>JAJVSH010000121.1:239623-390046 GCA_021460005.1 Tetramorium alpestre | reverse complement strand
ACACAGAGCTGCAAATTTTCAACTTTTTTTGTATTTTGGATGAAATATATCATTTCCAATGTAATTTGTCGCGCTGAATACGAATCTGGACGTAGAATTTGCGTGTCACATCGGGTTTTTGAGAAAATCTTACCTAAAGTGCAAAAAATATCGTTTTAGACTATTTTCAACAGTCCAAAACATAAGCAAATAATTTTTTTTCAAAGATTGCTCAAAAGCACCGTATTAAATTTTAACTTTAAAATCCACTTTGGATTATATTTTTATAATTTTTTTCCATGGAGATATTGAATTTTGAAAATATGTAAAATACTATAATTGCACATAGCTGTGGTTTTCCCATTTTAACATGGACAGTCAATGTTTCTCAAGTAACGCTTTTTACGAAAAAAATGTTTTAAATAAAAGTTATAAGGATAGAAGGGAGATCCGGCCAGTTAAGGGGACTAGGCAATCGTTTTTCGTGAATTTTCACATTTTGTTTTTCTCCTCTCACAAAAAAATGGAAGCAAGTACAGTAAAATTCTTTTGTGTAATGTTTTATTAGTTCAGCATAAAGTAAAAAAACCATAAATAAGGATTTAATATTTTAATAAAATGGCGGCGCAAATTTTTAAAGCTGAACATGGTTTCTTTTCGTTTATAGTTTTTTTTTTACTTTATACTAAACTAATAAATATCGTACAAAAAAATTTTACTGTACTCGCTTTTATTTTTTTGTGAGGGGAAAAACAAAATTCGTGAAAATTCACGAAAAACGATTGCCTATTCCCCATGGCAAGATCGATACGAGATCCGGCCAGTTAATTAACTAGTATTTTACATATGTTTTTACATATGTTCAAAATTCAATATCTCCATGGAAAAAAAATCATAAAAATATAAACCAAAGTGGATTTTGAAATTAAAATCTGATACTAAATGATGCTTTCGATCTTTGAAAAAAAATTATTTGCTTATGTTTTGGATTGTTGAAAATAATAAAAAATGACATTTTTTGCACTTTAGGTAAGATTTTCTTAAAAACCTGACGTGACAAATTAAAACTACGTCCAGATTCGTATTCAGCGCGACAAATTACATTGGAAATGATATATTTCATCCAAAATATAAAAAAAATTGAAAATTTGCAGCTCTGTGTAATCTTATGTAGTCCGAGTAACACAGTTTTATTATTGTCAATATCATTTAAGAATTACGCGCTTACTTTTTCTACCAATCAGAATTGTCGTTATTGTAACACACTACGT
Source organism: Tetramorium alpestre (assembly GCA_021460005.1). NCBI lineage: Eukaryota > Metazoa > Arthropoda > Insecta > Hymenoptera > Formicidae > Tetramorium > Tetramorium alpestre. The sequence goes on along the minus strand of JAJVSH010000121.1, from coordinate 388,796 downwards.
TATTAGTAGACATCGCGAAATGGTACCAATGTGTTCAATTTTTTGTATATCTAGTACACGAATAGATGAAACTATCTACCAAGTTTCAATTATCGTCACTACATCATTTTAAAGAAATAAATTATAAACTGACAAAAATATGCTATCAGTGCCACAAATAATGTTGGAAAAAACATTTGTAATATGAAAAATACCTTTCTAAGAGTAAAACTAAGACTCCAATTATAGTTCGAGTTCCTTACATGTAGATTTACTATGCGTAAGGTATAGATATAGTCAAGTATTTCAAATTTCATGCACTTTTATCTAATTGTAAGATTGTACCTCCAATACATCCTTAATCGTCTCTCATAGAATATACATCTTCGCCCCGTATGCTTGCTTAGTGCCGAATATAATCTTATAAAAGGACAATTGTTAATTTTGTTGTTACTACGTTGCGCACGTAACAGTACGTGTAATGTGTTTGACGAGGCGAAAAGAGATAAGCCAAGTTTTGGCTGTATGGCGGCTCCAAATTTTCGCGTTTATCGCTTTATCGCCGTTCGCAATAGTATATACGCATGTATAGATACATCTCAACACATTTACAAGAGGGAACGATTTTCGACGATAACACTCAATGGGATTATGAAATATGACACAAAAGTAAAATCTCAACGACCTAATTCTTGTCGAGATAGCAAAAAGTATATATGTATATGTATATATATATATATATATATATATATATATATATATATATATATATATATATATATATATATATAAATATAATAAAAAGAGTTTTATTAATCGTGTGGAATTTTATACGATTATATCTCACAAAAGATTGGATATCAATCATCCCTGTGAACATTCCAACGCACAATCGCAGGGGATTTTCTACGTTTTTTTATTTTATTGCGTTTTATCCAGTCATACAGTCATATGTAGCGTATCATCGTTACTTATCGAAAAAAGCGTCGATTCCAAATGCTTTTCTCTCGTCGCACTGTAATAACGCTATGTATATATGTATACATAAATGCCAAATAATTAGTTCAATAGTAATAGAACACGTTGGCGCAGATATCGATGGTTAACCCTATACCTGGGCAGACAGCCGCTTATTTCACCGAGAGACTCGTGTGATATATAATATCGGGTAAATGCATTTCGGCGTACGCAGCGAACGTGCAAGGGAATATTGACAATAAATCCGTAATTCAATCCGAAATTGTACGTCGTGGGACGGGCACGTCACGCGGATTGTCCTGGAAGAATGAGAGGGAACCGAGCTAGGTAATTCCGTCGAACGAAAGATTAATGCACAAGGACACCCTCGAGTCGCGAATGTCTCCGCTTTGTATTCACTTCTCTCTCTCTCTCTCCCTCTCTCTCTCTCGAATCCGTTCGTCTCTCTATTCCGGGAGAGGAAACGGACGGCCTTTGTGCGACGAGAATCAGGCGACGAGATCGATATGTAGTCATCGGGGCTGTCGACAGTTTGACAGGGCTCTAAACGGGGCGTGCACACGACGCTTTTTTCCGCGGAAAGCGCTAATAAAATAATATCGACCGACTGTGCCGGAGCCGAGACTCCCCGCGACACCGTAAATCATCCGTTGCCAAACGGGAAATTAATGTGGAGACGCTATAGACACGAGCGACGTGTGTCGTCTCAACGAGCTTTCGACCGATCCGCTCGAATCAATCGCTCGATGGGTTATTCAATCACGAAGACGTGTGTTCCTAGCGTCTACAAACTTTAATATAATAATATAATAACGTGACGCCGATTGCTTTTATTTTAGCACGCATCCTTGAGCGTGATTACGTAACTTTAAATGACAGATATTATCATTCAATCATTGTTCGTTTAATCAATATCGTAAAAAATCTTAATCTTGTTATTTATCTTCGCATTCGGGCATTCGATAAATCATCGTCGAAATATCGATTTTATTCCAATCTAGTAATGAAGTATCGAACATCCGATTAAACTGCTAACGCAAACAAAAGATCGTCGATCATCGCTCCGTCAACAAGTCTATTACGTGCAACCGGAGGCTAATAATAAAGAGAGAGAGAAAGAGACAGGCATCCTATTTCGAGGCTCTGTGAAACTATCGTGGAGGAGTATTCAATAAATGCGTCTATGTAACAGATACTAGTACGTTAGAATGATGTCACGGCTAGCAATTAAAAATTTTGTAAAATTAAGATAATATCTTTCTCTCTTGAAATACTTAACGTGCGATTCTAATGATACGATCGATGACGATTACACGTTGTGGTATGTGCGAGTCGTGACGTAGTTAACAGAAAATAGACAACTGACAACCTTTTACACTTATTTCATTCGGCGTTAGGCAAGTATACAGGACGAAAATATACATTCTACAAGAGACAATTGCACGGAAAAAAAAAACATTGATTTCAAATCAACAATAATATTCTCATATACAAGCAAAAATATAAAATCTTCTTTAAAGATTTTGATAATCTTAAACAGACAATAGCTTGCTCACAAAGAAATTTTGTTTCTGTTTAAGATTATCGAAATCTTAAAAGAAGATTTTATATTTTTGCTTATACATATATGAGAATAATATTATTGATTTGAAATTAATGTTTTTTTCTGTGTAAGAACTTGAATAATTCAAGAGGGGTGCTTAGCTAAACGAATCAGGTGGAATTTCTGTCGCGATGTCTATCAATAATAATGTAGTGTTACAACAACGCTTGAAATTGTGATTGGTTTCTCAAAAAGAGAAAAAATAAGCACGTAGTTCTTAAATGCTATTGACAGTGATAAAACTGAATTACTCGAACAATAATCATTTGCAGAGATACTTTGGATATTCGGGTATTTCGAAGAATGCTAGACGACAAAAAGGGAATTGTATAATACTTATTGTTAGATATATGCGCTATTTAGACGAATGATGGGACCAATGATCTCGAAGGTTTATGAGAGTAGCGTTTTTTTTTTGTTCATTTAGAAAGTTAGCTATAGAAATTTTGGAATTATTAGATACGCAAGTTACGGCACGTAACAGCTGCGATAATGCGGAATGTCAATTGCAAAAATGGCCTACCGAGATCAAACGTTAAACGCGACGTTGAATCGCCGAAGTGTGCAACCCCCCGACTCGATAATATCGTCAGTTCCGCTTCTCGTCGATCGGCGGGCGCGTAATGAAGCGATAAGAGACGCGTCAGCTGGGCGTTCGGAATAATCCGTACTGTTAAAAGTGCCGTTACCCGACAGGCACGAGCTTCAAAAAGAGGCAACGTCATCCCGAAGAAACGGCCGTCATAGGCCACAGGCGAAGCGATCGCGGATATAGGAGCGTCATTCGCGGCTATCGGAATCCAATTCTGTCGTAATTTCCGCGCGGGGCGACACGCCGCCGCGCGTGTACGCGGCGCGGGTGTCGCGTTTCAGTTTATAATTCGGAATCACCTGAGCCCTTTCTCTTCCTCCCCGAGTGCGCTCTCTCTCTCTCTCTCTCTCTCTCTCTCTCTCTCGGCGTGCAATATATGAGCTAGTTACACGAGCGCGTCTCCAGTTTCGACCGCATCCGGTGCCATTAAATCCGTCGCGTGAATTTGGACGAAATTAGATTGTCGCGCGCGGCGGCTGATGATATTGTGGCGAGTTGAAACTTTGGCTCCATTGTTACCCCGGTTTACTCTCGGCGCGGTCTCGCCGCTAAATCGAAGGCGAACTTCGGGTAGACGGCTACGTTTACCGCAGCATTCGTACATAATCGGGATTTGCAGTTTGGAAAATACCGTTCCCTCGAGCATCCTACGTTATGTATACATATACTGTGTGTATACTCGCGAATACGAATCGGAGCAGAAGCGATCAACAAGAGAGAGAGAGAGAGAGAGAGAGAGAGAGAGAGAGAAGCCTAAATACGAAACACGAGAACTTCCGAGTTCTTATCTAAACCATTAGAAAGAACACAGAAACAAGAAGACGTAAACACAACGAGGCTCGTTGCGAAGAGGTTCGGTCAACAGACTTCCGAGTGTTTCACGGTTCTGAAAATAAATCGGGGGATTACATAGGCGTCGCGAGAGGACAAAACCGATTTCAACGGTGCTAATCTCCCTCTTGAATTTCGATATTTATACGTTGCGTGAGCGTCAAAATATTTTTTTTCGCAGCAAACATTTATAATTATTTCTAAAATCGATGATCAATATTTCTAAAAGCGACCGACATTCGTGTATCGTCCTATCGTATGAATGAGTGCGAATTCCCGCTTCTGGACGCGGACGATGACGTGCTCTCTCGCTATCAACTTCCTGCTAGACGCGATACACGCGCTCCTACGTTATTGCGGCTGGGGGGGTCAATGATCCGCGTAGTTCATCGCGGAGTTATCAGGGTTTTTTAACGAACCGCCCTGTGCGTTGCGGATATCGCTAAATGTTACGAGACTTTTGCCCTATTTTTTTTTTTGCACAAACCGCAGAAGCAGATCGCTAATTTCATCTACGAGCGACGTCATTACATTACATTACATTACATTAACAAGCGGATCTCGCTGACGTTGAAAATATTTTTTCCACGTTTCTCGCAATAATTACAATTATCTTTTGCGTAAATGACAAAGCGAAAAACGAGCGTGATAACTTTGAAGTTGATACGTATAATGTAAAAACCGGTAGATTTACATGTTTTCAATAACACAATGCAATTGAAATTAAATATCCAACTTTACATGCGCGCGTATATTTTATACTTTATTGAATAATGATGAAAAAGCAAATTTCAATCAAAAATTAAAATCTGAATACCAAACAGTCGAAAAATTCTGGCCGCAGTAAATCGCGCGCAGCAGAAGGCCGGTGCCAACCTTTGTGTATCAATTTGAATGTAAAAGAAATGTAAAAAAAAAATCACGAATACTTCATTCATAGCCATTGTGAGACGCATTTCAAAAGTTAACAAAGGACAGACAATCGCGTAAATTCAATCGGAACGGAATGAAAAAGCGGCGGGCATATGCGTATCAAATCTTCTAAATTGATATCGATTTTCTTCGGATGCATAATCTCGTTGCCGGACTTAAATTCGATTTATAAGGAATATTTCATTGAAGCGAGACGAGTGTGGGCACGGTCGCACAAATTTATGCGAGTCGAGAAGGCCGGATAAAAGCGGCCCTTTCGCAGAAATACCGGATTCACGATGGAAATGTTGGCGAACTTACGTAAACGAACGGACAATGAGTTTCGTCGTTTAATTGAATGTACAACGCGGTCGATATTTTTCTCTCCAGTGGCTTTATACGCGACGATAGTAATTGAATGTAGCTAACTCCCGCAGGAAACTCTCCTCTAATGCTCCGCGTGCAAGGACGCGACGGCAACGTTAAACGCAATTTAAAACTCTGTAAAAAAAATTTCTGCAAATGCGCGAGCACGCGAGCCCTCGCCTCGCTGCGGAATACGATGCCATTATCTCCCGCTTACGTACGCGTTCGCGACCAGTTCGCAACTCGCGATCCCTCCGTTCGCCATTTAAGGCTCCTACCATTTTCCTCACATTAAATTATGACGTCAGAAACGAGAAGTCATGCGAACCCTTTTGTTTTCTAACGCCCGTACGTCGAAGTAGATCAATTTTTTTTTTCAGATTCCACCGTGCGCTTTAAACGCGCCGAAGACTGATATGAACGCCGAAGCGTCTTCTTTTCGTTGCGCGATGGTTAATCAACATTCATTAATATTGATTAATCATTTGAATTTTGACTAACCATCGTGGAGTCCAAACTTTTTCGTTTATATGCCGAAAATATGCAGTACGTAGAAATTACGCGTCACAAGTGTAAAATCATACAAATATATGCATATTTATCGTAAATTTTCATTACTGCGATTTTTGCACATATTCATACAATTTTACATATTATTTTACGGTGCGAGTTGAATTATTGTGGTGCTTAATAAGCGCGGAGTAATGAAACAAAGAGTGTACGGAATGTTTTATTCAAACACGGACAGCGCCATGAAAATATCAAATTGTTTCGGTATGCAAGAGAAAATGATTTTTCGCTTCGTAATCAATTCGCAAGTTAACGTGGTTGCAACGAGAAAATAAGTATCCTTGATTGCAATATTGATTAATTGCCAATTGACTGAATTCCTTTATCCAAAATTAGAAAAAACAAGATTGTAAAAAGGATTCACCGAGAAAATTAATCGGTCCTNGTTTCTTTCTTTCGCGTCTTTATTTTTAATTACTCCAATATCGCGTTCTAAGCGATACTCTTGAAAAAAATTTCAATTAATTTTTTAATTTTAACGAGTAAAAATGGACTTTGAAAGACAAACGCGGTTAGTTGTGCGTCAACTGCATTGTAGGGCAGTTGACGTTAAATAACATCTAATTAATAATTCTATGTATAAATTATTAGATAGCATTCAATTAGCAATTCTATATACGTATATGTATAGAATTCTATACACAATATGTATAGAATTATTAATTGACTGCTACTCTCGAAAGTCATTTCCCTGTTACGCGCAAATCTTAATAGCGAGAGCCTTTAGCTAATTAACCGTTCATTAATTGCTTATTTTCCTCTTTCCGTCGCGATTCCGTTTCTTCGTGTATATCTCAAAGGAAGTCGTAATTTAGACACCAACTAGCAAATCGCTCGATTCGAATGGCAATCGCGTGTCGCTTCGATTTGGCGACCTTCGCGCGTAATCCGTCGACCTCGCACGCACGACGGGACGCGTTCGCTTCAAAAGGTGGGTTGCGGAGCTCATTAGCGAAGTGCTGCCTCTTGCAATTCGTTGATGGCCTTTCAAGGCCCGGGCAATCACGGGAAATTAAGTACACCTCGAAAGAATCTCTCGTCAACTGCCCGTCGGCGTCGGCCCTTTCCCCGTAACGCCGTAGCGAGCGGTATCCCGGCATTCCCCCCTTGCAAAACGCGCGTTTCAACGAGACGTTTCGGTGTCTTATCAGCGAAAATACCAACACATCGACGCGCACAGTCCATCGGAGTGGCTCTCGCTCCGGGACGGAGACGAGGACGAGAGGCGAGCGTGAGGCCCGAAGAAACGTTCGTCGTCAACCCCCGTGACGATCCGCCGTGCCGTGACAGTCCGTCTTGTTTACCAACAACAAGCGACCGGCCATTTTTCGCGTGGCGCGTTATCGGCATCGCAGGGCGTAACCGTCGGCCCAGCAGGGCGAAAATGCGCGACGCGACGCGCCGTGTCATGCCCTAACCCCCAAAAAACCCTACGTCTCTCCTCCCCCTCCCCCTCCTCCCTCATGCTCCGCTCCGACGTCTCTCTCGGGGAAGAAGAATTCTCGGCGGTGGTAATTAAATAAAAGCCTAAAGAGTACTCACCCTCCGGATACGCCTGCTTGCTCTGCACCAGGTCGATGAACATATTCGTCACGTTGTACAGCTGGCCCATGCCCTTCGGATTGAACTTGGTGGTGGCGTTGTAGGGCAGCCCGACGGTGTTGACCGTCGTGTAGGTGAGCGCCTGCGAGGCCATTATCTCGTTGAGCTGCCGGTCCAGGTCCTCGCTGATGGCCCGCATGCGATCGGTCAGGCTCGTCTCCTCGCTCAGCACCGGCCACAGGAGCACGTACGACACGGCGAGCACGCGTACGAGGCGCACCACGGCCGCCGACGCAGCCTCCATCACCACGAATTCGCGCCTCTGCCGATTCATCACAAGCGACTCGCGCCTGGGACGACGCGCCGCTACCGACTGGCCCGCCGTCCGTCCCTCGTCCGTCGCTGTCGCCGCGCCGCGGCAGCCGGAACGCCGGAATCGGACCGTCACCCCACTCCGTCGCTTTCTCCGTCACTCTCGCGCCTTCTCTCTCTCTCCCTCTCTCTCTCTCTCTCTCTCTCTCTCTCTCTCTCTCTGGTATTTCTTGCTATTTTCTTTTTGTATTACTATTCTCGAATTTTATATCTCTCATAATACTTTTCTATTAGGGTCAGTTTCATCAATCACGGTTGATGAAACTGACCGAAGGTTAAAATTAGCAGGGTGGTCAATTATAGATATTAAAATTTTGTCACATTTATAGCCTGACATTTTTTTGTTCATCTATTGTATATCTATATCTATTGGCAATCCTGCTAACTTTAACTAACGATTAGTTTAATCGTAGTTGATGAAATTGACCCTTATCTATGTTCGTCCTGGAATATTTCCTACGATATATGATATAATGATATATATTATATTCTGTAGATAATTCTATAAAATATATTAAGAATATATTTAATATCGGAGAATATTTGAAAAATATCTGAAAATATCACCATAATATCTTATATTTTTGTGATATTTTCCAAACATTTTCAGAAATCTACATTTGATTCTGAAAATATTTGGAAAATGGTTGATTAATACGTATAAGAATGTTACTATTAATAATTTTATCTTTCTGCTTCTCCGTCTTTTGTATTTATACTATCTATCTTTCTCTCTCTCTCTCTCTGTTTCATTTCATTGTTTATCTGCATTACTCCGTCTCTGTCGGAGAAACACTGCATGCCAGGGATGAACAGCATCTGTTGGGGCGTTGGGTAACTCACAGGCGAAGCAAGAGTCGGTCCAAGGAGCAAAAAAGAGCTAGCTTTCGGTCTTTTCGCGTGAATTAAAATCTGACAATGAGAACAAAATATTACTGCCTATTGTAATGGAAATGTATAATTGTAACTGAAAAATCGTACTCATATTGTGAATGAAACTGAACGGAGATGCGGCACTGCGTTCCACAAAAGAAAACGGAAATAAGAGAAACCTGCCTTTATAATTTTTGAAGATGTTATGCGGGTACAGGTGCGCGAACTCGTTTACAAAACCGAGTCGTTTTGCGGTCGATCTCGCAATTATTCCGATCAGAATTTACAGATAAATTTACAGATAAAATATTCGTAATTATTTCTTAAACAACAAAGAATTTTTACTTATACATGCGTATACAAAATAAATAATCCTTTTCTTTCTCTCCTATTGTTTAATTTGCTTAATATAGTTCGTCAGAATTGAGTCAACAGCATTCCAGATAGCACAAAATCTCCAAAACATGTTATAGCACAAAATCTCCAAAAATGTCCTGTGGACATTTTTAGAACATAGAGACGTTCTTAGAATGTTCTTGAGATATCTTTGGAAGATTTGTGCTATCTGGGCGTGATATTATAATCTGGTTTTTTAACTAGAGAATCATATTTACGAGGTACTTTTGGACATATGTTATGAATTTTTTCGTTAATTTCTATGAATAGAACACGTTTTTGAAGTAGCAGCCCACATTTATTGTTCCCAGTGAGAAATAATGATCGAAAAGACATCGAATCGACGTCGACGTGATGCCTTTTCGACGCAAAAGACATCGAATCGATATCGATTTGATCAACCATTTCTCACTGGGTTATATCTTGGATATAATGAAATAGTAGGAAAATATATTGTTACATTCTGTGTATCAATCATTATTTTCTTTTTCTCTCTCTCTCTCTCTCTTTCTCCTTCTTCTATGTATCTGTGTGTCCCTCTATCTATCTTTCGAGAACTCGTTGGAAAAAAAGTCCGTGTCCGCTCGTTCCGCTATTTCAGACTGACGTCCCGGGATGAGTCGACCGAGTGGACGGCCGCTTTATACTTTCCTGCTCTTTTTTCCGCATTAACAAAGACGTTTCACGCGTAGCTGCCGATGCATGTAATCGTTTCGCGGTATTGTCGTTAAACGTGACGATATTCGATCGAGAATGAAATCGGAGATCACGGTAATCATCAATTTTCACGCGAGACACCAGTCGGTGAAATTCGAATCCCGATCGCGAGCGAAGCAATTATGGTGGGCGGACGGGAGGAAGCGAGGAAGCGAGGAAGAAAAAAATTACGCATTCGTATGTATTACGGATAAAAAACGTATCAGCTACGAAGAGCTGAACGAGCAATCTCGAAAGAAGAGAAAAACGCAAGAGAGAAGTAATCGCAGGTTAGAGCTCTTGCCGATTCTGTGTCTCATTTTACTCGGGAGAAAACAAATTTAATTTCTAATATCTTTTTATGTCCAGGGATACGTGATGCTGTTGATGGCATCCCATTCTCGTTTGTCGCTCATGAGGATCTGACGTATTTTTGGGAGACGGCAGCCAATCGCCGGAACGTCTTGGACTGTAGACCTCTCCCGCGGCGACACGTTTCCCGAAACGAACCCGTTACTACGATAGCAGAGAGGGAGAACGGGATACGTCAAGAACTGTGAGTCGTATATCTCTATTCACACATATATTTATAATATATTTAATAAACATCATTTATTGCAGCAACATTGCGACAATATTATAATATTGAGGCAACATCACAGCAATGTAACACTATTGTCGCAATGTTGCTGCAATAAATAATGTTTACTGAGTACTTATGTAGTTTTCCAGGCAGCACATGTTCGTTTCATATATCATATATGTTTTTTTAACGTAACTAAGGTATAATAACCGTAAAGTATCAAACAAGAAATGTTTTGATCGAAACGTTTTTATACCTTAATTTTAAAAGCATATTTTTAACGTTTCTACAGAAATGAAAAATTTATATCCTTAATTTAAAATTATATACTTTGTATAGACGGACTATACTTATTTCCACTAAAAAATTTGCGAATATTAATTTTTTTATATCAGATTTCGTTATTAATTCGATTATGGAAGTTTCTCAGCATAAGACAAAATATAAAAATAATATAATAGTTATATATATATAGTTGGTCTTTTTATATATATAAAATGCAATTTTCTAAATTACCAATAACAATATAAAAAAAATTTTTTTGTATGCTTTTGTATATAAATACGCAACATTACTTAAGATAAGGCACGAAAAGATATTTTCTAAACATGATTTTTATGCAAAGAAAAAAAACAATAAGAAATACTACTTTCGAAATTACTAAATTCTACTAAATTTAGTAATTCGAAATTACTAAAGAAGTTCTAACGCACTTTGGCTACATTTTAAAACAACATTTGTCATTATTATTAATTACACAAAAATTTTATTTAGAAAGTTTGTCAATACATATTTTGTCATATGTTAATAAAATTGAGTTTTATAGTCAGACTTATTAAAAAAGGGAACCACAATATATATTTTTATTCACGACAAAAACTTTTTTAGATGGTTTCATTAACGTTTTTTTTCCACAAATAAAACGTTTCTTCTAATTTAACGTTTTTCGATGGACATATTTACCTTGGAGAAATGTTTTTATGAAATGGTTATTAAACGTTTCGTTGATGAAACGTTTGTGAAATGAATATGTGCTGCATGGGATGCTATCATCGTCTCGCTCGTCAAAACCGTGAAAGCAAAGTACCTCTTCCCCTTCCACATGCTTGCACAAAGAGCGATCCAGAATGATCATCCGTTGATATGAAGAGCGATTAAAAACATAAAAAAAAATAAAGAAGAGGTTTAAAAAATCATTACATGAATCACAGTGTCAATGGCAGCCTGCAATAAATATTACGTTTTCTTTTACATAATAATAATTATGTTGAGAGAAAGTAATGTACTCGTGTTACGTATCGTGATTATCCTCGTAAGAAAGTATCGTGAGACTCATACACGATGATGTTTGAATTGTCTTACAATTAGACGATTGCGTCATGCGCTTTACGTACCATGACGCGTATAACGAGAGAACGCTGTTTCATAGTAGCATCTGTCTCGATAAAAAATTTATGTTTTGTCAGACTCCTATGTATGTACCGAAGAATTTACATATATGATGAAGAAAGTTTTGTTTTAAACTTGCATTTTGCTGATACATTATTATTTTTACGTGGGTATTATATTCTACATATGAAATTTAATATGTCACACGTCAGATATACATATATTCTGTATTCTGTCAGAAGAAGTTTCTTCAAAACTTTCAAATAGTGTGGTAGTATACAAATATGATATTAGATTTTATTGACTATATATTAGTGCCAGAGTTTTTTTTATATTAAATATTTTGTATATTAGAATATAGAATAAGAAACGAGAAAAAATTTGTTTATCGATATGATCTGACTTTTCTTGTTTTTCGGAATTATCCTAAATCTTAGCGCTGAACGATCGATTAATATCATTTTGTTCGCACGAAGAAAGATGCTCGTTGGGATCTGCAGTCAGTTGCAAGCGCAATGGTCATCGATTAGATCGCAAGTGCACGAACGGATGATCTCGTTTGGTCAACCAAAGTCCCAAGGCGCATCGTTTCTCATTTTATCGAATTCGGATGGTGCAGAATGTGCGGCGAAATCGGGGTCACTATACTTCAGAACACTGAAAAGTGCATTTCGATCACGCGACGGCCATTGCCTTTTGCCGCGGTGACCTGAAAACCTCAGATGAATCTGAAGAAAGATCCCATTGAAAGTTGGAAAAACGACAGGGAATCTTGAAAGATTAAAATTAAGAAATTGAAGGCGTTTCTTCATCTAAATTTATGATTTAACGCATAGCTTAATTTTATACTTTAATTGATTTGTTTTTCATTTTTGTTACATATTTTTATTATTTTCTACAATTTTTTAAAATGTGTGTTTTTTATTTACTTAATATCCTACAGATAGTAACTTTTATTTTCATCTTTTTTTTTATATTTAGTATCTTTCTGTAGGAAATAAGTCTCGCATAAATCCAAACAATCTCATGTGACGTTCGCCAAAGAAATGTTAGTGGCCATAAATCCTTCTAGGATAGTAGATTTCGATTCCAAAATTTATGGCGAACGAAATGAATTTCGTAGCGCATATATTTTGAAAGAATTGAATTATTATATCATTCCTTAAGAATGCTAGAAAAGAAAATAGAATGTTACAAACAATAACCTTGGAATTTATGATGCACAATGCATTAATTGTAAATTTTATATAAAATTATTAATATTAATGTTAATGCCTCAATAATTATAATATAATACGATATAATTATTATCTCAAATATTATCAATAATGTGTTAAAAATCCGATATAATTTAATCCTGCTGCGTTTATTTCCGATATGAGTTATTCGTATTCTATCATATATCATATCCGATGAGATTTTATTGAGATTAATTTGCAAGTGCATAGATTAATGTATGTATTATGTTATATTGAAGTTCCAAGGTGATTAAATTTTGTACATTATCGAGATGTTTGTAAATATAAATTACAAACAGACAGTTTAATCTAAACTTCAATAATTGATCCTGAAATAATGATAACAAAAGCAATGCATCCTTATCAATCCTTTACTTCTCACATTTATATATAATTTATTTTACGCAATTTAATTAAATTCTAATATTTGCAAGCGTATAATATAATTATTAAAATAAGTTCCAATATATATATATATATATATTTTAATGATATTTAATTGTTTGTGATAATCTGACAATTACAACAAAATAGATAAATTGAATATAAAGGAACGTTTTAAAAAGAGCATCTGAAAATAAACTTGATTTCTGTAAACTCTCTGACCTATAGTCTAGACTATTCTTTCGATATGTAATAATATACAGATTTTAACATTTGATTATGTTTTTTTTTATACTTTTAACTCTTTTTATATATTTATATAAATGATTCAATATCATATTAAATAATAAAAAATCAAGTATTTTTAATTTTTTCGAGTTTCAGTGTATTTACACTAATATTAAATTTCATTTTGTTATCGTTTGGCAAGATAGGAAAACAATATTATGAAATTATGACATATTTTACTTAAAAAAGACACTCTACAGACAAATATCTTTTGAAAACTTAGCATTTAAACATATAGATACTTTATTGAATGTGGTAATATATATTTACTTATATTTGCTAAAAGTAAAGCCTAATATATAAAATAAATATTTCATAATTGTCTCTATATATAGTATAGATTTAACATTTCTGTATTTTTTCGAATAAATGAATTTAGCGATATTTGATAATATAAGTAAACGAAGTTGTGAAACTTTCCTTCGGGAATCGAAAGTAATGAGGACGAATTGAGAAGCGTAGAACTTTAAGTAGCGTGACTCCGCGATTTAATGGGCTTAGGTAATTCCTTTGCGCTTGCGGATTCATTGGACGGGACTGCGGGCATTTCCAACATTGATGATAAATTTAGATCCTCTTGCAAATTCACCCAATGATTAGTTCTAAAAGAAAAAGACAGACATTTTAATAAGCGTAAAATCTTATTAGTAATTTCATTTTCCAGAGAAAAGGACAGTTTTACAAAACTTATAAAACGGATTATACAAAATTTATTTCAAGATTATCTATCAAGCATATTGTAGGCCAAAAATATAATTTAATTAAAGATATCAAAAAGTTTTAATAAAAAAAATATTATTCAAAGATATATTACGACTATTACGAAGTAGTGTCACGCAATGAAATATACGCTTGTTTGTCGAGTTATGTAAAACATGTAGGCGATCACCTCGTAAACATTGCGGTTTCGAAGCGCAGTCGTTCATACAAACAGAATTTAAAAGAAATACCTGTCGGGAATGTCAGCCTTTGCAACGCTTTCGATGTCTGCCGAGAAAGCACGTTGGAGGTCGTCCACCACGTCACCTTTGTGATTATCATGATCAGTAATCATGAGCGTAGGTGTCGTCGTCAATTTATCGTCGTTTTGAATCACTTTAGAGTTCGTTACGGGATTGTCAATAACCGATGCAGCCGTTGCAATTTTTTCAGATGTCGTTTCTCGATCGCGAGCGAGTGTTTCCGCAGACCTGTCCGTCAAGTAGTGATTACTTTTGGGAATCTGGTCGACCACTTCGCCCGGGTATCGATGCAATATGTTCCTCTCGTAATAATACTGTCCAGCTTTCTTGATGACTGGTACGGTGCTCTTTATCTGCTGCGCCAACGGTCTCGGAATTTCGCTAGTAACTTTGTGTTGAGATATATAGCCGGAATGGCCAGGATGCTGAACTGTTTCACTTGTTTCGCCGATGATTGTGACGCTTTGTACTTTTGTTGGTTTAGGATTGAACTTTCCCTCTTGTTTGTGTATTTGAACACCGACCGTCGAAGTTTCGGACCAATGTGGAGTGCTGGATAATAATTGGTCATTTAAATTGGATGGTTTCGTGGGATTGTTATAAGAATCATGTTTGTATGAATTTATAGCAACGGGGAATTTGTCGACTGATACTTTTGAAGCTAATTGATCATCTTTCTGATAGTTTGGGGGACTTGTTGGTTTCTGGTGAATAAGGGGTAAACTATAAAACTGATTCGTGCTAAAAGGAGATTGAGAACTGGTTTCTCTTATCTGGGATGAATTCGTCCAACTACTTTGAGTAGATGACGATATTTTTTGATAAATCGGAGTAGCATCAGGGTATCGATCATAATTATTATTTGTAAAAAATGAAGTACTCGAATCTGTAAACGTATTCTTTTGATAAGAAGGAGTATTCGTTCCAGAAATCGGAACAGATCCATAAAGTCCATCTTCTACGGGCTCCTTAACAGACTGCGGCGAGTCTTTCTTCCAAAATTGAGAATTATATTCGTTATTTGGCCTCGATAATAATTGATGAGAATGATCAGTGCTTGGTGGTCTAATATTCGGCTTTTTTCGATATGCATCAGGATCGTCATAATCATATGGTATCTCGCTAGGTCTCTTCTGATAATCGTTTGAGCTCCACTGTCCCTGATGTTGTGGTTTATTAGAATTAGCGGAATAACCTCCATTCGGTCTGTTAATCAAATCATCGTTTTGTAAATGTAAATTTCCGACTCCACTTGGTTTTTGTACGCTATATAATTCCTGATTCGGTCTATCCGGTCGCAGATTTATTAAGGACGCGAATCCATTATAAATTGCTTGATGCAAATTATCATTTGGTCGTGAGTTGTCTGCAGGTTTAGGTTTATTATAATTTGGTCCATTGTATGATTCATCGTTCGATTCGAAATTTGGTCGGGAATTTGGTCGCGTGATCGTTGAAGGTCTATGTCCATCGAAATTTGGTCTGTGCGTGTGATAAGGTTCGTTATTCGATGCAAAATTCGGTCGAGAATTTGGCCGTGTGGTCGTTGAAGGTCTATGTCCATCATAACTTGGTCTGTGCGTATGATAAAATTCATCATTCGGTCGGAAATTTGGTCGCGTGGTCGTTGCAGGTCTGTATCCATCATAATTCGGTCTATGATGAGATTCATTATTTATTATTACATAATTCAATTGGGAGTTCGGTCGTGTGGTCGTTGAAGGTTTATATCCATCATAACTTGGTCTGTGCGTATGTTGAGACTCATCATTCGCTGCATAATTCGGTCGGGAATTCGACTGCGTTATTATCGAAGGTTTATGTCCATCATAACTTGGTCTGTGCGTATGATGGGACTCATCATTTGTTGCGTAATTCGGTCGGGAATTCGATTGTGTACTTATCAAGGGTTTATGTTCATCGTAATTTGGTCTATGCGTATAAAGTTTATTACTCGATGCATAACTCGGTCTGGTCAGTATTACGTTTGTGGGAGGTTTAGGATCGTCGTAATTCTGCGCTGGTTTTTGTTCATCATTCAATTCGTAGTGTCCGAAATTTTCTGAAGGTTTGGGTCTCTCATAAGTATGCGCTGGAAGTGAATCGTGATGCAAGAATCCGTTGATCAAATAACCGTCAACCTCAGGCCTTTGGGTAATAGATGCCTGCTGCAAATTTGTGTAATAAGTGTAGAGAGTAGGTCTGGGACTAGTACCGGAGTAGTTGTCGTAAAAAATGTCATCCTGCGCGAAAGCAGGCGATCTATATCCGTAGACCAGCGGATTCGGATTGTGAGGATCGTTGAAACTGTAGGGAATATATGGATGATGTGCTAAGTGAAAATTTGCTGAATGAGGGATAGACGTTGGTATAGGTTTTCCCTGCGGTCGATTCAGCGGATTTATAGCATGGTTCGAACTCTCTCTGGCAGGAAGCTGATGTTGTATTTTGATATGCGAACCATAAATGCCTTCGTTCACGAAAACAGGCGCGTTCACGGCATTATTCTGGACCACAATCGTGACATTGTTGTTGTCCGGACGCCCAAATGGTCTCTTCACGATGACCTTATTATGTTGATTAACGCTGTTATGCAAAGGCTTCGAAGTAGTCCGTTTTGTAGTATGTTTTGTCTGTTCAGAATCGGGAACTTTTTTCCTAGAACTGATGTTTTCCTCTTTCGAAGAAACAGAGCCATTTGTCTCGGTCGCCATTCGTTTAATTTTCTGCGAGTTATTGATGTTGTCTGTGAATTCAGATGGCCGTTCAGCCCAGAATTCGAGATTCAGATGCCCAATGGCCGGATCATCGCAAGAAAGACGTTCATTCTTCAACGTATCCGTCGCGAGGAAAACAAACGGTTGTATGGTCTCAATGCCATCCATCGTTCGACACAGTATTTGGGCCAAACTGACTTGTCTGATCTGTTGCAACTGGCCGGAGGTGAAGCTGCTTTCGCTATCGGGATTTTCGTACCAGAATCGATCGCCACGTCGCAAATTGCTGAATTGTTGAGCGATTATACAAGCGAAGGTTGGACCAACTAGGCCACCAACGACTGACTTCTCTGCCAGGCCAGCCGAAAAGAGATCAATATCTTCCACCGATGAGTATAGCGATCTAAATTTTCTCGCGGTGCTTGGCGACATCACTAGATCAAGATCCTTGAAAGTTTTTATCGGAGATAGGCCACAAGGCTCGCGCCATCGCACATAAGGCGGTAAACCGTGATCTCTGCCTCGCTGAATATTGATGGAAACGAGATCCATGCCGAATGCAAAACCGGGAGTTTGAAAAAGGTGATTCGTCATTTCTTCGGATATGAACTCGTCCCGCCTTTGGCATGGTTGATTCACTAGGCCTAGAAGAAGGCGATCGACGGATCCTGCCGTATCCAGATTTGTAGGATTGCTGAATTCGTCATGGATCGAAACATCTGTGATAATATTTATTTCTTGAGTTGGATATTGCTCAATACTTTTCGTTTTAATGAAATTAATTATGATTATATTCTATATATTACTCTAAATGACATCATTATTTATTAATTATCATTCTTTTATTAATTAAATACTTGTGCCTAAAACATTCGAAATTGTATCTGACAGTTTGATATGTATTTTAAAATATATTATTATTTTATATTATACTAATGTACATTTTAATTTCTGAAATAACAAATTATAAATCGCTTGAAAAGTGGGCTTTAAAACATATCATCTTTCTTTTGCTTATTAAATTAATAATATTAAATAATAACAATATAATATCTACAATATTTATATTATTATAATAATTTTTATTACTACGATTTTTTACTTACTATTTAAGATAGGCCTGTGATTGCTATCAAATCTAACAAAACTTCGCTGGACCAAGGAGTGTCCGAATCGATAAGCCGCTGTAGAAAATGAATTTGCAATGGTGGGATTTACGGTCGGATCGTACCCAGCGTAGTAACCCTTTTTAAGAACTTCCAGGTCAAAGATTTTCATCACTTGAGGGCCTAGGGAACGTTACCAGTGCTTTACTTCAGAACGCTTTATCTCTTTAGTTTTTACGACAGTATCGATCATGTTATCTTCGAGTGAATGCAGTAACTAATGAATTGGAAGTTGTTTTACCAAGAATGATCGGCAGGAACTCTCGATAAGTTATATGTTGGACCACTGCGCCGACGATCCTTCGAGTTTCTTGAAAAACTTTCTCGTCGCTCCAGTGGGAATTCAGGGCGGATAGTTCTGCGGCTATCCTGTTATGCAATCTTAAAAAGACCACGTGCAGGGACGTGAGAGCAGGTTGCTCGCTTAGACGTCCGTCGCCAGCTCGGAAGCAAGTCGTAGACAAAGACCCGCGCTTGCACAAATCCGAATCGCGTTTTAGGAGTGAAGGTCTTCGCGATTGTACTCTTCCGTATTGCAGCAAGCCTGGAAAATCAGAATTTAAATTGAGAAATTGAGAGCAAATTGGGAAAAAATTCCCTTCCTTTTTCTCTCTTCTTTTCTCTCCATCGAAACTCTCGGAATTGGTGCACACTCACCGTTTTGAAATATTCTCAGACTGTCACTGTGCATGGCGTTACTGCTGTAGACCATGGAGGCATCTAAATAACTGGTTACTTGAGTCAATTGTTCTCTTGGGCCAAATTCGCAGCCCTCTTTAGGTGCCGGTCCGCTTCTGAGGAATTCCAGACACTTTACACCCAGAGGACCGTAGAAATTGTCGCGCAGATTCACCGCTATCGGAAGACACTCTGGATGCTATTGACACATACAGAAGTATATTTTCTTCTTGCATTTTCTCGCAGGGAATATTAAAATACGAATTTTTTGGATGCAAAGCGGAAGTTACGGTTCATAAATATTGCAATTTTATGCGATTATCTGTATCAAAGTATGCAAAGTTCAACGTATCAATACGATATGATTCAAATCTATACAAGTAAAATATCTCAGAATATTTATAATATAATAGATGGTATCAATATAGCTAAGAGTTCTAACTGTAGTTCATTGATTAAATTACCATGAACTCTGGCGGTTGAAAACCGATGCCTCTATGCAAGCAACACTGTGGGACTGTGCCATTAAATCCTCTGCTTTGACCGGTTGCTGTTAATATGATGAATATAATTATATCGTTATGTCTCGCAAAAACTATCCGAATTGAAACGAAATTAAAGGAATTTTTAATAATGCACCTGTCAAATCGTGATCCACAAACTGTCCCCACTGCATTAGCATGTGAGTAACGGCAGCCAGAGGTACGTCTTTGTCCTCATGGATTAGGCTCGTGATATCTCGGGCGCTTGGGAGCGGCCTTCCGTTTTGCGACCTCCTAACGCTCTGAACGCCGTCGTCATATTCCGGTGAAAGAAATCTGTGTACGTAGACAAGTCGTTAGTACATCTCGAAAGGAGACGTTTTCTGTTATTTTTTTAATATTCAAGGATTATCAATAGTACCATTATGCATCGTTCATATTTACCTCCGCATCGCAGACATCGCAGAACCCCACCAGAGATTTTGCAGATTATTGCAGCTGCCGTCAGACGTTCTATATCTTAGGCTAGCCCGTGGACATTGAGGTGGGTCCCTTCGCGGACATTGCTGTTCTAGCGAGGTTCTTTGAGTAGGCTTACTTCGGGATAATGGTAACTCCAGCGGCGTATTCGGAAAGCTGACCGGATGATCGGAGAATAGGAATAGTCGTAAGAGTTTCTTACTTCGACATTAGAAATTTACTGTTACTAGAAACTTACTTTTTTAAGAACATAGTGGTACCTTGAAGAGCTGCATATCCGAATCTCGCGAGGTCTCTCGCTTCCGCCGACTGATCGTTAAACGCTGCTAGGTATCTCGCTGGATTATCGCTCTCCAGATAAAGACCTACATGTTTCGTTTCGTATGAGATATTTAATAACGGTAGTTAGTAAAATTATTTATGACGGGTTAATGAAATTTCATTAAACCCTTACCCATCGAATATAATTTAGGTTCCTGAATATAATAAAGATCGTGCATGGCTTGTAATCCAAAATTCGCTGCTTCCATCAGACTGTCTTCCTCAGATTTCCAATTTTCTTGATCGGTGCCACTCAGAGTTTCATTATCGATTTTCGATTCAGCGCTCTTCGTCTCCGCGATCGTACCCGTTACTCGAATTGAGGTATCGCCCGGTCTTTTAGCGGAGTATGCCTTCGTCACCGAAATATTACCGATATTAAAATCATTATTTGTTTGCACGCCATCGTTTCGTCTTTGAAGAAGCTTCACTTGTTGCGGGGTATTACTTCTCGCGTTCAATGATATCGAAATGTTAGGTCTGACGCCCGCATTATTTAGCGATCCGGCCGGAGATCCTTCTTCGAGTTTATCTTTCGTCTTTTTGATTTCTTCATCTTCTTTTTCTCTTGCCGCCGGTTCTATTACCGTGGAGCTTTCAGAAATGTGCGATACGTTCAAAAATTCATGTCGGATTCCATCTCCCGTCTGATTCGTCTCTTTCGCAGGAATGTACGTGATTCCGTCGGAATCTCCCGGCTGTAAAACATCCGCTGCTACCTCTTCTATCCCTTTCCTTAGCAACTTCTGTACGTATTTCAAGCGCGCTGCTTCGACAGGATGCGAAGTATTTGCGTTGCTTTCTCGGATCTTCGGGGTTAAAGGATTGTAGTCCGATGAAATATTTACTCGTCTCGCCGGAGCGTCCGTTGATGTGAAAAACAATTGCTCGTATTTGTCGGAAATCCTTACTTCGTGATTTGACGTTTGGGTTCTCGATTCTGCATGATCATTCACTTCCCTCGGTTTCGATGACAGTGCGCAGACGAGGGAAGAAAGAATGAAGCTGACAAAAATAACAACTATACATATATAACGTGATATGTGCAAGTTTCTCATAAAGAGAATGTTAGATATAAAATTTGTATATTTTCACTGATGACTATCCAATCCAATAAGTATCGGTTATAAACATTTATTGAAAAAACTTTTAGGCGAAAAGATCAATGGTCTCGACACTGCAGAATATTCACTGTGCGCTTTTGCATGATATTTCAATAGCAATCTGACTTTCACTGATATATGCACGAGTTTCTGATATCGATCGCGCTCAAAGTAACATTCGAGCGACATTTATGTCATGTTTTTCCTACTCGTGACATTGACTTTATCATGAACTAATCTGCGTGATCAAACAGGAGTATTTCATTCACACTCGCGATACAACGGGTACTGTTTATCCGCGCAAGGCGCATTCTCCTTTCCTCCTCCTTTTTCCATGTCACAGAATTTAAAATAAATAAATACTTAAAGTCTTGTCATAAATTTTGCAACGTTGTGACATTAAAAAATAATTCTATTGTAGTTACGTAAACGCATTATAAAATACGTGATATTTAATAAAATGTGAAAAAAAATGAAATGTATAAACTAAACAATTGGGTAAAGCAAATTAAGAACAATAGTGACATTTAGTAATACGATGAGACATACCAATTTAAAGAAAGAAAGAAAAAAGAAAAAGAAGGACTGGATGAGTCGAAACATTCACTAAATGAAACTCGGCACCGTGAGGCGTTAGGATCGAGAGAGATGTAACGGGATCGCGAATTGTAGAACAGCAAAGGCACGATGGACTAAAGATATTATATTGACCTTGTTGAGTCGTTGGCGAGATCTTTTCTTGAATTTTTCGATGGTGCATGTATCGTAGATACCTGCAGATCTATTTTATAGCAAAATATTTACGTCTAATTCTTTAATATTAAATCTAATTATTTCATATCAATTCAAAATTAATAGTCCATCGAAGAATTTAATTAACATTTACACTCATATTAGAGAAAAATTATCTCCAATATTTAAAGTAATATTAATTTTCGATTAATTTCAAATTTAATGCAGATTTACAAACGTCATCTTATAAACGTTTCTTAAAAACGACGGACGAATCTTAATCACGAATCTGATTAGGATACATTCTAGATGCGATTTGTCAATGATGTTTGTAAGTCTCTTTATTAAAAAAAAAAAAACCGGAAACACTTATCCATATCAACTCACAAAGTTACAAAGTGCATTTTGTCCGCTGACCCTGGTTGAACTCACAACTTTTGGCGGTGCATACTCGGCAGCGCGAGATCGTTAAGAGCTGAACGAAGACGCGGAAACGGTGGCGAACAAGATCGAGAAACGGGAAAAAAGATGAAGAGTTAAAAAAAAAGGTCACGAAGACACGCGTGGATCGTTGAATCGAGGCGGTGGCCTTCTCGAGGACGGTTAACCAGGTACTAACCGGTGATCAGATCGACCGACTGGTCTTATCCGCGAGGAAGGTGCCTCCGGGCTTCGCTTTTTGTTCGTCGGTGCCGGTGTCGTCGTTTTTTGCGTATTTTTACTGTTATCCGCGGCGCCTCGGCGCGTTATCTCGTTATTTCGACTGTCCGCTGCTGATCATCTCGTTACGGGAAGATTCCGCTTTGCTCGGACATCGCGCGGCAGGAAGACGTAAGTTCGAGCTTCCTATAATTGTGTTGCGGCGTTTACGGTTTCTCGGATATGGATTCAGAACAGTCGTTATACCGGCGGAGGAGACAAGTCGAAATGTATGAGATTATACTAATTAGCGTGTCGCACGATTAACATTTTCTAGATTGACCATCGATAGTTTGGTAATCCGGTTATTGTTGAATTGGATTTTTTATATCTACTCACTCAAGTTGAAGGACTTTCAGAGAGTAATATTGTAGTCATTATTATATTTCTTTAGCAAGTAGCGTTAATTATTACGACTACACGATTTTATTTAACTTTTGTTATTAAAAAGCGAAAAAAATTAATGCGAAATAAATGTATATGTACGTATATTTATTTCATGTTAACTTTTATCTTTAAAATAATACTCTTTTACGGTACTGTAATTTAAAATTTTTCTTAAAATATTTTCTTTCAAATTATGGTCTATTGCAAGAGTGTTACTTTTAATTTGCAAAAATTTTATTATGAATTTATTCGCAGTGATATATTATGTGTGTATATACGCGTTATATGTTATATATATATTTAAATAAATTTTTTAATGTTTACTTTTAATTAATCTGCTAAAAAATTTAACTTCTATTTTGCTTTAATTTTGAATCAAAAGTTAAATTTTTTTCTGTCTTTTGTTCGTTGTTAATTTAATAAAGTTTAATAGAGTTCAATTTAATTAAGAAAACGTAAAAAATACATTTATTTTAATAATTATATATTTTCGGTAGTATAGATTAAAATTCTTGAATTTTTAAGAAAATGAAAAATAAAAAATGATTAAAGAATTCTGTCAGAGACGAATATAAATATAGCGTCGTTCACACATATTTCATCAGATTAATACAGTGTTAATTACGGTCATTAATTACCTCGTCAGTGTCTGGCCGCTTTTTCCTGCGCTTGCAAGCTCGCTATTGCTTTGCCCGTGCCATATAACACTTTTGCTCGGACTTGGACTCTCCTCGTAGTTGTACAGGTCGCCCCAGACGTGGACGACGAGCTTCCGGTATTGCCACCGGCAGTCGAGCCTAACTGCAAAGTGCCGCTCGCATAATTCGCGCCTCTGCAACTCGTGCAACCCTCCGACATTGTGCTGATATCGTCTCGCGTTATTGTCGAACACTTTCTCTAAACAAACAGTAATCTCGCGATAATTGCAAAACGTAATTGCAAACGTAATTGGAAACGGTATTAATAGAGCTTAAGAAAATAATGTCGCAATTTTTTTAGAAACTAATTGCAATCTCGGCCCGAGTAAAACGTCATCTTACATCCTGTGTTTCCTATAATATTAATTTAGTTTAACATTCAATGATTACATGATTATGTTATTCAATTTAATTAAAGTCTAAATTATATATATTTATTCTGATATCTTAATTAACGGCTGTTTTGAATTGCACATTGTTTGTGATTGAATCTTTATAATATCTCGATCATATTAATGATGTATCGTAATATATGGAAACAGTTATTCATGAAAGTTATGGATCTCGGAAAGTGTCGTTCCATGTTGAAAAAAAAGGTTGTACACGTATACTGAAAAATGCCAAGGCCAAGTTTTGAATAGCAGCTCTGGAGAAAAGCATGAAGTGCATTTGACGGCTATAAGCGTCATATCATGTCGCAACATCGCCGGACATAACCGTCAGTGTCGGTTAATATATTAAGCGCCGCGTCATGTATATATGTGTACTCGAGAATGATTCTCCTCCCGGATAAAGACTACATTTTCACGTCGCGCTCAATTGTATCACGATTCATGTAACTTCTTAAGCACGTTCAACGATCTTCAATCGCGTTTCTCATCAAAATTTTAAACAAGCGTCTGTCTTTTCTTATTTTTAATTTATTTTGACTTCGGTAATGAACCTCTAATGAACGGACTAGACAGTTACTTGACTTAATTATAGTTACAGTTTGTTATAGCGACACGAAGATTATTTGTTGATTTGACCTTTTAGATTCTCTACAATTAAATTTTTCGATAACGCTTTTGGTACAATTAATTGAGATTTTTATTGATTATAACGTTATTATTATACGCGACAGGTATTAATCATAGTCGGGTATCATTATGCAATTGAACGCGGCAATTTTTTGCTATTTCTTCGCAGTCAAAGGCATGTCGGCCGTCTGTTATAATGTGCAGTGTGCGGCTCTGACCCGCGTGCCGTTCACCATAAATCCGGGAAAATCTGGGTTAATTATACTAATGGCAATATATGGCGAGCTTTCCTACCGGTGACCTTACCGGAAAAAGGCAAAACATCGTAACTTCCTTGCTTGGTTTGCTAAAACGAATTCTATGAAGAAACACAGCCTATATACGCGAAAAGAGATACGCGAAAAATAAGGTCGGTAAAATTAATCACGCTCATATATTTCTCACAGGCAATACGGTATGTCTGGAGGAAAGAATTTTTCTTTATTAAAATTCTTTTCATATTGGGTGGCAACAAGTTATTTATTATTTTTTATTAAAAATGTGTCTAAGCAAAAAAAAAACAGAAAAGATATTTTTCACGATTATTCTGCAATTCGTTAGAAATAAAAAAAATTTATATACATGTAACTTTCTTTTTATCTCAAATCAAATAATGTAACGAACCAAAATGCACATCACACTTTCGCTAATCTCTCTGGGCGCCATCGATTGCTGTAAACTTACTCGTGCCGGATTCTTTTAACGAGTTGAATCGATCGACTCCAGGCCTTATCATGAACTGTTCTGAACTACTTCACGAAACATTTTTCCTGGTCAATTTCGCTTCTTCGCAGCGGATTTACAAGGCACGGCTAATCTTTCCGGATCGGTCATCGATTCGGAAAAATGACGCGCCGCGCGATTTTTTCGCGAGAGATTCCCCGACGTCTCGTTTTCACCCGGTCGGGGACAGAGGCGCGCGTACGAAATCGGCGACAAAGGACGTCCGCGTGTCCGCGTCCACGGTGCGAAGGCGCCGAAGGAACTGATCGGCCGTGTTCCAAATAGCCGGTCGGTAGGCTTCACCGAACACTCGTCTCTCTTTTCTTCTTCTTCCTCCGCGTCGTGCCGGTCGTTTGTCGTCGGCGTCCTCGCCGTCGTTGGAGTCGTCCTCTTCGTCGCCGTTGTTCACCTCCTTAGCTGGAGGGGATGCGGGCGATGGGGATCGAGACGACCGAAATCCAGTAACTCGTGACACTTGCAGTTATCGAAGCTATTGTTCGTAAATAATTGCATTAGATCAAAAAGTAGATCGATCTATTATACCCGAATCTTATTAATTTTTTTTAATGCTACATGAGCGTAAACATTTTTATTTACAGCAAAAGAAAATTTAATTCGTTCGATTCCATGTCCATGATTTCGAGCGAAGATTGTAAAATTTTTTAGTGGCGATCTTAGGGTCACACTGTCCCTACTAATCATGCATATTTAGGAGTTTCGTTGGTAAAAAAAAAAATTTGCATATTTGAAATCCCATCCCCGGGCATTCGGTCTTGACTCCTTCGCGCGGCTATGACTCACAATCCGTGAACTCCGCGTCACAAAGAGGGAGACCGGAGAAGGGCGAGGGAGTCGGCGGATGTAAAGAGAAAGAGCGGAGAGGAGAGGTATGCATTGTGGCGTGTGCGTGGCAGCAGAAATCCAACTCGCCGCGATACGTAACCTTCGATTGGTAAAAATTCGACCGGCGAGCGGCCGGTCGGACCTTGTGCCCCGCATAATTCTTTCGCAACACGGCCTGTGCACATGCACGGCCGAGAGATCCGTGTAAAGCCGACCGCGAGCCGGGCAGTAAGAGGGGACACGGTCGCCGGATGCGTTTTCTGGGCCTCCGCGGGCCTCTCGCGGCCGCGCGACGCCGGAGGGTGCGCGGCTCCGCGGTAGGAAAGTGGGGTACCGCCGTCGCGCCGGAGAACGCGATGGATTCGTAAATCCATCGCGTTTACTCACGAGGACGGACGGGAGGAGGCAGAAATTGCTCATTTTTTTCCCGCTTTAAAGGTGTGACACCACGTGAAAATAAGCACGCGACGTTCCACGTTCCACCCTTACGTCTAACTATGTATTGTACCGCGGCACAACGCGGGCTATTGTGTCAGCGAGCTGCTCCTACGGTCGTCGTGCGGAACAAGTTGGCGTAATAATTTGATTGATACTCGCGTTGCTCGTTGCATATTCAGCCCGCCGTGCCGTTGCCCGCGACTCGTTGCGTCAAAATTGCCATTAATAAAATCTGTTTTGCAAATCTGCCTGCGCAGCCTTGCATCAGAATGCGCCGCATTCAGCGAAACGTCGATCGCCCCGTGACGAACGTCGTTCGAACACGATCTCGAAAGGGTTAAAAGCTGTAAAGGTAAAAAAAAAAGAAGATAACATTTGGAATAGGTGAACTTGTGATATTTCCGGTCGTTGGGCAAATCGTCGGTCTAATAATAATTTGTTAGCAAACGTTGCATTTCGAATCACTCGATAGTTGCTCGATATTAGTATAGTAATATTAAATTGACTATTAACATCAATTTAAATTGTGAGAGAAGAGAAGACTCGTCACATTATGGTCCTTTGCTAAAGTTCCTCTTCTCGCTCGATTAAATTGATATTAATAATCAATTTAATATTACTATACTAATCGACATCTTGCAATTCCTTCTTTTGTCCCTATTACTAAAAAAAACCGTTTAACCGTTAGACAGAAACGATCCATAATCAAGAAATTTATTATGAAAGATATCACGGAAAGAAAAGTAGTATCAACAATTAGAAGAAATTCAGAAGAAATAGAAATTTCAATTGCATATTATGAAGCTGTGGTAAGAGAAATGAATAAGTGGTTACAAATTAATAATAAGACATTTACTGTATTAATTAATATAATAATGTTACCCGTAGAATGAAATTCAAGCAAATAATAATGTAAGTTTTATTAGCGACAGATGCTATTATTGCTTAAGAAACGAATCACGGTGCGTTATTATATAGAAAATAAATCAAATTTTAGCGAAATTTGTTTAAACTAAAGAAATGATGTAATTATCGTAAACTATCGTGTAAAGTTTATATAATTGTGTCTATATAATTATAATTATTCCATCATTTTATTACTTTATATGTTATACTTTAATAGTTATATGCTATCAATGAAATAATATCCAGCGTCATTTTTGTTGCCCTGGTTGTGTATTTTAATTTATTTAAATAACTTATAACAATTATTTTTATATTACAGTTTTCAAAACTACTTTCGTTCTCATGACTTTGATAAGATATCACATAGTTTGTGGAATTATTTCGTTTTCTCCGACCGCATTCCCTCAGGGAATCTCGCGAACCTGAATCATCCCTACGTTGACCTACACGCGCATATCGATCGTTATCTATTTCCCGCGGTGTAAAAAAAAAAAGATAATTGAAAATACCGTTATCACTCGTGCGAAGCGCGTCTTTCTTTCGTGACGCCGTGCAATTAAATGCCAATGCAAACTGACTCCGCGCCGATCGTGTAGCGCGTCGCGCTATCAGTATCTCGCCAGTGGGTCAGTCAACAACGGGGTCAGCCGAGGGCGAATCCGGACTGCGGGTCAGCCAATCGCGTACGTTCGCGCGGCCTGTCCGTGTTTTCGCGACAATGAGTATTAACTGTATACGTACACCATACACCCGCGACACACAGTTAAATTCGTGCCTGGCACTTCCGCAGTGGCGTAGCGCCCGGCTTGGCGCGGCCAAAGGCAAAGGCCCGAGAGAGCCTCGATCTGATAAAACTCCGCACGTTTTGCAATGTGCTCCGCGCGGTTCTGCGCGGGGTCCTTTTTTTCCCCCGAGCGGTTCTCTTTTTATTCCTCGCGCGCCCTAGTCTTGAGTAAGTAGACCGGGCAGACCAGGTCAAATTTCGCTACGGTATGACAGCTCCGCTGACGCAATTAGCGGCCGCGCGGAGTAAATTATTAACAATTATCCGTCGTTAACTATTATCGCGTAATAAACAACCACCCGGTGGTTTGGATTACCAGAGACTTTCTCCCGTTTCTTCTCGGCAACGTGACGTTTCTCTACGGGCCCTCGCGTCCCCATAATCGGACCTGCCTTACGTCGACATCGACGTTGGTAAAAATTTGCAAACGGCGGAAACTCGTTCGCCGGAAGGGCAGAAATATCAGATCGTAATGCGTAGGGTGGGAGACATGTGGAGGAGTGGGTGGTGGTTCTCTCGCGGCAAGACGAGAAACAAGACGGAAGTGGGTCAGCAGGACTATCGGTCGCCGAGGGTCCGGGTTCTTGTCTCGCTCGCGCGTTTGATTCGCCGGAGGTGATGATGCTGGGTGGGATTGGATAGTATCCAACGGATACAGGTTCTTTCAGAAGAGATGAGAATTGGCGCTGGGAAAAGTTGTATTCTTCTTCTTCGGTGTATTCTTATGTCCACCCTTTGTGATAGAAGAGAGTATATATATATATATATAGTTTGTTAATTAAACGATTTTACAAATAAGCTCTGAGAAATCAAACTGATACATTCTGATTTTTTTACTTCTTTGCTGAAAAGAAAAGAGTCACGTACGTTAATCAATCATACATCTGTATACTATAAACAAGCCTCCCAAATTAATTGTCCCTATTTTTTGTAAATTTCTTAAATTTAGTACAAGATTCGTTTATAACTTCAATGAATTTTCTCCACTTTTTATTTCATATAGTCGATTAAGTTAGTCTCTGAGAGACTCGATTGTGATGAACTATAACTTCAAAATAAAAGAAAGATTGGTGAACGATATGACAAGGTAATCTTTTCTATTTCAGTTATCAAAGACGACTTTTCTCTCGTTTTATATCTCATTAATTATATATGTACCATATATATTTTACTTTCATTAATTATTGGATCATTTTACAAATAACATGACATAAAAAGAGCTTGATTATTCTTTAGCTCAAAATCGAAAGACTTTTGCTAGAAAAATTTAAGATTAAGATGGGAAAAATTGTAAATATATAATGGAAAATATATTTCGGATCAAAATTAAAACTATCAAATTTTTCGTCTTTCTATTTCCAAAATGAGAAACCACATTATTTATGAAATGACCCAATACATGCAGCGCATGTGTGATTGGAGAATTGTAGGATTGCAAACGTAAAAGGGAAAAAATAATTGTCTCTTCGCGCTCATAAATTTTTATCTTCCGAGTGGGATACCGTAATAAATTTCCTCGAGACAAATACAATGTTATACTTTATTTCGTGCGTTTCCGTCGTAGTACATTGTCCCCTGCAGAAAAATGGGGGAAGAACTCAGTCGCAACAGAAACGAAGCCATCTCTTCTATACAAACACCAATTCGCTACTGTACATAATTTACTCGCGCGCGCGAGTTTACGCATCACTCTTTTCACGAATCACGCGTCCGAGTGATTTTTGTTTCTGGACACGAAGGAGGGACGGGAAAGGGCTAAGAGGGGGAGAGCAAAGAGATCGGGACGCAAAAATGTCTGCGTTCCGGACATCGCACTAATTAACTCACATCGCCGTCGCGTAGGCACAACTATAATTACATCGCGATGAGTGGGTCGTAGAAACGAGAATCTTTTTTTCTTCTCTGCGTTCTATCTTTCTCACGTCCAAAATAATCTCTCCTTCTGGTTTCCTTGTGCGTGCAGTCGCTTCGTCTCTCCACGAAATATTTACAAATATTTCCAGCCAACCTCACTGGTTCGGCGCGCTTCTTGCTTCTCCATGTCGTAATATTAATATGCTAACGGTTATTTTTTTTACATTCAACATCAATAGACACTCACGTAATACTAATAAAATTCCTATCATCTTCTCGAGCGAAACGGAAAGGAGCATGGATGCCCGTTGGCTCTCAATGGTCTAGGCAAAAATAACGAAGAAGGAGCAGAGGACACGGGCTGCATACCTAAATCGACCCGCGGCCGGCATTTTTTGGTAAAGCACCAATCAGCCTGATTACGAAGCTCGCTTGCGAATTGTAAATTTCCGCTTCGTTTTTCTTTCTTCCGCCCGCGACGTCGACTCTCAGCGGTGCGGATTTACGTATGCAGCCGGCGAGGCTCGCTCTGCCCCACACCTCCTAACAATTCATCAATCTTTTGCCAGTTTATTAATAAAAAAATATGTGCACCATCCTCGCAAAATGCAAGTGGCCCCTTGATGCACCATACTACTGCTCAATAAGCGCGTGATATTCGACGGGGAGTTTTCGAATATACAGCCGAAATCGGATCTGCGACATGAAGGACGGATTTCACGATAGACACCTGCACGGGCATTCGGAAGCATTAGGGCAGGAGGGGGAGGGGGGGGGGACGGCTCTTGGCTTGACAGATCGATATTACGCAGGCTTTCGGCGAAGTAAGAGAAACGTGAATTTTTGCAACATGCACACGAAACATACACGCACATGCGCTTCTTCATCCTCGCTTCCACTTCGTCACTCGTGCTAGCTTCTTATCATTCGGATAGCTGAAAGGTTCCCCTCTTTTAACCCTAGGACCCCACACTATCTGTACGAAGCATAAGCGCCATTCTGGGGTTTCGCACATCCCCAATGCTTTAATCCAACGTCATTCTCTTAATTTTCATCGCTCAGACATTTATTTTTCTTTAAACTGTATGTAAAATTCTGAAAAAGACGATTATGTACTTATATTAACTCAGATATCAATTTTTTTCTTGTGAAAAATGCGATTAATTAGCAGCAAGAAAATTATTTCAACAATTTTTTGTTTTTTTTGGAGGGGGGGGGTGTGCTACACCCCACAGTGGGGTCCTAGGGTTAAATACATTACTCTCTTCGCTGTTAGTTCGATCGAATGTCTACATATAGGTGTATATGTTGCGCTAGGTAATCTTGCTTGATAGATCGAATACGAAATGTGCAACGCGATCTCGAGACGTTTGGGAAGTTCGTCGCGTGGTAATATTGTGCAGTAATATTGTGCGGTGTTGGGGTAATATTCAGCAAACCACTCTACGCTATGGTATTTATCTTGAATCGTTAATACGGTTAATACGGTTAATACGTCGGCTGTCGTATCGTCATCTCCTTTCAATCGGACACAATCGTTTACGTATACACGTGGTGACGTATCAACTACATTCTTGAAAAATTTTGCTAAACTCGCTTTTTACAACGGGAAAGTTAATCTTTTTGATATTAGATATTTTTTCTTTTTTTAGATTAGAAATTTTTCGAGATAAATCTGATCCGAGGCCTGCCGATTTCCTTTTACCATACGATTTTAAAACGAGATTGAATAAATGTATACTCAAATGCAAAACGCTTGTAAACGTCTTGTAACGAAACGAATAACGTATCTCTATGTGCGCCGTAGTGCGAAACAGAAATTATAAATCAAAACAAAAAATATCTTAATACAAGAAACTTATTTGTTATCTTTAAAGTAATAATAGATTAATAATACTCTTTGTTCTCTGTTATGTACAACAGTCTATAAGCCTCTTCGTCCTAAGTATACTAATAACTAACTATAAAACTGGTTCAAACGTTACTCGCCGTTTTAGATTCAAAATATTCTTCAATTAAAATCTTAGATTAATATTTTTATTCTTTTTTCCTTCCATAGAAGTTCCATAGAATTTTTCTTTTATATCGTTTTTATCAACAAAATTGATCGGCATCAAAATTAATCGTGCCTTTTCTAAAAAATATACTTTTTACTCTAAGCCATTTTTAGATGATGCTACCAGACTTTAGGAACTTTTTATTCTTTATTATTCTATTTTGTATATTTAAAAAAAAAAGTACACCGTGTCGGGTTGACACTGTGTCGAAAAATCTCGAACGTGAAATTATTTTATTTCCTATTTCTGAGCCTGGTAACACGGATCTAGTCAAGCAGAAAGTGTGTCATATGTAATCATTATCGATAACTTTGTCACACATTAAAACGTAAAGTATTCCTTTACAGGCATTTTATAATTTTAATAGTATAAATATAAAATTTTTACTGACTTCAAAAAGGTATCCTTATCAACTCGAAGTACCCAAGTATTTTTCTATTACATCTCTCAATTATGCTGTAAAAGCCCTCACTGATTTCGCAATGATGAATCATGCTTGGATACAACAAATTGCGATGTAAGGAATAATGAGATCTCTCAAGCAGCTTACACTTGCATATATCCTCTTGATAATACGCCTATCAATGAAACATTGAGATCGGTACATAAAATATAACAGTATGTCTCGAGTATTATTCATTTACAAACTAACTAACATTCGAAGAATATTACAGGTTGGTGCTTGAACTTCCGAGTCGGAATGTACAAGCCTAAAATAAAACAGACTTCTATTTTTCACCGGTATTTCGTATCACACTCGTAACGATCCCTCGAGGTTGTCTACGTCGCGACTTTTCATAATCAGTGAATAATTGTCCGTCGAGAAGCATCGATACATTTTAATTATTTATATTTTTTTTAAATGTTTTTCAGTGGCCACTGAACAATAACATAATCGTAAATCTATATAACAATAAAATTAGACCAGATATAATTGCATCGAAAAAAATTCAAAATTTCTCTCACGAATATTATTTCGTCTATAAAAAGTAAAGAGATAGAAGATAGACAAAAACAATTCCCAGAAAGATTATTAAATTTCTTAAGATTAAATTGTTACTTATTTAGAAAGCATTTTTAGCCAAGCATTTTTAGCCAAGCATTTTTTTCCAAGTATAAAATAATTTTAAATATTTAATAGTTTATTTCTCACACAGTGATCGAATCTTACAAAGTCACATTCATTCGAGAATCTCGAAGAATAAATTGGAAGAAAAATTCAAGGAAATTAGCTCTCTCGGCTCAAGAGACGTTGCACGAATTACTTTTTCTTTAGGTAGTCGCTGTTCATTAAAACATTTCGTTTGCTGGTAGTGCCGTTGAAGACATACGACTAGGATGCTTTACGCGAAATATCGTTATTAGGGAACGTTACGTTTACACGTATAGGACGTACTGAATCAATTTACATTATTCAATAAGTAGATCATTATGATTCGCTTAGAAAGCACCGCTTTACTTCTGCTATAAGTACGCGGTGTGTTTACTACTGTGCTCGAGAGCGGCAAGAACATCCTGCTTTTGCCTAACGTACAGCCGTCCCTTCTTCCACGGATTCTGCAACTGAAGCGGCTTAAAATCGTCCCTTAAGCAACGCTCCCGCGCACCGATTACGGCAACTAGACAAAAGTTTGGTAGCTCGTCGGCCGTGTAGGTGGGCCCCTTCTGTCCTTTTAGGACCACTGCCATGTTTAGTTGCTTAACAACAAGGTCCACGACTTCCCGCGCCGTAGTCCTCGGTGTTACGTGCAGCTTCAAGCTGGTACCAGCTGCCAAACCGGTCTCGTAGGCCGCGTAAACCTGCAACGACATCACAAGATGTACCTCTTATGGTTTGGCAAATGGTATACAGGTTACATGATAAGAAGAATTTAATTAGCAAAATGCAGCAGTTTCGATTGAAGAATAAGTGTATCTATAAATGCGTACATAATTTGAGTTAATAAAACTATACGACCGAAATCGCATAAAAATGTTATATCGATGTATAAGCTTATGTGTAATATACATGGT
Source organism: Tetramorium alpestre (assembly GCA_021460005.1). Lineage (NCBI taxonomy): Eukaryota > Metazoa > Arthropoda > Insecta > Hymenoptera > Formicidae > Tetramorium > Tetramorium alpestre. Next base: position 354,103 of record JAJVSH010000121.1, on the reverse strand, counting down.
GTGTCCAAAAGATTTCGACAATATTCAGTGAAGAAAAAGAACATGCAACGCCATAAAAGAATATTTGGCATTTTTCTGAATTTTCATTTCCATTCATCCGCGATAAACTTTGAAAAGATGGATGGAAAGTTTGATAAATATTTAATTTAACAATATTCATCAAGTTTCTCAAAGTTCATTTTATTTTTTTCACAATTAATACTTTCTTATAATTCACTAATCTCCTTCTTAATCTTATAGACACACGTTGTGTTTAGACAAACATTGAAAAAAAATGTGATATCCAAGCCGTAAAAATATATAATTATATACAACATGTTACTGCCATAAAAATTATGTATATTATTAATAATTCGTATGCAATACCCTTTGAGACGATGTCATAACACTGTTATAACACATTACATACAGACATAATATAATATAATATAATATTTTCAAAATAGCTATTACAAAGTGTAAAAAACGATCATAATAAATCTCTCATGCCGTACTTATTTTGGCACATTAAAGCATAATATTTAAGCATAACCGAGCAGAGCAAGCGATGAAATTTAACGATGTGGCGGCTTACTTATTATGTCCACTACATCAGTTTGCACTAGAGGACCAAGTGAGGTGTTTTTAATTTATAATCGGGTTAGACTTGTGTTCCCTAGGAAGGAAAAATATAATTTAAAGACCCGCATGTCTCGAGTCCAGGGGAATTTTAATGTCGCTGAAAATTACACTATTCGAAACATCTACGATAAATATTAGTAGATGAAAGAGCATCAATTATTAATTAACAGGCTGTACCTGAAGAATGCCTGGCAGAGGTGCCGGCATCATCGTCGCCTCTTCTTTCTCTTCGTTGTCCGTTGGAACGGCGGCCATCGCCGCGACGCTCGCGGTCGGTTTGGACGTTTTGACCTTCACCCCCGGCTGGCTGGACTTTAGGACGTTCGAATTCGTCGCGGAGTACTCGTCGCTGCTTAGCGAGTGTACACTATCGGAATTCGTATTGCTCACGCTAAGCAGACTCGCTGTGGTGTTTGTCATCGCCGTGGAGACGCTCAACAGCGAGCCGCTGTAAATCATGGGCTTTATACTCAGTAACGGACTGGTGCTGGCCGACGCCGACGTTATCGTGGCGGAACGATTTCGCGGGCTGTGTTTGTACTTGGCGAGGATCAGGGTGTCCTCGGACTTGGAGGGCGGCAATCTCACATTCTGCAGCGGCACCAGATGATTCGCGCTGCTGGTGGTCATATTGCTGCTGGTGCTTATCGGCGCGTACGACGATTTTTGCGGTTCCGAGGTAGTCGACACGTTCGAGGTGTCGCTACTTTTGCGCACGTATTGCCCGCTGGGTAGCTGCTGCTCGCTCTTGCTGAATTCCGTCGTGAGAAGATTGGAGGACGACTTGGACAGATTGGGACCCGGCCAGCTGCCACGTCCGGGACTTGACTTTACAAGCTTAGGATCTCTAGGAGGTAATTGCAACAAGCTTCGTTTCAAGCTGTTACTGTTGCTATTCTTATTTCTGTCCAGACTGAGCAGATGCTTCATAGATATGCCAACGGTTTGCGACGCGATCTGCGAAAAAGCACATCATAGATTAATTAATGACAAACGATAAAATTAAAAATGTAAGATGAAGATGTAAGATAATATATGTTACAGAATATATGTTACAACATGAAACAAAATTATATGTTACAGAAAGCATTACGTAATAACAATTACGTTTTGTTGGGAAGACCCGCGATCTCTCGCGAAAGTTATAACGTCGATCAGCCACCTGGCGCCTTTCCACACGGTATTCACTTGTGACTGGAGATCCAGCAGCCTTGCCAGTTTGTCCTTCGCGACGCTCAACTCCAGGGAACTGAAGGCCTCTCTGTGATTGTGCTGGGCCTGGGCGGTGTCCAATTCCAAGATGCAGCTGAGCCTCGAATAACGATTGATCACGTCCTTCTGATACGTATTCAAGTAAACCATCTCGAAGACCTGAATGGGCAACGACAGGAGATCACCGCGCTGCAGCAGGATCTCTCTCGTGCCAGGTACGCAGCAGGCGGTTTCGGCGGGTGGCACGGCGATCAGGAACGATACATCGTGAGTCAGATCAATCACCTCGGCGTCGTACAACCGATGCACCAGCGAATCCTCCGGATTGATTTCCATGTAATTGAACAGTCGCCGCGCCGTCGCGGCGACCAAATCGACAAATAGCTTTTGCTGCTCCGTGCCTTGCGCCTCGTTCGTCACGTTCTCCTTCTCCTCGGATTCCTTCACGGAAGTCTCGGACGTGCAGATGCGCGTTATTCTCTTGAGATAGTCCCATTCCTCCCTTGAAAGACAAAAGTGAAAGTCCGATAATATAATAGACAACCGTGACGCGATGTGTTGACGCATTTCAATGAACGTAAACTTACGCGGACACGTGCGGATTATCACGAATTTTACAATGCGGCAATACATTCGGAGATTTCGTTGGGACAACGACTTGTATGAGGTCCACGCTGCTTTGCATTTTGAAATAACCGAGATATAAACCCTTAGATAATTTAATACTGCTGACTTGGTGATATGTCATTTGCTCTTGTATGCTGGCCATCAAGATATCGGCGACGTTACTGTCTTCGTGAGTTATGACCTTCTTTACGACTTTATTGAGCGGCAACCACCTGCTGTTTAATACAGAAACCAATTTCGGCGACTTTATATAATTCACTGTCGAGAACACTAAGATGCCTTGCATGTCTCTGATAGGTTTATGATACAATTGTCCAAGGTCCTGTATGCATAGCGCAGCCTGCAAAATACATCATACAGCGAAAGATCATATATCGTAAGATGTTCCTTTATATTTTTGAGCGAGTGATACGAGTTTGAATAATCGGACTAAAAAGTTCAGTGTTTTTAATAAACAATATACGTTACCTGCATTTGGGCAGCAGCTTGAAGCAACTTTATCCTAAAGTGATTAGTCGAGCTGCTGTGACTCTTTTCCATATCCTGTCGAAGAGATTTAACATCGTCCCAGGTACAGGCGACTTTCATGAGCCAGTGAAAGTCAGTGTTTATACAACTGGGATACGTCTCGTCGATCTCGATCACGGGTAAGAAATCCTCGTTGGTAACGAGAACCTTGTCCTCATGGTAGAGGAGACACGCTAGAAACACTCCTCGCCTAAGATTCTTTTGGAATTTACTCGTCGCCGTGAAGAGCTGTTTTATCGTTGTCTTCTTCTTGTGATTTCGCCTCTGCACTGCCGGCGTTTCTTGCGTATACTCCGGTCGCCTTATGTCGGTGAACAGAGTGTTGAGCTGTTCTAGCCGCCCGGCGAATCTGGGCACCCTGCCGTCGATATCCCTCCAACCTTCGAGTCAACGTAGATTTTTGTAAAATTGAGAAATGTGTTTAAACGTACATTGATACTTACTGCTAGGTGTAACGTGTGCGGGCGTCGAGTTTCTGGATCTGCTGTAGCCCTTCAAATTTCCGGCGGCGGCGCGAAAGTAATATTTTTGACCCTGAGTCAGACCCTCGATCCGACATTCTCTCTGCTTCATGTCCAGGACTTCCATCTCGCCGCAAATAACCGAAAAATCCTCGTGCAAGCTCCATTGGACCTTGAACTTGGTACAGATCGGAGAGTCGTGCGCGTCTGGTTCTTGAAACCGGACTGTTACCGATGTCATTCCGGTGACATCAACCGCGACTAGGAAAGGCATGTCGGGTGGACCTGAAGATACGAAGGTGATTTATATTTCAGTGCGAAGATATTTGTTATGAATTTTTCCTTTCAAAAGAGCGATAGGTATACGCCTATATATTTTCGGCGCGGTAACATTTGGCAATTTAGAAGATGAAATCTATCAAACTCACGCGCTTGGTCGAAACCCAGCAGCATTTTCCTGAGGGCCCTCGCTCTCCTCTCCCATAGGGCAAGCTGCTTATCCTCCGTGCTACCGCCGCATCCCGTGAGATTGTTATGTTGCGTGGAAAAACTGGCCCTATGGCTAGGCGGTTCCAATAGAATTGTTCCACCGCTGCCGGAAGTACTGCCGCCGAGCTCTTGAACCCTGTGTTCCGCTTCCGAGAGCAATGACGCCAAGTGGCTGCCCAGAGATTCCGGAGACTTGACTGCGTCAACGGAATATCGCACATATATATATATATATGAATGCGAATGGACGCGAATGTACGCGGTTATGACCAATTTGAATTGCATTCAAGGCAAGCTTCGTGTTTTAACTATGACTACGCGAATGGAGTTTGTTGAATTTTGCAAGGAAAGAGGTTCGTTACCACCTGCCCATTGTCCCACGCGCGATTATTATTACACTAATTAGTATATTTGCTGTTGCGATCGATAGCTGCAACAGTTGTCGCGATGTATATCTCTCTCTGCAGGTGACGGTTTTGCTGCGATTAATTGGGGGCCTGGTTACAATTGTAATTACTTCTCAGCGCGGATGCAGAAATTAACAAAGAAGACACGCTCAAGAAATTGCTCAAGAGACGCATCAGTCAGAGATCCTCGTGTCTCTCCGCGTCTCGTTGAATCAACCGAGCGCGATATTTCATGTCGTCCTTTTCGGGAATGTTTACAGAAACTCGTCGCGGGTGTCTCGCGAAGATTAGTTATTATTCTCCATATTACTTTCGAAGATTCAGTGTCCTAACGATGCTGCCGTAAAAGCGCTAACGAGCGTAACGGGACAAATTAAGACGCGAGCGAACTTTCGCAAAGACGAATGAAGCTCAAGTTGCTGACTTAATAATGCGGGATTCCCCGGCTTCGGTTGACGGCGCATTAAGAGAAATTTATCTTCCTGAACTTTTGTCCCAGGGAAGCGCGGCCGAGAGACGCTCGGCGATGCGATAATCTCTTTCGCGCACTCGCCCAAAGATTTGATTCTAGTCTTCTGTCACACGAACGGGTGTGTAATCTCGCTGCGCGGCGATCGTTACCAAAGTTGATGGGAAAAAGGTCGGATATTCGCCGCAGCTTCTTTTATTTGCGGAACGCTCAAAGTGAGCCGTCCGCTCGCATTTACAGCTTGTACGTCATCCGGTTCGAACGAAATACGAAGCGCGAGCGTTGAGAAATGTTTAGATACCGTCGCCGTCGACTTTACAGTTCCACGCCGCGTGCATGGCTCGCGTTTGATCGTAATTACTCCGGAGCTCCGATATACCGGGACAAAGGGGGACATTATTAAAAACGTCGCGGAAAAAAGCCCCGTTTTTCCTTTTTTGTGTTTTTTTTAAATTTATTTATTGCACATTTCGCGTTCCCGCTCTTTATATTTCTTCGTTGCGATGCAATAAAGCTCGACGGCATTTTTATTAGAGAGACTGCGGAATCCTAATTGGAATCTCCCGCGAACCGCCGATTTTCTTGGACTCTTTTTGTGTGGCGAAAAGAGAGAGTGAGGGAGGCGGGAGGGATTATTTCGCGGGAAAGCGGAAAAGCGAATTTTGCGGAAAGAGGTGCGGATCAGCGAGATTTGTCGCGGAGGTAACGAAGTTGCCGCTACGCCGCGCTAAGTTTGTAATTGGATTCGATTGTACTTACATTGATTCCCTTCCTGCGCGCCGAAAGCAACCAGCATTTTTGCCAGCGGCCTGTTGTTGCTAAGCACGGCAACGTCCAGCGGTGACAGGCCGTCGCTGTTAACGCTGTAAAATGGTTGAGATTGCAAATAGCGTGGGCTTTGGTAGCAAAGTTTACTTTCAGACCCTTTTATAAAAGGGACACACAAAGTGAGAACGTTCGAGAGAGTTATTTCGTAGTTTTTTCCCTACCAAACTTTCCTTCCTCCTCTTCTACTTCTTCTTTTTTTTATTGGCGTTAACTTTACGCGTCATTGTACGCAACATTAAACATTGTCTAACTTTACTTCACCTCCGCGCCGCTATATATCCGGCGTTATATAAAAATAAAACCGAAAAGTTTTAGCCGTTAAATCGTTGTATCGAGTTGAGACTTCCTTGAGATTTCCGTTGAAAGAAAAAGACTTCGGGGGAAAAGTTGTGCTAATATTTATGTGGCATTTAGGAGGTCGATAAGGGCCCGATAAAACACACATAAGTGTGGACTTCCTGTCTGAATTATAAATCGATGTTATCCCGTATTGTATTTTCCAATCTGAGCTGTATCTGGAACTTATGACTCGACCCGTCTCACTCGGTTCCCTTCGTTAGAACGGAAAAAATTCGCTCTGTCCAAGCGGAAAATCGTGGGATTAATGAGATTCACTCTGAAACATTTAATTACTTTCGCTTACTTCACCTCGGACTACTTTGATGCGTAAAAAGCGGGGGAAGGGACATCAAATAAACGTTAACGATATAAAATAGTCCGGGATAAATGCTGGCTAAATGAATTTTCCAGTTTTACGTCATCTATCGACTTTTCGTTTGCAACGGGAATTTGAATTGCGTTGTTACCTACCATGCAGAATGAGCAACTTGTAACTTTACCGCTGCCTACGGATTATTTTTTTTTTAATCACATCTACAGATCCGTCCGTTTTCAACTGTCAGATATTTTTGAGCACAGTACAAAGGAAGGAAATGACTACGCTTGTATTTTTCACCTCTGACATAAACTACTATTGAATATATTGTGCAAAATGAAATTAATTAAAAACTGTTATAGGTTAAAAAACAATCATTAACGTCAATACATTTTTTTTTTAGTGACTTTAAAATCTTATTTCCAATATTCCGACATGACTATCGGAAATATATATTTTAAGCTTATTTCTTTTTATCTATGCAACATTTAATATCGACAATACGGTATGAACTTTTCAATATGCGAAACGAAGTGAAAACGTTTTTCTGAGCGTTAAAATCATTCAACTTAAATTCATTTTTATTCATATCAGTAATTCTTGATTCATGAAAATTCAAATATTCATGGTAGCTTCGTGAACTTCTTTCAATCAAATCAGTGAGATCCGTTTGTGTATACGTTAAATCGACACCGGAACCCTCGTTTATTTCGCGTAATTTATTTATCGACAGTTAACGCTTTGTTGTAATTACTAATGGAATGTATCAAAATGTATGCTGTATGTAATATATCCTCGGGCGACAAATAGCTGCCGAATTACTCGCTGGAAATAGAAGTGAACGGCTATTTTCCGCAATTACCGTGGGCGGCCGGCTATGAAAAACTTCCAGAAGCGTTATAATATAACAAAACGCCCTTCGTCCGACGATTTAAAGATGTTCCCACTATTCATTCCGCCAAAATTAGCAGCTCACTTTACATTCGCGAGGAGCGCTGTAACGTAATTTAACACGCTCTGGCTGAAAATGAAATTAGTCTGGTGTAAAAATTGCTAACAACTCGCGGCTTTCAGACACGGCTGAGAAATAATTGCGCAGGCTACGAGGAACAATTGGAGCGGGAAGAAATTTTTATTTTATCCATCTGATTATTCCACGATCTTCTCCGTTTCAATCCTCCTCGGATAGGAAGAACTATATATAAGCTTACACGCAGCCCGAACGATTATTTTTTGCACATGATAGTCTGCATCCGAGATATATAGTGACCTAAATCTCTTGAGATTCCCCCTCAAGGTACACGTCAAATCGAATCAAGACGTTGGTACTATGCTGGTCGAACAATTTCTAATAGCGCGATTGACTGCTTCTGTAGAAGCGCGCCTCGAAAGTTTCAGCTCGTATATTAAATTAAATCCTCCCACGAAGTAACGTGTATTTCGAGTGAACAAAGTTCTTCTAGGTCACGATAGGCTTTTCGAGAGAAAGCAGGATGAATCCTCTGAGTATCGCGAGATCAAAAATTCGCGAGTTTGAAGAATATTTTATATTCTTTTTCACAAGTAAATTCAATGATTTATACACGACTAGATTGTCCAGCGATATAACGAAATATCTGGCTGTCGCCAGAGAAGGTCGTATCGCTTCGCTCATCAGGTTTTTTTCCCCTATTGTCGCTGAATCAATTATCTTAATAATTCCTTAACTGCGTACATGTCTAATGCTACAAATAGCTACTCACCTATTTACATCCACATCGCTAGATTCCAAAATAGTCCTCGCTTTATCCAAGTGACCATGTTCCACAGCTGCAAATAGGGCTAAAAATAAAAGGAAAACAACATCAAGGTTATTTCTAATTGCACGTAAAATTCGCCATGGCAAGAATAAGTTTCGGCAAAAATAAGGAGAAGAGTGTTTGAGAGATTAAAATTAAAAAAAAATCGATAAAAAATAAAATACCATGCAGGTGTATGTTCAGGGATTGGTCCGTGAGAGGATTGATATGTATTGACGATAGATTATTTAGTTGTTGATGCGTCTGTTGTTTCTTCTTGCCGAAACCCTCCAGGAACTCCATCCCTTGCAACGAGTGGAACTCTGTGTTCATGAAGAAACAAAGCAAAATAAATAAACGATAAATAAATAAACAAAACATTGCAAAAAAAACAGTAAATATATGATATAAAATGAAAGAAATTTGAGGGAATCAAGAAGAAATTCATTGTATATCTCCGAGAAAGATAAATCCGGGTTATTTATTAAATTTATGACTTTCACATCAAAGAAATATGTGTCCTTTAATGGTGATAACAATGTTCCGGCCTTGTAATAATAACTATTTATATAATCGGTGAAATTGTTTAAATAAATAGAAAACGAGCAATAAAGTCTCAAGTGTTTGCCGCAGAAAAAGTTGCGACTTAAGAAATGAAAGACAAAGAGAGATATCTCTGCATTTTTTCTTTCTTGAATTATCTTGCTCATCATATTACAATCGACTCATCCATTTTACTCAAGCCACTTTCACGACTAGAAATTTTCCCACGTGTCAGTGATGTTCTAGAATGCTTCACGTTTTACTTCGTGTGATAAACGTACTTTCTTTTTATATTTTTCCACGATAATTATTAATTAATTAATATTCATTTAGCATGAGAAAATATATCGGTTAAAATTGAATGTGTTATTTTATTAGATAGGATTTAGCTCTTTTTCTTTCATCGCCGTAGAGAAAAGAGCTAAATCGATAATTTGCCGCGAAAACTTGAACTAACTTCCTAGGAAGTGCTTAATTGCATCTGGCGCGCCGCTAACTAATTAGAAAACTTATTGATCCAGCGTACTTGATCCCGACGATGTCGACGCGAAAACTCGCTCCTGACCGAGCCGCTCGTAATCCTTTGTTTCCTTCGCGTCTCTTTTCCTATCGGTCGTCATTTTATTTCGGAAACTATTGCCACGTCTGCTTGCCCAAAAGTTGGCGATATTGTCGACCGTTCTGATTTTACAGGACTTCGAAGGGCACGTCGTCTTGACGCCGTCGTGCATTTTCTGGTTCTGCAGACATATCGTCGCGTTTTTTCTCTCCGTCTCGTGTAGCTTGCAATATAATTTAATTCTCGGGCGATCAAATTCGCCGAAGGACTCGGTCGTCCTTCGATTCCCGTTTATGTTCAAATGATCGCGCCTCGCCTCGCAAGGACGACTCAGAGGATCGGTCTCGCATCTGGGACGAAATGCGTTTCGTGACTCTCCGTTTTCGAGGTATTCTTCATCCTCGTCCTTGTCTCGCTCGTAGCTCGTTTTACGATAGAAGGGCCGATTAGTCGCGGCCTTGTGGGAATCCACGACGACGGTCAAGACATCGCGCTTGGATGACGCAGCGCGCTCATTCTCGCCGTCCTGTTCCCACTGTTGTTCTTCCTCCTTCTCCTCCTCTTCCTCCTCTTCGACTTCAAAAAGGAAGCTCGAGACGGAGGAGTCCAAGGAACTGTCCAGCACAAACGTGGGGTTCTCGTAGAACACCTGTTTACTCGGCCGACCCGTATCCGTCTCGCCCGACGCACGTTTGTCACTACAATCCTTCTCTCGAGTATCTTTCCGTGGGCTCTCCGTGCTGTGTCTCCTGCGAAAAATGTGAATGACCTTCGGTGATTTCATCCCTTCATCCTTTGTCGAGGGTCTCTCCACGTCCTTGCGACCCTTACCCATTAGCCTGTCAGTCAGAGACAGCTTATTCTTCAGATCCTTTGTGATTTCTCGCGGACCGACATCGAGATTCGTCGCCGAGATCTTTCGAGGACTCGGGGATGCCGGCAATTTTTCGCCGTTCAGCTTTTCGCGAGGATCCTTCGCGCAAGAATTCGTGTCCTTGACATTTTTTCGCGGACTTGAGGACTTCTCGCCGTCCGCAGATTCCTCCAGGACCGACAGCTTACGTTCTTTCTTGAGGTCCTTCGAGACGGACGAGAAGTCGAGGCCAGCGGTCAATCGCAGGTTCGCGTGATTGCGTATTTTTGACATCAGCTTCACGGACGCACGGAAGGACCTCGACCTCTTCAAGGTCGACATCCTGCCGCCCGAGGAACGCCTCGAGAGTAGTTCCATCTTCGGGCTAGATGAGGCGGATTTGCGAAATTTCATCTGGGGATCGCTCAACGGTTTCGCTTGATATATATACGTCCCAATGTCCTATCGAGATATCTGATCCGTTTTGGGAGTTTCAATACGCCTGAATGTTCTCAATACGATGAGATTGCTCTTCGCATATATCGCTCCTTTTATAAATTATCGATAAGATGTATTTTGTTGCTGTTGGCAATAAGGCACGCTACTGGTCTTCTTTGGCTTCGACATTCACGACTCTCCGTAAATCCGTAAAGTAATTCTTTGGCTGGCTGTAAAAAAATCATCAATACCGTCACTTGAGTCTTCTACTGATCTCTAACGGTACATTTTTCTCTCGGATTGCACGACGAAGGGAGAGCGGGGGGAGAGATTATATACATTACAATATATTTACATTACATACGTAAGCTTTACTGATTATTCCGAGACTCTTAAAACGTTGATTAACTTAATGCGATTAGTCTGCAAATTAATTCACAACGTGTCGAGTTTCCGCTCTGACTGACAGAATAGTCTCACACCGGCTTGTCTCGTTTCGGCGACGAAACTGATAAATATTTACATGAAGCGCTGAAGAGAGAAGAGCGGTTAGCAATGAAAGGGGATTAGCAAGAGTGCTGCGATAAAACGACGCTACGTGACTGCCGTCTCTGAAACGATTTTATTGTTTACTTAGGGCCACGTACTCGCTCGATTCTACCGCGCGACAATTGGCCATTACGAAGAAGTGGACGGAACAAGGCCTCTTCCTCCTCCGGACAATTTACTGGACCAATCAAATTTATTGCTGTCGTCCGTTAGTCGTTAAGATCTTGATGACAGCGAAGTGTAAGTGTCCCAAGATCAATGACTGAGGATCGCTGCTGGCCTGGCCATACATCGAGCATACAATAAGTTCCCGATTGTTCCCAGCAGCGAATGCGCAAGGCAAGTTAAGCGCGAGCTTCAACTACGTTTGAAGAGGACACTTCCATGTTTGATAACGATATCTGCATCGGAAAAAAAGAAATCGATACGTATATCGGAGACTCGGATAAAGAATCATTCATATCGAGCCGCATCGGAACCGCTCGTTTCGTATCGGACGAGCGCAATAATTTTCAAGCGTTACACTCTAGATTTTTATACGCCGCTCCTCGTCATATCGGGGCTCGGCTTTCTCCGACTGAAAATTCATTAGCGCGTTATTTACAGAGCGATGATCGATTAAAATATCCTTCCCTGGGTCGTGCCAGCCTGTTTCTCGCGAAAGCGTGGACGTTCAAGCGTGCTCGGATCGATTGGAAGGGGCAAAAATTGGCCGCTCTGGTAGTCCGGATTGGAACTCATTAGAAGTTAACGAGGGAATTACTGATCGACTGTTGTCGATGTTAATAAGGTAATTATAGCCTGGAACCGAGTGAATTGTCAGATAGTTTCGATCTTGGGGAAGAAATTCATGGACTCTCCAATAACCAACTTTAAAATGAGAAAACGGCAATAGCACGCAATGCGAAAAAAAAAATATATAGAATGAGGAAAAGACGGAAAAAACATCCGCAGCTTGGACGTTTCTTCTTTTCACGGACACCGCATTAATCATCCTGACAATATGTCTCTTTCTCCTGTTTTCCTTTCCTTTCCGTTCGTCTTCTCCTGTACTTCGCGTAAGTCGCGCGATGAATTGACCTCTTTATACAAGACATCATTTCCGGGTCCCCTCTTAAAAGCGGAACGATTCGCGACTAAGTCCTAACTCATTTTCCTACTTCGTTACGGACGGTTGTTTACCCCTTCAGAGCGTTGTCCTCGTTATCGGCCCCTGTCCTGATAGACGACAATCTACTTCCTGTAATGAGAAGTCACGGTTCTTTGACGTCGCGTCCTTACGTTGGAAAATTTACGTTATAACGGAGCATTTTCACATTACATTCGAATTTTAAGTTTTAAATAATTTTCCACGATTCCATTCTACATTTAGGCAACTGTTATTTTTTTATTTTTTATTCGAATACAGTTACAAGTTTCTTTACTTTTGTTAATTATATTTGGGTTTATCCATTATACTATGTAATTCTATTTGTCTTACATTTTCATTTCTATAACGCTTTCCTGTAATAACTTTAGAAACGTATTGTTTTTTTTTTTGTACATTCTAGTATTCAGCTAGAGAGCTGTGCAAATGTTATTACGCCGTTTCTTACTCTTTCACGTTTAAATCCACAGACAAAGATTTGTCTTATATGTATATGTATATACGGAAAGTTGCAGAAGCGCACTCTAGAAACAATTTCTACTTGTTAAGAAATGTGAGAATAGTCCGGGTAAACGTCATACAGAGAAGTCGTACGGACGCAATGTTGCAATCTACCATCTAACGTCGCCATCGCCGGTGAAATCTTAAGCAACAGCCGTGGAACCCCTGCGAGACTCTTGCCAATAGAAGCGGCAAACGTATCGCATTTATGGTTATGCAATGCCTTCGTACGGCTGCCGAGGCCAGCCTCGCAAGGACGTACGTCCGTTCACCGCTCGAACGCCGCTCGTCGGCAAGTCGATCGGGATCAAAGTCCCGCTGGGGCACCCCTCGTCGTGCTTTCCGAGAAGAAAAATTGTCTCTCATATGCGCTGGCATGCGCCGGACTACCTGACTATCACAGAACGAATTCCAGGCGGCTGGACCCGTTTCTAAACGTGACATCGACTTGCGTCGCATCTCCACGTGTACAGCAGGCGAGGACAGCGTCGTCGTCTCTCGGACGCCGTTTGGCTCGTTGGAGTCGTCCACGCGACTTTCGTGCGATCGTCGTGACGACACGTCGCTGCCGCCGAAATATCCATAATTTCGGATGTTACTCGTACGCGCGCAACATCGATATGCGATACGCCCCTTTAAAACTCTCTCGCTAATTTGTCTCGATCACTAATTTCTCGATCACCACTGTGATCCACCGTTATTAATCCATCATTTGAAAATTCTTGCACTGTCGATCTCGCCGTTTATTTATTCACCATTTATTCACCGTGACGGGCGCATTACTCCGGAGGGGACAAGCGTGCCGCCCAATTCCTTTTCAATCACACACGATCGAACTGTTAAACGTCCGACACGTGACGGAACGTTGCGCACCGGGGCCAGGATCGATTTTTGCTGAGGATTTACCGACGGCTACGGCACAGCTTCGAAACGCGTCATGTGCGCGCGCACTTTTTCCAACCGTTGCGACCGTGCTCCGGATCGGAATCTGCCGGCACGAAGCTGACTGATTTTCACAGCGTGGGGAGGAGAAACCTGTTTTCCCACTGGTATTTTCCCTCGACGATCTCTCCCACGACAGCGATCTCTTTCGCACGATCTGCTGCGGCCTTGACTCGCAAAAATCAAGGCGTCACCGACGCATCGCTACGATCGCGCGCCGCGTCGCTCGCGCGAGCTACGAACACCAGCGATGCGGCATTACTGAAGGGGGTACACATGCCAGAGCGCGACCCCCCGATCCGTTCCACGGCGAGCAAACAGCTGCCGCGTCTGGGTCCCCCTCCAGCAACGTGGAGTAGCCACATTGCGTAGCGCTCCGAGGAGAAAGAGAGAGAGAGAGAGAGATTGCCCAGTCTTTCGGCACTGACGACTGCCTCGCACGAGCCAGCCAACTTGTCTGCCTTGTTTGATTAAGCCAGACAGACGGATAGTTCATACCACGGAACCGGACAAAATGGATGACTCCTCTTGATACCGTTGGAAACTGAAACGTCCTCTGCTACTCCGATAGGTTGCCGGTTTAATTCAATTATTAAGCGGTCTCTTAATTTAATTAAACCGTTGTTTAAAATTGTTGTTAAACACCTAAACTGGGATAAAGCTGTTAACATTAATTAACTAACGTTTAATAACTTTATTCCTAGTTTAATAATGTCGAGCTGTTAAACTGCGTAACCGGTGCCGCAGTGCAGCGTTTTATTGAAGCGCGAATTAGTAAATTTTCAAATTTCTTTCGCTTAATTCCAGCCGTCTCATTTGATACGGAAGGAAATGAAAATAGATTATGTGGCACGTGAGAATAACGTGGATTTTGGCAAAGCACATGAGGCCGCGGCGTGAGGTAACTTTTCCATTCTAATTTTATTCGTATTACCTCAATGCTTGCTCAGGTTGACGTCAACGTTTAATTAGAGCGATTATGTCTAATACACACTGAATTCTGCCTCGTTAAATTTCTTTGACACAATTTATTAATGTGATATGTATCATACGGTGAGCGTTTCGACAAGCCTGTGTTTCCAGATTTTTTAAAACACATATAACGTCGCTTGTGTGCGTGGATAATAAATTCAATGGATATGTCACATTTCCATCAACATTGCATTACAACTTTGTTTCCGTCGATATCTCGAATAAGATATATCTTTGATATCTATCTATTGATAATTATACTAATTGTCAATAATTATAGCAATTATCGTTAAATAATGTGTTTGCCTGTTGCGTTATCATTAAATAATGATCCGCCGCTATTTGACGTCGTGTTAATATATTCACGCCGAAAATTTCAGGATTGTTACGGCAAATCGAGCACGCTGAATGCTAATCATGTTCAAACACGAGATCGCGAATGCACACGCACGCACATACGGATATCTCTTTTTCCCGTCCGTTTGAACCTGTTTGCGTAATTAAACTGCAGTCGGTTAGACAACGCCTCTGCGCCCGGCGTCAATTGAGAATTTCTCGGCGCAATCTGAGATTAAACGATAAAATTATCAACGTGCAGCAGCAGTCGACAGAATTCCTGAGTAATTTTGGCGTAATGTCAAAATTACGTGCCTCTTTTGTTCCACATAAAAATGTCATTAAGAACGCGCGCGCGCGCGCGCGTGATCCCATTAAATTTCATTCTGCGAGACCTCTCTGTACTTTTCCCTTCTTTTTTTTTTACCATTATGTCCAATAACGTGCTGCATTTATTAATTATATGTATACGGAAAAGAGACCTGAACATTTGCATTTTTATGCGAGACTAGGACAGTCTAACGTTCCACGTGCGCCGGTTCCTTAGCGAGGATAGCTGTAGCGCGCGAGAAGGCGATTTGACGGGAATCACTGCGATTACCTCGACGAAAGGTTGCGCGCTGTTTATCGCGTAGCGTGAAGTCACCGGAAATCTGACCTTCCGGAGCAGATCTCGTTACGGTACATAGCCATTCGAGAGGCGGTTTAGACTACGAGCGTGCCGAGCATTCCTTTGTTGAGAATTTTTGTTCCGCTTACTCGCCGAAAAAGATATCTTTGGGTTAAAATGAAAATACATAATTTCTCTATTTATGAAGAAGCACTGTTCATAACACCGGAGCTTTGCACAAATTTGACGCAAAGTTTGGGCGTAAATTTTAATAACATTTATAGTTTCTCGCTCGAACCTTGGCGGTGGGTCGCACAATATTATGTTTCTGAAAGTAGACTTATATCTAATTAACAGTGTAAAGTTACTCGCTCGCCGTTTAGTTCGTAAATGATAAGGCGGATCGTTGAAAAAGCGAGAAATGTCGAAGAGTTCATTAGAAACCGCCCGGCCGGGAAACTTTCCCAGCAAGTTTAGCGATTGTTCTGCGAGAATTTAATTTCTATTCTGGGAGGATGCGATAACAATGCTTCGAGTTTTGTTCGCATGGAACGAGTCGTAACGAGGTAAGCCATGAAACACACTTTTTATTTCGCCTATTTCGTTTAGATGGAAGTTGCGTTCACGGAAACCTCTGATATCGCGATCCTCATTATGTTTCATAAAGAATGAGCGGATTCTGGTTCAGCTTGCTGTCTTAAGATGTCTCGTAATACGTTCATCGGTCCGCAAATGCGGAATCCTTCGTGATTAATAATGCTCGTTTCGTAGCGGTATTACACGCGGATACAGATAAGCAGCTCGCTGGAAATATGGTAAACCGCGATTCAGGGGATTTTCCTCTCGCCATTATAGTCTGCACCAGACACATAATGTCGTCCTTTTCTGACGTCATGCCGATCTCGTCATGCAGTCTGGTTGGCGTTTCGGTTCCTCAGCGCCTACGCGTGCTTTTACTGCCGATAAAGAGCCTCGGCTCCGCGCGCGCGCGCGCGCGCGGGGAATGAAATTTCGAGTAAATCCGTAAGCGAGGGTGTATTAATGAAAAATTCATCGATCCGTAAAACGCATAACGGCGTGGTCGACAGCGCTGTTACGGACGTAGCCCGCATCGGTTAAATGCGCTGTTACGATCCCGTTTTCCGGCGGCCCCGTTCGTCTTGTATATATGAGAACGAGAACTTTCGAGCGGCCAATTGAAAGTTCGCGCGCGGAAAAAGTTTAGACATTAGATCATGGCCCTCTCGAAAGAAAATTACATTTTCGTTAAATATATTTCTCGAAAATATTTTTTTAAAATATCCTTTGCAGCAAAAACGAGAGAGAGAGAGAGAGAGAGAGAGAGAGAGAGAGAGAGAGAGAGAGAGAGAGAGAGAGAGAGAGAGAGCGTGCGTGGGGAAAAAATTCATAAATTTGCGTCAACCTTTCATAAAGTTTTTTTGAAAAGCCTGACGTACTGCGATAATATAAACTTGGACATGGGCGAGTACTTTAGCCTCAAGGATTTTGTCCTCGTTTGTTAATTATGCGGCCGTCAGTGCATTGCGACAAAGGAAGTAAGCGAGTATGAGGAAACTGTAACTTATCGTTTACTCGCCTATTTTTTACTCGAATCGTGGAAGATTGGTCATTTTTTACGTTAATAATTACGTTTTTAATTTTCCTCGTATATACTCTTATCCTTCCTCGAAATATCTGTAATATACGATTAACCGAAATAAATTGAGCCTGCCGTTTTCGCTGAAGCTAAACGATAGCCTGGAAATCTTGTCAAATATATATAAAATAAATTTGAAATTTGCGTTTTTATTAAATAATACATATACATCACGCGTGTAAATATTTGACGTTGGTTCACGCACGATTATGTATGCATCTGCATACAATCGATTATTATGCGCCGTGTGCACAATATGTGATATATTGAAAAGGGAATGTAAATTTATCAAATATCGATTTTATATTTTATATATCGCGAAATAATTTTCCATAATTTTCTACCAATTATGTGTTTCCAGAGATTACTTGGTCAGAGATTACTTAGTCAAATTAATAAATCAATTGAAGATTTGTACTTTATGTATGCATATAGCTCGTGTGAAATTAAAGAGGCATGAAAGAAGAAGAGAATTTCATATATCACATAAATTTCACATTATTTCAATTTCTATTAAAATAAATGAAATACCTAAGTGGGCGTATGTGTATGTAGATCGAATAAAAATAGATTTAAATTTAGATTGAAATGTATAGAGATCAAGATTTAAGTACTTGATTACTTTAATTTAAGTAGAATTTACTTTAATTTAAGATTAAGTACTTTTGTGAATTAGTGTAAAATTACATGTAATTTTGAGACATACTTAATAGTTTTAAATTAATTTATTTCTAATTTTGCAGTATAAAAGTAGATATTATTCCTTAATTTGTTTTTTTACAGTATTTATATACAATAGTGAATCTCACAATTTCTATAAAATTATATGTACCTAATTGTGAGATTCACTATAGTAGTTGTAAAATTCTACGTATTTATAATTTTGCAGTCAGAAGTAAAAATAAGTTTTTAATTACAAATAAATTTGTTAAATTTGTTAAAATTATTTTATTATTAAGTTTTATTATTAATTTGTTAAAATTATTCATTTGTTAAAATTGTATACACTGTAAAAAACAAATTAAGGAATTATTTCTACTTTTATACTGCAAAATTAGAAATAAATTAATTTAAAACTATTAAGTGTGTCTCAAAATTATAAGCAATTTTACACTAATTTTTTACAGTGTAATTGATAAGTACGCTTGTTTTTGTGTTTCTTTGTCCTGTGACGAGCAAAAGTTCTTTCAACCCCACAGGATTAAAAGTCAATGAATAAAGTTACTTATTTATATATATATATAATAGAGGTATAATAGATAACATATATATCTTAATTACAGTGCGATTAACGTCTATGATTTGTGGGAAAGCCGTTGTCAGCTCGGAGGAACGCTTCCTGTGCACTTGCGTTTCTATGGCGTCTCGAGAATCGTTCATCAAAGCGTATAATCGATCAGGATGGAATGTATTGTCTGTCGTCAATGAGACGTAACTATATAGGTACACGTTGCACGTTCTGTGCGATATTAGACGGAAAATATGACGCCGCGGTGTACCACGTAAACGTGGCTAGCGTATGCGGTGATGCGGAACGGATGCACTCCCCGCGGAATCCATTTCCAACTGACATTGAGGTATATATGGCACCGTCAGGAAATTGGAAGTGCGCAAGGACGTGCATGTTTTGTTGGAGGTGCATTAAAAAAGTCATACATATGTGCGCGGCCGGCGACGAGGTGAGGAGCAGCCGGGGAGGGGGAGATGCGCGAATCCTGACTTTATCTACCGACAATTCGTAGAGACGGAATATCGCGTGGGATCATCACGCGTGATTTCCACGAACAAATACGCTGAAGCGGCAGACGTTAGATGCGGAGTATGGCCGTGTCTGCCGTAGCGAGATAAAGTAATTCGTTTAGCGCTGCAGTGAAATCCGTTTAAAGCAATGGCTGCACCAATTTCCTGAATTTGCATTGGCGATGATTTGGAGAATTGATGGAGCATGTTAATTACTTGACGTAATTGAAAACTACCGCGGTAGATAGGAGAGGCATTGTGCGGATGGAATTTGAACGAATAGTCGATAAATTTTGTTTCATTCATTTGGAACATTTATTCTCTTGAATATTTATGAATTGTATCGGAAAAGGAATCAATAAAACCTGGGATTATTTTTATTTAATTTAATGTATTCGCGAAATACTCTGTAAATCCAGCCGGTCATTAATGAACTTTGTCCGAAGAGCAGTCGAATAACATTTATATATAAATTTCAAGAACTTGACGCATTGACGCGACCTAAGAATGACCTATAATGACCCGAGACCGAGTAATTAAAGAATTAATTAATTCTGCAGACAGACATCGACATTCTTTGCCACTTTAATGGACTTTGAAACCCGCGACACTCCACACTCGCAAGTTTCAGATTCTCCGGGGAGTTTTCAGGCCAGATATGTAAATTTCAGCGATCGCTCCCCACGGCTCTTGGGAAGCAGGTCGTTATTTTTGCGCGTATGAAGAATGATAGTGCTATTTCTTCCCGAGACGTCGATGGATTCAGAAAATGAAAAGGAGTAAGGAGCTCTATATATCAGTGGATTCCAATTCGCGATTCCAAGCATGTTTAAAGAAAATACCCTGAGATTACGAAATACATCGAATTCTATTTGGCAAACAGAAATTCTCGCGCGGAAAGTTATACTTTCGTATTCGTTTGGTAAAGAGGGACGTGCGTTGTAAGTTTGAGAACGATTTGCAGAGCAAACTCTTCGAAAACACTACGACAGCTGTATCCATTTACGACAGTTTTCGACCCAGTTGCAAAATTTTTAACAAGAAGCACAGTTCTCGTTATGGGGCGTGCAGAGCGTCGTTCAAGGCAGAAGATAATCTGCGTGCAACAGCAGAATAGGGGGGTGCAATTAACATCGTAACTGCAATGCAACGAGGTTCATAATCATAAACTGCATTCTCAGCGAGAATATTACGCGCAACTGCCGCACACGTGCAGACAAATACGGACTGCTATCCTATGAGAAAAAAACGATCCTCGCTGCCAACAGCATGTAATATCGCATGCTATATCTGTAATCAGCTTGTTATTTAGTACATATAATAATAAGCAAAAAATGCGCATGCGAATGCGAGTTATGGGAAAATAAATTTAATTTCGTTAATCGGTAGGTAAAACTGCAAACTTTAATCGTTACGGGAATAAAAAAAACATACGGCATTATATTTTTACGCCACGTGCCAGGCAGAAGAGGATCTAATAATTTTTTAGTAGTGAGAAACGTAGGAGTTAGTTCCACATATTGTGTATTTAAATTACTCGTGTTTTTTTGCAGAGTCGTATCGTGCAGAAATTTCAATATCTCATTCGTACCGTGCAGAAATTTCGATATTTTATTCGCGTACGTGGCAAACGCAATATGCAGTATTTCCAAGTAGACTACGTACATAATTAGATGTACATATATCGTTATACATATAGTATATAGTATAGTTTTAAATAATATTTGCAAGGAAATGTAAGTTATAAATAATATAAAAAGTGCTGTTGTGTAGAAAAGCTATCGTGATTAATTATTTGAAATAATATTTTACGTCTGTTTGATGTAGTGATTATAAAAATTTCTAAGTTTAATCAGTTCTCTTACTTTTTCATTTTCTAAAAAATTGTTTCCCCGAAGTTTTTACGCAGAGAGATGCGCTTCATAAAAGCTTTAGCTCTGGTCAATGATATTTAGTTTCAGATCAACTGATATGAAAAATGTGTACATCAAACATTTCAAAACAATATTTGAAAAGTACTTCAAATATTCCTGGATATAATCCGTAGTACATGTTTACATAACATTTTGGTTGCATGCTATGGTCAATAATACTATATATATATAATCATAAAAGAATAAACTTTTTTTCAGGCAGAATCTAATAATTAAATTAAAAAATTTAATTTTAATTAAATTAAAAGTTTTAATATTAAAACGCAATTAGCATTATAAATATGTTAATGTCCGTGACAAAGTATAATTTGCATTAAATTTCAAGATAAAATCTTATATACAATATAACATACATATAAAATTTTATATATAATATAATTTTATATATTTTATATGTGTATATTTTAACATTTGATGCGCATATTCTAGATTCGTAATATACAGTAAATACTGTTCATATCACACAACATATAAAATTATAAATATATTTCTATTCTGAATTTTGATACGAATTATAGATGGTCTAAAATTGGCTTTTTTATATGCATAATATTTTTTTCGTTCAAATAAAATTTCATTATTCTTACACGGATGAAAATACCATCAATTTCGAATACGATTGAAGTAACAAAAGAAAGCGTTTCGGATTTGGAAAACAGTTTGTGTATACCATCGATGTAGATATTTTTTCAATCGAAATGTTATCTGGAAAAATTTATGCAATAAATTGGAATAACCTCTTTAACGAAAAAAGGTCTTCTTCGGAATAGAGCTCGTTCTATGAAACCAAAGTGGACGATGCTCGTTCCCAGGGGATATACAGGAGACGCTAGGAAGGTCAGGAGCGGCGAAGGAAGATTTCTCGAGAGAAGAAATGAAAGGATAATGCATTTTCTCCCTCGCCAGATTCGTCGCCAATGCTTCTTACGCTGCCATCGTTACGTCCGCATTATACAGTCGTTGTCGCTGACTGCACCAATGGTTTTTCATTGCAAAATACGCTCATTTTGAATTCCATGAGAAACGACCGTGCCGTGAATCTCATCTTCAAACAGAGAGCTTCTGTCGAATCACTCGCACACAATGACGAATATAATCTTTATATATTTGCAGATAAATTACGTGACGGATCATCTTTCGCAGGGGCTTTAAAATTACTTTGATGCATTTTTGCATCTTAATTCAGTTTAACGATGCAAGAACAATTCATAAATTTTGTGATTTCAACATGCTGCCAGGCGCCGCTTTAATATCGCGATTTAATGTTGAATTAATGAACGGTATCAAATATGCTGAGATTACTCGAAAATGATAAATCTGCTCGCGAAATGGCCTGCGAATATTCATTACGCGCAATTGTTAACAAGCGGGCATGACAATTTTATTATTATCAGGTGCGAATCGTATCGATCTGGTGAATTTCAAAGTTTCATTTTATGCGCGCATGCATTTAGTTATTACCGTTCACACGAACATTAATGATGCTATGTACACATGTATTATAGAGTATTTCATCACTCTGATATATAAATTACAATGTTTGCACACATTGCGTTTTAGTGGAAACTTTCTATATATATATTGAATTAAACCATGACTTATCGAAATGTTATCTTTTGCATTATCAACTTTTTCAAGAAATTAAAAATTATTGTTTTAATAAAATTATGTAACTTGTGTACGCGCGATAGCTGAATTCTTACAAAGTTTTAATCTAATTACACGAAGAATGTCAATGTAAAACATTTATTGATACATTCCGTAGATTATTACGTCAAAGTAATTTATTAAAGTACAATATTTTGTGTAGAGAGTAAATATTGTAATAAAAGTTATAATAAAATTTTTATTATCCTGAAGTATACTGACTTTGTAATAAAATTATAATGAAAATTGCAATATTTTTATTCAAATACATGTACGTTTTATATTTTACAAAGAAATTATCATAATTTCTCAAATATTTTCATATGCAATTTAAAACAAGATTCCACGCTAAAATGAGAATAAAAAGTTGCTGTTTTTATTCTCATATAAGTTGCGTAATTTGTTATATTTTTAGGAAAAATGGCAATATCGTTGTAGTAATTTTCTTAACGAAACAAAAAATTAATTAACTACACAATTGTATACATTATTAGATTTTATATATAATATAATCGATAACGTAGCTATAATATAATAACTTTTAACAACGTGCATTATGAGTTTTTCTAATTCAATAATAAAAATGTAATTAACCGTCAATTTCTACAGTAATAAACTGGTACAATATTGTTACACTGCAGCATTTACGACAAAATGTTGTAAAAGAGAATCTATCTTTATATGCAATTTATAAGACAATATCTTGCCCGTATAGTCATCAAGTTTGCTATTGTTCTAGTATACGACGCATTTACCACGAAGAGATTGCTGGAGTTTCGTATGTCGCTCGAAGCTGCATCGCGTGTATATCGACTGTGTACTGTCCTGTGTAAAAGGTTTGATATGTGTCGCGCGCACGTGTCGGGGCATAGACATTAGATCCTATACTGAATCCAGCGATGCCGGCTTGATCTGTCAGCTACAACGAGTGACGCGCATCGCGAAATTGAGAAAATAAATGTGGAGGCGTGACCGCCGGATCGCGATTATCGAATCCAAAATGTCAGAGATTTTGACTCGGAGCATCCCCCCCGATCGATCACATTATCGAGTCGGTCGGCCGAAAATTTCAAACGCGTTAAATCCATACGAACTTTACGTTTCCATTGTGTACTGGACAGAGTGCGGCGTGTTTATAAAATGCTATTGAAAGCGGTAAGATACTTGGGACCCGTGTAAAAATCCATCCGCGGAGAGATACGCGGTGGTGCGGCGCGTGGTTTAACGCATCACTTGATATTCGCGCACCATAATTTAATAACACTTTGCGTTATCAGTTGCACGCTGCAATTTATCATCGCGTTTACTATACGCGATGCTACGTGATAAATTTTTGCGACCGCTGACATTTCACGAACGCCTATTTCGCTTTACATCCAGTGGTAAATTTCCAAACGAGCTTTAAGCCGAGATGGATTTATCACGAGTTTTAAAATCTGGTATAATAATTGCAAACAAAAGCACATCTGCTTGATGCTCGCGCGTGGGTTTCCCATATTAAAACACGTCATTTGTGCAATGCAAAAAGATGCTTGGCAAATGTTCCGTATTAATTTACATAGCTCGTTATTACATTTTAAAAGATATTTTATTAATGCAGCGTTACTTCAAAGAAAACATTTAACATATGTTCTGTTGTTAATTAATTCCCATTAATATATTTAAATGAGGGCGTTGAGCCTTTCACTCTTGTTTTTTGACGGGACGCGGTTTACAAATTTTTCAATAGAAATTTTGTTCGAACGCGAAAATTTCAATGAAAATCTGCTAAATAGGTATTCCCGGTCGATTGGAGGGTTGATGTCGCATCGCGCCTGATTGAGACAAATTGATAATTGGATTTAGCGTGACTAATTGCATCGGAAACAAATGAGCACCGTGACACCGCGAAAAAAGGAGCTTAGTTAATTTGTATTTACGTGTCCAACATCCCATTTGTCTCCATATACTTTCTCTCGGGTACAACACGTTTAAATTTCAATCACCGAAATGTCACCGCAGTTTTTCGAACATCCGTCCACGAAAAAACTCTTTTTTTATTTAATACATCGATTTCCCACTCGTCAATTTAGTGTCGCTCTGCAATTTTTATATATATATATAAGATGGATCGATAACTACAATGCATGTATGTACGTGTGCGCGTGTGATGTGATATTGATACCTGAAGACACGTTTGATGAAATAAAAATCAAAGTATTTCACGATTAAATGGAATAAATGTTATCACGAAAATTGCACAGGTCGGCATTTTCCGTTTCGTTTACCTTGTAAAACTGCACTCAAAATCCTATTCGTGGGTCCGGCCGATCTCGTTTTTTACATCACCGAGATGAGAGAGAGAGAGAGAGAGAGACAGAGAAACCATTTGGCAATAACAGTTTGAAACTGGAGCAATGCTTGGACCGTTGCGCACATCGGCGAGCAAAATTATTTTACTTCCCTCCTGATAGATGATGAATAAGCGATGGAATCCATAAACGTTCTTTATTTTATCCGTTTTGCGTTATTGTCGGCTTTACGATAACAGTTGATGGAAATTATAGCGGTGGCGCGATTTCAACACACTGACCACTGAAAGTTTCATCAATGCCGATCAAATTACTCGTTTTACGTCAAATTACGTCGCGCAAACTAATCGTATGCTATTAGACGTCAAAATCACGTTGCACAAATAATACAACTTGACAACCACATTACTTTGATTCATTAAGAGTTCCTAAAGATCATTACGATGCTCCGTACATATTTCTAAACTGAATACAACTGATGCGCCGTCCGATCGTGACTTTATCACGTTCGATTGAAAGTGACTTCGCCTTTAACGAAGCGGAATGTAATTTCGTTATCGATTTGTAGTGCACAGCGATGCAATTTCGCGTCGCGCCGGGCACACTGGAAAGCGTCATGGAAAGCCACAAAAATGAGGTAGAGCTTTTCCATCAGCAAGTGAATCTCGTCAAAGGAAAATGTATCGACGTCGATTAATCGTGCGAGATGATATTTCCCACGTCGGACTCGTCAAATTAATGTCACATCTGCACGACGTTTTTTCTTCCTTCGTTGAAAGTTTATTAAATAATGTTTTCTAATCACGTGAAGACTCTTAACACTCGCGCGAAAAATTTGTCAAGTTTGATCGTAAGACACATTTCTTGCAGGAATACGCTTCTACTCATGCAAAAGGTCCTCACATCGTAGAGGAAGGACACAGACTGAAAGGAAGGTTCGTAACAGATGTGGTGCGCTGTTAAGCATCCGTGCATGACATCGGGGCAGGTGAGTTCGAATTTCGTTAGATTCAGGGGCGTATTACGAGTCAGGTATAATAATGTTTTTGCCTGAGCAGTGTCGTGTTTGAAACGTTTATACTTCCTATAGAATGTCTTGTAGAACTTTCAAACTGTCGATTTGCATTTATTTTTACAAAAAAGCTGTGTTTTTTTTCAGTACATTTTTCGGTCAAAGTTTCCTCGGGTTTTATATTGCAATAAGTGCGGTGAAATGAAGATATGTAGAAAATTAAATAAATATTATTTTATGATTTCAAACGGCTGTGTAATATTTTAAAAGTACTTGACAATTTTAATAATTATTTGATATTTAAGGCAAAGCAAGAAAGATAAATATCAATATTTAATACCAATCCCGGTATCCATTGTGTTGTTTGATTTTAATATTTCCCGTGCTTGTCGAATCTTCCGATTTTATTGAAATTGCATTGCAATATTCATTTTCCATTAGGAGAACATAAACAATTTAATTAAAAATTAATTTTACTTTTGCATATAATTCCTAAAAAAAAGAGACAGAAGGTCATAGATCACTGTTTATTACCGTTATTATTAAAAGTATATTCAAGATTATTATACTGCAAGTTTTGTAATAATTAATATGTATTTAATTTTGAAATACCTCCGCGATAATAATCAAGTTATTTATTCAAGTTAAATTTTTATTAAGAACTTTGACGTCAACAGTATAAAAATAATCATGTTGTACAAGTAAATTACATATTATTTTTCACAAATAACATTTAACTTTTATTATTGCACTCTCTTGCAAAAGTTTCCTCGAGCTTCATAAAAAGCAATAAAATCTCAATTACTTCCCACGGTGGTTTTATACACTGTATATAATTAAAAAAATTTATTATCGCGTTTCTTTTTTACAGATATTTTATATAATTTTGATTTTGCAATTTTTTTTTACGTCAATCGGAAGACGGTTACCACTTATTGCTCTCCTACTGTTCGAAGATACACGGAATTATCAGGACACCCGTTGCATCGGACTTACTTGCATTGCAGGTGCCGCCCTTTTCCGGAGTATTTTTCTCACACAGTGTGGCGGGCAGAAGGGTGAACAGCGAACGAACTCGTAACGGAAACTTTCCGAGTGCTCGTAACTCGATGCAAAATTTGAAAAGAACGGAAGTAGGACAATCACGACGAGTGGGACAATCAGGGTTCTCTGTGATTTCCTAGCATCCTAAACCCGTCCCTTCGTAAGATCTCGCTTGGATCACGATCTCACGTACGCGAGTGAGTATGTACGCGAGTGAGAGTAGATAATTAAGAAACTTCGCACGATGGAAACGTAAGTAGGTAACTGAGAGGCGCAATTGAGAGTAATTGCCGTTTCGGCAATCTGGTTGATGGAAGAACTATAAACTACCGCGACGTTGGTATACGAGTCGGAAAGAAAGATTGCCGGTTCCTTACCCTTTTTTTATTATTCTTTCCTGTCTCGCATTGCTGACAGTGCGGAATGAAGGAGGCTCGCCATGCATACGGATTATTCTCGGATTCTGAATAATCCAACCCAACTCACTTAAAATAGGGCTACGCGATGTAAATTTATGGAAAAAGGAGAGAGGCGCGAGTAAAAAAGTGAGAAAGGGTCCATTTATAACTACGAAATTTGGAAGCGTTACGTAAAGCTTCGTAAAAAGGAACATTATTTTAAAAGTATACGATTTTTACGTGGACGTCTTTAAGGCGCCTTTCAGATTTACTGAGGCGAAATTTAATTAAAGACTTAATTAAAAATATGTTTATGAACATTGTATTTGTGGTATATGCTACGCGGTAGTTCGTATAATTTAATTTAGGTCAGGTGAGGAAAAAACTAATTTCAAGGAAAAACTGAGGGAATCTCATTTCCGCCTGTCACTTCCGATTATGATTCTCCGATGGTCGTGCTCAACACATTTACATAATCCGATCTTATTGATGTAGCTTGTGCAATCGATGCATAATATTAAGTCTCATAAGTTGACGGTAATTGCTGTTTTCATCAAGAGATTGGTGTCGAAAAGACATTCTTTTTCTTTCTTGCCTTCTCTCTTTCTGTTGCACACATATTCTCTCTTTCTCTCTTTCTCTCTGTACTTTTTTCGTAGAAAAAGCTTTATTTTATATAAATATCAATATTTATATAATTAATAGAGAAAGATGCCATATTATGTGATGTAGTGCACTCAACTAAACAGGCGGGGTAATTTGAAGGAACAGGAGTACAAGTTTTATTTAACTCATTAATGTCAAACTTGCATGTGTTTATCTCTGCACTTTTGTTAGTCTGAAATTGTGTGCGAAGCTGGCAAATCAATCACTAACTATTGAGAGTTCTGAGTTCTTTTTTAATAGTTTTAAAGTTCCTGATAGTTTAAACAAATAGTTCCATCCTCTAAAACAGAAAAAATGAGTAAGAACAAACTGATTTGTCAGATTCACACTGCATATCATTTTGTCCTACATGAGTTCCGCTTTCATATCTTATCAGATTTCGTAAGATCTATAATTCTAGATGATAGTTCCAGAAAGAGTTCTGGCGAGAAACAATGTTATTATTTTAATTTTTAAATAATATTAAACACCGCGAAATGTACGATTGATGATTGTGATGAATTTCGACAGTTCTGCGAGTTCTAAAATTTTTCTCGTGTAGTTCTGAACGTATCCAAAGATTTTCTAAAGAGTTCTGGTCATTTGCATTATTATATTACAGATAGCGTCTCACCTTTTGAAAGAGCACACTAAAAAATACTCGGACATGTATTCTTTATAATTTTTTTCGATGGATTTCATACAATTTCAGGCTAACGAAAGTGCAGAGATAAACACATGCAAGTTTAACGTTAATGGGTTAAGTAACTCGAAACGCGTTCGCAGTTCGCGTTTGTACATGAGTAACGTTAAACTTGCATGTGTTTATCTCTGCACTTTCGTTAGCCTGAAATTGTATGAAATCTATCGAAAAAAATACATGTCCAAGTATTTTTGAGTGTGCGGGACTGGAACCTGTAGTACAGTGTTGTATTCTACGGTAATTAAATAAAAACATATTGATAGCCTGTTTCCAGCATCTCTCCTCCTTTGACAATTTTTTCCACCTTATCTTTGAATGTTTGCACGAAATGTTTTCTGCCGTATCATTTATAGCAGGGTGACATGGCGGAGAAAAACTATGCTTTATTCCATTTTTTTTTTCAAAAACGTTTGGAACTCTAAATTGCGGACCACCGTCTGTTACACAAAGAAAATCCGTAACGCAATAGAAAGTTTTTGAATTGAGAAATTAGTTGGTAAGCTTTTGTGTTACTTTTAAAATTAATAATTTCGGGCCATTTACTGTATGCAATGTGCATCGATTATGATTAAATGCATATTTCCGAAAAACGGACCTGCAAAATCACAACGAATGCGGTTCCATACCCGAGTAGGCCAGGGCCAAGTAATTAACCTTTAGAGGATCGCAAAACCACTATAATGGCTTCATATAATAATACTTATCTACCTTTTAAATATATATAAAAAAATATATACGTCTGTGTATTTTAAACATATATTAAATACTGTTAATAATATTAATCAGAGATTGGATCGTAGTTTGCGCAATGAAAAAAGGTCGTCGAATCTGTTATATGTGCATTGTTTGTAACACTCCATTGTGCATAACTCTTTGCTTTGAAATATATCATACAAAAACAATTCTACCATAAAAATCAATTTTGATGAATAAAAAAAGTAAATAAAAAAAATAAAAATAATTCTAAAATAATAGAAAAATTAGAAATAATAAAAACGAAAGTAAATAAGAAAATTAAAATAATTCTAAAACAGTAAAAAAATTAAAAATAAGAAACAACAAAAAACAAAAATAAGGAGCTATAAAAACTATCTACATCCACGTCGTTAGCTCTGGATAACGCTAAAGAAAAGTTATGTATGTGATAAGGTTTTTTCTACAATATAATAATCAATCAAATTAAAAATATTCAAATCTGACTTCGTAATCGTAATCAGTGACCTCAAAAACCCATATAAATATTTCATTTTAGAAATTAAAAAATTTTTTATTTTTTACCTTCTCTCAGGACCTCAAAGCCACTACAGTGGCTCGAGCTTTGACAAGCACTTTGTATAATACAGATTGACATATATATATAAATTTTTGAGAAAAAAATTTCAAAGGAAATTTTAAAGGAAAAAAGCCGGTCCTCTAAAGGTTAAAGGAGTCTTAGCCGATTGTTTCCGCTTGATTAGACAAACTTTGCAATTACTTACTAGATTTTCGATCATAAGATCAAGCCCTGGCCATATAGGTATATGAACGCGCGAACATCTTAATCTTGACGATCTCTAGGTGAGAAGTATGGAATTCTTTTAGTACAGTCTCTCGCATCGACTCTGGAATGCACGGTCGTAAGCCCCAAAAAAGACAACCATTATCAACCGTCAATTCAAATCTTTTTTTATAATACAATTTTTCTTCGTTTGACAGCGCATTAAAACTTGGCCATTCGTTCATAACGTACTTTATGACTAATAGTTTTGTTCCTTTTTGTTGCAAAAATTAAAAGTATAGCTACGGAACTTACACTTTTTGCTGGTGCGGCCCAATTTTGCACAGCAATAACACATTATGTTTCGTTTTTCGTCGCCTGATTTCTGCGTGCTGTCTACTGCTTGCTGCTGCGTGGTACCGTGCGAAGCGCCGTTTTGGTTCGTGCTCTGTCTCCGACTGCTTCGACTTCCTTCGCCGTCCCGAGGCCATTCGTCCTGTTCGCGACGAATTGCGTATATCTCTGATTCGTATTGTTTGTGCTTCAACGCTTTTGTGGAATTTTTCACTGCAGCTTCGTATGTAATTGCGGTATGTAGCGCTTTATCGAAGTCGAGCGTGTCGTCTTCAAAAAACTTGACTCGAATTTTATCGTTTTGTATGCCACAAACCAATTGATCATGTAGCGCCGTTTTCACATCAGTGAAATTGCATTTCAGCGATAATTTTTTTAATTTTGCTGCAAATTCCATAATTGTTTCATTTTCCTCTTGTTTAGCCTGATGAAATTTGCAGCGTTCCATTGTTATTGATGGCTTGGGATTAAAATGATCATTCATCATTCTAGCCATTTCTTCAAATTTGTTTACCAATTATATTGTCGAGTGCTACTATCTGCTCAATTAGTTTAAAGGTCTCTTGATCAAACGCGCGTCATTAGCATAGACACCTTCTTTCTATCGTCCTTTATATCTTTTTCTATGAAACAGAAAACTCTAGTTGCTCTGTGAAAGTTTCTCAGTGGTCTCTTTCCAGAGAAAACTGTAGTTTACCATTATCATTAAACAACGTACTGTTTTTGTCCGATTCTTTCGAAAAAAAAATTTCTTCGCCCTCTGATTCCGTTTCTGTCCCTGTTAGCGCTATCACTAGTTAGTCGTGAATCTTATTTTTCTTTGACCACACTTCTTAAACGTTCGCGGAGGTTGTCGAATCTTCCGTTTCCTTCACACTAGATATTTCGCTTCCTTAACTCTGCAATAACTTTTTATTTATTTAATGTCTGTATCCGTGGACTGCAGCCGTCCTCACTATTCGCCGACCAATACGTAACTGCTTCTAGTGCAAGGCGCTCTCCATACAATGCTCATCTACACCCACACACTCCCCGTTTTCGTTTTTTACATTTAGCATTATAAAATTGGTCCAATATTGTAGATATTTAATAACTTCAAATCAATTTTTAAGTACCTAATAGTAGTACCCTACATGAATATATAAACTTAAATTGGATTAAATTTAATCCAAAGATATTTTTCATTGTTAATTAAATCAGCGATGCATCATTGCCAAATACGGAGAGCGATTATTCTTTATTACCTTCCAAATAACTCGCTACTTCAACGCATTATTGAAAATAAATAATTCTGTAAATTGATTTAATTCAATTTTATGATTTAATGCTCACAATCAGACACACAGAGCAAAATCATAAAATATACAGTAATATATGTATATATTTCACATAAATTATTAAGAAGTTAGATATAGAGCGAATAGATCAAACAGTAACGGAGGCAACTAGTCGATGTCACTTCATTAAGCTGCAAAAGACTCGAATAGCCTCAGTTTATCTATTTCTTGACATTTATTTATATGCATTTGCATTCATCCGACTTGCGTATCAACACGTTGTACCCACTCACTTTCTTCGAGCTCGTCTCACGGAAACCCTCGTGAACCTGGCACCCCCACCACTAAAAAAAAGTTCAACTACACAGTATAACTAAGTGCTAATTATATGCTAATTATGTGCTTTAATCCCGATTTTTTTCTTTTAGTTCGCAGGAAATTAATATCAAAGATGGGGGGTGCTGCCTTCACGTTATGCTAGCACCCCCATTCAAAAAATAAACAAATAGAATACAATAAACAAAAAAATACAGAAAAATTTTGTGCTAATTATGTGCTTTAAGATTCTGCAAAGAGAAATTAGAAATAATGAATGGTTGTATATGTACCGGTACCGGTGGCGTCAGGTACAAGAGTGAAATGTATTAAACAAATGAGGTACCCTAATGAATATGGTATCAAGAATTGCAGAATCTTAAAGCACATAATTAGCACAAAATTTTTCTGTATTATTTTTTTGTTTATTGTATTCTATTTGTTTATTTTTTTGAATGGGGGTGCTAGCTTAACGTGAAGGCAACACCCCCATCTTTGATATTAATTTCCTGCGAACTAAAAGAAGCACAAAAATCGGGATTAGAGCACATAATTAGCACTTAATTATACTGTGTAGTTGAACTTTTTTTTAGTGGTGAGGGTGCCAGGTTCACGAAAATTGATTAATCTTTCGCTTCTTTCACACTAGATATTTCGCTTCCTTAACTCTGCAATAACTTTTATTTAACGTCTATATCCATGGATTGCAGCCGACCTCACTATTCGCCGACCAATGCGTAACTGCTTCTAGCGCAAGGCGCTCTCCACACTATGTTCATCAACCCACACTCAGTTACTCCCCATTTTCGTATTTACATTTGGCGTTATGAAGTTGGTCCAATATTAGTAGAAATTTAATAACTTCGAATTAATTTTTTAGTACCCTACATAAGTAAATAAACTTAAATTGGATTAAATTTAATCCAAAGATATCTGTCATTGTTAATTAAATCAATGACACATCATTGCCAAATGCAGAGAGCGATTATTATTTTATTATATTATAAAAAACTCGCTACTTCAGCGCATTATTAAAAATAAATAATTCTGTAAATTGATTTAATTTACTTCTATGATTTAATGCTCAGACACACAGAGCAAAATCATAAAATATACAGTAATATATATATATATATATTTCATATGAATTATTAAGAAGTTAGATATAGAGTGAATAGGTCAAATAGTAACGGAGGCAACTAGTCGATATCGCTTCATTAAGCTACAAAAGACTCGAATAGCCTCAGTTTATCTATTTCTTGACATTTATTTATATGCATTTGCATTCATCCGGCTCGCGTATCAACACGTTGTACCCAATCACTTTCTTCATATACTTCGAGCTCGTCTCACGGAGTCCGTTTAAACTCTTTCGCGATGCTGCGACACGTTCGGGAAGCAGCGACGGACCAAATCGCAAACATCTATCTTCTACTTTTAGACGGGGAAGTAATGTTCGGTAGAACGCGGACCCTCTCTACGAAAGTGAAAGTAAATCGTCTCTAAAGACGAATGATGTGTCTTACGTAATCGATTGGAAGTTATGATTGGTCATTTATCTTTCGACATTACGCGATTCGAATAAATAATGCAGACACTAGACATCTGAATCGTCCATCTCTTCAAATCCTTATTGCAAATTATCCATTGAGACGGGAGATTTTTTTTGTTTATACTAAAATGTTAGAAAGTGTACCACTCATTTTCTAATGTTATATGTATATGAATGTGTATTAATATTTTTATGTATAAAAATAAGATAAAACGATTGAAATATAAATATTCTTGTTATTAAAGTAACAAAATAAAATATAAAATTCCAAACTATGAATTGTTTCTTAATTGCAACTAATTAATTATGCAATTTGCCTTTTTATGTCGCGTTTATAATTAAATTAATTTAAAATCATATCATACGTGCGCGTGTAAAATAAAAATTAAGAATTATTCTCTTTTAAATTCATTTTAATATCCTCTGACGTATTTTATCTTGATGAAATCTGTCCGTAACACACGAAATAATAACTTGACAATTGTCAGAATGCACGATCTCTGCACTGACGGATCTATCTTCGCAGTATGTAAAGTAAGCAAAGCGAGAGGACTCATTAGTCGCGGAAAAGCGGTAATTATAAGCCTCTTACATGCTTTTTTAAATCGGGTAAATTACGCCGCGTGCGTAACATGAAATACACGTGATACGTGATAATAAAGCCTTCTTAGAAAGTGTTAGCTGTGCTAGTTTGCGTGGTCCACATCATCGGCGCGAGATCCTCGAGGCGACCTCGGGGCGGTCTATATCGGCGTAATTCGATCGCTGTCGCCTTCGCTAAAACTACCGCTCGCAATTCGCCGAGTAATCGGATCGAGTAACCGGCGCGGCGGCGGGCATTCATCTCCGTCTCGAAATCTCCTCGTTAAAACTCACCGGCGGCGGCGGTGGCGGCGCCGTTCCGTTGCACGTCGTTGCACCGAATATAGAAACCGGTTTATACCTCGCGGACGATTCCAGATGCATTCGTCGCTGCGGCCCGCTCAGAGCCCTCCTCGCCCCTCGTGCATCTTCTTCGTCGGGCGACGGCGCGGCTTCGTCGTGGATGGAGTCTCACGGGGATCCCGATGTTCCTCGAAACTCGCCATGTCGCGCCTCCCCTCTCGACCGATCGAGAATTTTAACGGACGATCGATGGGCGATCGGATTCGGTGGGCGTCGGAAACTCCGCTCGAGTCTCCGCTTGTGGAGCGCTTCAAGGACGGAAATCCTCGGGATTTGGCAAGCGTCACAGCTCACCTCTCTATATCCCGTCCGTCCTCCTTTATTATGAAAAATGTTATCTGTCGTTGCGTCTCTCACGTGGCACCGTCGACTCTGCGATCGTTAATAAAATCGCATCTCGTTTTCACTCACTTCAATCAATCGAGCACGAAGCAATTACGGCTTTCAAGAACGATTTCACTTGTCGGGTATTGGTCGGCTGCCGTTAGAATATTTACTCTTTTCTCCGAATGCATTGACGACGAATTGTGTAAAGAATTACAAAATTACGAGGCTGGATGAGGGGGAAGGCGCGATCATTGAAGAAAATGACTGAATCCAGAGCGATCGCTGGCGCCGGCTGACTTTCAATCGCGATTTACGGGCAGCAATGAGATACGAGCGCGCGTGGGGCACGCGTGGAGTCTGTCAACACGAGTGACAACTGGCTCCTTTGTTCGCCATCGCGTTCACCATTTCCTCGGCAGGAGGGACTCGAGTGCGCAGAAGCGATCGCCGCGGACTGCACAGGTTGCCCAGACCTGCGACTCGCGATGGTGAGCGCCCTTCCTTTCCTCGTCAGGCCAGGAGGACATAAACAAAGCGCGGGAGACGATTGGCTAAGGAGCGCGACCTGTCTGGGCCAGGTACTAGGTAATATCGCCCAGGTCTCGCCTCAGGTGTATGCGGTTTCTGTTTCAGCGCTTCGAAACGCACCGGCGTGCGCGAGGCTGTAACAGGGATCACCATTCCCCAGGCTCTCTGCGCCACTTCTACCGGATAAACTTACCGAATGGGGCATTAATTTTCAGTTTAATAATTTTCACGCTGCACGAAAATTATTAAACCGATTATTATCTTGCCGATTATTTCAGGCTGCCGCTTCCCGCTGCAGCCGTATAGCCAAATATTTAAAAATGTAGAATGAAATATTACCGCATTTATATTGTAATATCTGCGAATATATCGGTTTCCTTTAATATTGATTTTATATAGATGACAACAAAAACTTTAGATTTATCTGGTCATATACATAACATGTATCTACATATATGTATATTTAAAAGCTTCTCGATAAAATAAAGTATTTTTCGCTTGTGCAATCGTTGCAGTTCAATGATAGAATTATTATAAATGTAATAGGAATTTTTCAAAAATTATGTTTTCCTTGAAATATTTTAGGCAAATTTACTAATCAAAAAGATTTTCATTATGTATAGTAATTTTATAATATAAATTAATTCATACATTACGAAACTATATATAGATGACAGTGATTTGCAAAACAATACGTAACATTTGCAAAACATTGCGTAACAAGGTATTTTCAATGTGTCAGAATTTTTTCACGGATCATTTACTTGCTATACATGATAGAAATATAAACATAATTTTTTTATAGTTGTTAAATAATTTGAAAATTAATTAACGATAATAGATTTTATAAAAATGTAGAATTAAATTGAAAATTATGAGTTTCTGTGACAAAGGTAAAACTCCTTTTGAAATAATATCTAACTGTCTGAAATAATATCTGACTGTCAAAATATTTTTAAAAATCCCCTTTAAATAATATACAATTCGTATTGAATTTAAAATAAAACCCTCTTTATAACTTTATACTCTTACAACTTTATCGCGTCGTATACAAAACGAAAAATATTTGAAAAATCAGAAATAGACAAAAACATATAAAATACGTATCAAAATGCATACAGTACAAAAATTATAAATTAAATTCTGAATTCTGAGATATTAGGTCACCTAAAATTATAACATAAGAAAACTGCACTTTAGGATTGTTCGTATCATTCATGTAGTCCATGTATGTATGAACATATAGGACAATATATTATACATAGCATATAATTATAAATGCAAGTTAATCCGGATATTATCATATCCCACAAGTATCGTTGAAATTGATTGAAGTTGCAATAGGCGCATTTCGATGTCCTGAACAATTTATCATGTACAATTTTATATACAATTTTATATATTATTGTGAGAGAGATTCAGACGGATTCGTTGAAATAATAACATAATCAAAATAGAATATGAAATAAAAAAATAACCTAAAACAAGGAAAATTTCAATAGTTTACCAAGGGAATTTGATATTGAATTCTCAATTTTCATTCCCAAAATATTCCATTTGAATTTTGAGAAAATTGAGAATTAATATTGTAGGGTATTGTAATATAACAAAAGAATCTTTTAACACACTACGCTACATTTGTGGCATATAATACGTATTGAAAAAGTTTCATTTTATTTAAAACTAAAAAAGTATATTCTTAAAGTTATTAGTTTTCAAAAGAAATTTATTGTAAAGAATAAAATTAATAAGAATTTCGCATAACTATATAGAAAGAAATAGTTATGTAAAAATTATTTTTATGTTATTTATTACGTTATTCTATTACGAAACTTAAATTTATACTCAAACACTCACACAATAACGAAAGGCAGTTGTGTAATTGATTGTAATATTTTCCATCTTATTTGTCTCATAGTTTACGAAAATCTCTTCAATGGCAAATTTCCCCAATTTGTCGAGGTAATTATGAATGTGGTAAGCATACAGATACTATCCGCACGAGTGTTTTGCATCCCGATAACAATGTCGTTCTTGCAATTTAACTTTAAGCCGCAACGGTCCCCGGCGACTCGAAACTTTCTATCATGGGCTTATTCCTCAAGCGGAACGTTGTTGGCGAAACACTTTTATCATAAATGCTGATTATAGGCGAACTTGTCTCGTTAAATCAAACAGTATTGTATAATTCCTCCGAAAAAGTAGGAAGAGTGAATATTTGACGGCGTCATAAGCGCAAGAGCGTGTCATCTTATTTTACGGCGAGTTCACTTCGTTTTACAAAGTTCTAAATTCTAATATTTACTGTATTGACGCGGCATTTAAAAACACATACTGCCGCGTTTTACGGACCATTTGTTACCATCACTGGCAATAAAAAAAACGAAAAGATAAATCCATTTTGCGAGTATGCAGTAAGGATCGTTAAACGGGTCAAGTTTCCTCTTCGCAGTTGGCGTTCCTGTATTTAATCCATATTGCACGGTCGCTTTTATAGATTAAGTATTAAAAAAGTGATGCCTACGATGCCATAAAGTGTCCTTTGTCCCTTTGACAATAATGTCGTAAAGTTGCCCATATATTACGCTTTTGCAATCGTTGATCGTACTTATATATCGTATTTTATAGAGCATTTTCAGATTACTTGAACGCTTATGCGTGTTTCCCGACAAATAATATTAGCACTTTGCGTAGAAAAGGAATATAAACAGTATTTGTGTTACAGCAAGTGTTTATTAATTGATGCATGTGAAACTACACTTAGCCCGCAGATGATTGAAATTTACAAGTTTCACCGTTACATTATTACGGACGATTATTGGGAAACTGCAACTTCGGTCATATATTAAATTACAAGCGATGACGATTCGCTTGAACTCGATTAACCGCGGAAGTTGTAAATTCCGTATGCGGATATAGATTAATAAATCATTTAATTCTGCTGGAGCGAGTTTCGTGCAAGGCGGTGCAAAATTCATCTCTTTAACAGAATACTATATAAAATACTAAGATTCACGATTAATTAACGCGCAAAGAGAAAATTTGTCTTTCATCTATCTTTTAATTACGAATTCTTCCATCCGCGCGTAAAATATCGCGTTTCTAAGACATTATTATAGTGTTTGTAATGGTAAAGCGATTATTAATGCCTTTTCACTAGCAAATAAATTTATTATCGCTTTCTTCAAGTGAATAAGATTCTCTCATAGCCCCCGTCCCAATCGGTATATCTAAGTACATCGTGAGAAGGAAATATATTAGCTCGCCCGAGCAAGCTGTCGTGCTAATTCCGCAGACATTGCAGCTCGTGGCATAAAATCGCGCCACGATCCGGTTAATAATTTACATAAAATTACGACCACCGTCAGCAGTTCTCCTTTGACTAGGCATTGCCGTCCAATTAATTAATTAANCTTTTTGTTCACGTCCCGTTGAAATAGAATTTCAATTAGAAACTTTACAATTTAAGGCGAAAAGTGAAGTGGAATATTTATCTCGAATGCAAGAAATCTACCGCCGAAATTCCGATCACGTTTTTTATCGCAAAACATTTATTATCGGCGTACGTTCAACGACTCACCTACAACCGCCCTGTGCCCTTTCATCCTTCTGCCGATGTTGGGTGAAACTATGCTCAGTCTATCATTTCTCGCTCCCAGCAGCGGGCTTGGACTTCTTCTCGGTGGCGGATGCTCAACAAATAGGCCGTAACTGCTGCCGGCGCTCACGCCGTTACTTCCGATAGACCCTATTCCTGTCAATCCCCATTCCGCCACGCTGTCGATCGAACTGCTCCTTGGCAGACAGGAACTCGTCGCGCTGACGTCCCGTCTGTCGATTGATATTGTCTAATTAATACGAGTAGCACGGAGGTAAAAAAAAAAATTATTTAGGTCTTATTCCTCACAAAATTATTTGTATCTTCCACATCTTTCTGCGATAGACAGATTATAGAAGATCTCTCTTCCGCGCGTTTTCTGTCTATCTGCAATTTTGGGCGTATCTTCCGCAGTTAATTTATCACGTTCTACGTAAAAAAAAAATCCGTAATCCGCGATGAAAAAAAAAGGGGAGGGCTCTACGCTGCGAGTCCTCCTCGAACAAAGAAGAGGAATTCCGTCCGTGTGAATGACGCGTTGATATGACGAGGATCGTAAATCAAGCGATCGATGCATTTTCATGGGCGCGGTTCACACGAACTGCTGATGCATGCGGCGCAGGGTGCTTTTCCCCGTTTTAAGCGTTTCACCGTCGACCTACCACCGCCGTGGTGACGGTAATTTAATATTACCGAGAGGGCACATACGCGTTTATAGTATAATGAAGACGCCAGATGACTCGGAATAGGATATTCTAAGTGCGTCTACGCTCACGCCAGACACCGCTGTAGCTTTCCATCCAAAAACCAACCCAGATAGCCAAGTCTGCCGAAAGCAGATAATACCAAGTGTCTGATATCAATTGCTGTCAACAAAAACTCTACAAATTTGGCACAAAAGTTGTTATTACCGATTAAGTTATCAAATTGGTACCAAAAATCGAGCAGATACTGCCGTCAAATTGCTCGCGCGCAGATTCTGCTCGATATCTGCCGACAACCTGACGTCTAGGTTATCAGATCCTGCTCGGTTTCTGTCATCAATCTGCTGTCAGATTCTGTGAACAGGATATACTACCAAATCGTAATCGTATTGCGGAAATAACGGATACCAATTTGCTGACAACTTTTGTGGAAAACTGTTGCCAGTTTGCTGGCAACATTGGCGCATTTTGTTATCTGGGAAATTATTCAGTCTCGATTATAATGCAACTGTTCACGTTATTGTGGAAGAAATTAGTTTAATCCTCAGCCAGCCGGGTCCAAAACCAAACTGATGAACAGGTGTAAATGTGAAATGCGTGACGAATTAATATGATATATTTTTAACATTCACGTATTTTTAACGTTTTATTTGAATGCGTTATTCAAAATTACATTGTTTATACGTGCTTTGTAAGCGTTCTCGTTATTTATTCAGTGTGCAATGCTAACATTGTTCTCTAAAAGAAAAATTTTAAACGCGATAAAATAAAGGTACAAAAAGGTACCTGTTTCAGTTAAAGTTGAAAGTTGAAAAAGTAATTAGTACGTGGAAATTTTGATTTTATTTATATCCTCTGTCCGAGAGTTAAATTCACATGGAATCAACTTTTGTCACCAAAAAACAGCAAAATAAATATAAAAATCAAAGACTACAGAGTTTTTTTTACTGCAGATTTGTTATTGACAGAGCTAAGATCTTACATATATAGTTTAAAGATGAAAGACTTTCATTACAAAAGGAAATCTGTGATACGAGTCAATCGTGTTTAATGTAAGAGAATCAGTCTCACGATTAAGATAAGACTTGATTTACGCTTGAATCAAGGAGATCGAAGTTGCGTAAGTGGTAGAGAGATAAGATACCGAGAGATAAGAACGATAAAGGAGCTCCCTCATCTAATTATGTTTAACTCCGTGACGAGATACACTTCTTTCAGTATTAAAGCTAGCGTGGAATTAAACAAAGTCTATGGTCCAAATACTTGGCCTTGATTCACCCTCGTGAACGCAATCGAAATACCGTCGCTCCTTGAAATAACTCCGTGACATTCGTATTTTAATCCGGAGGGAATTTTCGCGACTCAAGGCGCTCACGCACAAGAATAATAATAATAATAATAACAATGTCACGTCTATCGAGCATGCCTCCAGGCACGACAGGCACCGAGAAGGATATATCTGAAACAATCGGCACTTCAATCTGGCGCTAGAATTTGTGTTTTCAAAACAGAAATGTATTCAGGAAAATTGCTCTCCACTTTACGCGAAGCAGAGCCTATACAGCGAGAGGTACTACGCAGGAAATCTATCAAAGCGCTATTCATCGACACGATCAATAAAAGCATACTCACAATAGTATCACTAACTAGAAAACCGTTTCTACACTCGCCGGTCATCGATTCCAATGAGTAACTTGATGCTCGTATCCTATTTGCCAAAGGGGAAAACAATCATAATATCTTATGAGACGCGTATCCGACTGTAACTATACGCGATCCATCTTCCGTTTTCAGTATCTTTCCCATGAGAAATAATATTATAACGCGACCACTTTTCCTTTCTAGAATCATTTATCGTTTGGATGACTTATCGCGGTCATTTCCGGAAGAATTCACGGGCGATTTATGCACGTCGTTTCTTACCGAGGTATTCCTTAACAATCTAATATTTCTATAGTCACGCGAAATAAATGCTCGATCATATCGCGAGTCATGCGAGTAAGAACGACCGGAGACGGGCAGATGTAGACAGCGATGATGAAGAGAACGTAGCCAGGGGGGATCATTAAAGAATCAGTTACAGCAGTTATTCCGTGAGAATTTTTAGAAACCGAATTTTTAAAATCGAGCTTATCTCGCTCGTACTTGAACAAAGAATCGCGCGATTCTTCAGCCTTCGCCGGCCGATACAACGGCCGATTCAGAATTTAATTCTGGTCCGGCCGGGACGCTTTGCAAAGCAAATGCTGCGAGTGCGATTATTAAGCAGTTCCACCGAGCGGAACGTCTATTGGCTTTCCATCTAATTTCGTATTCCGTTGGCTCTAACTGATATCTCTTTGTGTCGATCGCTCGTCGGAGCCAATCTTGCTCCATTCGTTACACGGAACACCGAAGTTTCTTCTGGCTCTTGAAGGATATGACTTTCGTTTGCCTGTCTCGTTGAAATATGAAATTCTAATATCTCCCGTCCGGTTTCAGCTCTTTCCGATTGTTCTTTGCAGTCGAGTCGGGTCAGGTCAGGTCGGTCGGGATCTCATCGCCGCGCGGTCATCAAATTGCGAGGGATGATTTGACCAGCTGGCGATTTGATTTTTGCCCGGCGAACACGCGCCACTTTGAGATGCGCCGCACAGTGGCGGTTCGTTGACGTACCTCTCCCAGGAGAGCCGACGTGGAATTTCATCACTCGGGGTGAAGCTCTGCCGCTGATTCAAGAGCCGCGCGAGCCTGTTGAGGGGTTGCGAGCCGCCGATGCTGCTGGTGCTCAGCCTGCCGGTTCTCGTTGAGTGTTCCTTGGAGAATTCCCTGCTCGCCGGACCGGAGTCGGAAACGCGGCGCTCTGTCACAGAGGAAATCCGACATGAAGAATTGCGCGCGGCCCGCGCAATCAACGATCCTCGGCTACCTCGGGAGTCAATACCACCGTAAAATCCATCCGGCGACTCCCTCGGCACCTTCACAACCGTTTCGCGTGTACGAAGCGAACGTGCTTTGCGATATCGTACTCGCAACACGTCAAGTTTCTTTGACGTGTTGCTTCAAAAACAAAATGTACTTTTTCATTAAAAGGAGAAGAAAAAAATAATTATAAAATATGATTATACGTTTTGAGTAATATTGCAATAATTTTGCCAATGAACACTCGATGTGTTTAAAATTTTACTGTTGAAGTGTAATAACGGAGATTACTCACATTTTCATTAAATTGGATATATGTATGTACAAACACTTTATATGTATTAAATGGAAAGTATCGATTACTTTACTGAGAAAATAATATATGTGCAAAAATACGAATTGCGCCGCATCAATGCATCGCGTTTTACCTGTTTTCGCACAGTAACGAGAAATTCATGGAACTTTCGCTCAGTTTTCAATGATAGCTATATAATAATAATAACTCTGTTATTAACATGCTTGAACTCTGCATTAGACACATTAAGAAGAAATTACATGATGGAAATATTTATGTACAACGTAATCTAATCTGCTTGAAATAGTCTTGATCGACAAACTTCTATCGGGTCTACTTAGATTCGCATGCAGAAACGGGAAAGAATGAGAGAGAAAGAAGAAGAGCGATTAAAAAAGTGACATAAGAGGCTGCGAAAGTAGCGTAAAGAACATCAGTTTTTGAAGCGTAAACGCGAAACCGGTGCTGAAACTCCAATATAAACTCGAGTCCATTCTACGACTTATCCCATAAATTCTTAGTACCTTACCTATCGTGTCGTCCGTAAAGGATATTCTCGGCGTAAGAAGCTTGGTACAATGGGAAGCCGTGCTTCCGCGCTTTGCGCAGGTCGTATTGTCCGTGGAAGGTGGAACGACCGATATCCCCGTTGTTACCGCTGAATGCGAGCGAAAGATGACCATGATTAAATGTGAGAGGGGCTGTTCTTTAAAGGCGCGGTATTCTTAGCGAGTCAAACGTAAAACATTTCCACTATTGAGCGGTTTCTCAAAAATTTACCTACTAAATAACGAGAAACTTGGAAATATGTATAATGTACATTACACAGTCAATAGATAATGCATTAACGACGTGCAGAGGCCTAAAATTATACTCATACTGGATGTAATGAGAAGGTTATTAGTTATTTACTTATTACTACGGTCTCTTTTTTTTTTGTGGCAGACCATTAATTCACCATCTGTCGTGTCGTCGCGAAGAGAGACGTAAGGGAAAATGCGAGTAGAAACAATGGTAAAGGAGCGGTATCGTATTCGCGCGCATCAAAAGCGGATTGCCAGCGTAGAGAGGATGGAAGAGGAGCATTTTAAGATTACTGCGTACTCGAGACGCGAAGGAGAGGCTTGCAGGCTTTTGCGACGATCGTTGCGAAAGGTAGAAGAGAAACATTATCGTAACAGATGGATCTAGACAACAATGTAGGCAGTACTCGTACGTAAAAGTAGTGTATAAGGCATTCGCGGAAGAGGCGAAAATGCTTCTAGCGCTTAATAGTCACCGTTGTAACGTGCATCGATTTGAGCTTGGAGTATGTTGAGGCCAGGTACGACGATCGCCGGCAGAGTTCTGGAGCGCAAGAGCGGCGCCGGGCGTCCTCCGGGC
This sequence comes from Tetramorium alpestre, assembly GCA_021460005.1. Classification (NCBI taxonomy): domain Eukaryota; kingdom Metazoa; phylum Arthropoda; class Insecta; order Hymenoptera; family Formicidae; genus Tetramorium; species Tetramorium alpestre. The sequence goes on along the minus strand of JAJVSH010000121.1, from coordinate 309,851 downwards.
CCTCGTGCCGATCGGTTCTCGGGCTTGCATTCCGGCGCGGGCGCGCTGTAACACAACAATATAATTATTGTAAACGAAACGATCATTAGTAATTCATCCGCGCTGATTTAGTAGTATGCATATTGTACATATATATATATATATATATATATGCGCGTTTATTACGTTTTAAATTATTACATACATGCGCTTATCCGCGTTAAGGTAACACGATAGCGTAAATTAATTGTACTTGGATAAACTAACTGCACGCGGTCGTTGGATGCGGTCATTTAATTTTCACAGTTGCCACGTGTAGAAACGTACGTGAATCGCACATGTAGATATGATTTTGTAATTCACTAGATTGACGCGATATAATCTCGGTGGACGGTAAATTAGATCGATAGTAATCTCTTGCGTCACAATTAAATTATGGAATTAGTGGAACTAGTTTTTGTCATTAGTTCACACGTGTTACAATGTCAATCTAATTAATCTAATCGCCATAATCATAATTGCGCCGTTTTAGGTAATAAAATTAACTTTCTCTATACATGTAGAGTATTCAAAACCGCACGTTTACAATTTTTGATGATTATTAAAATATTATATGCTGGAGTAATTCTTTATACCATAAAGAGATCGTTTTTTCTTCGGGATACATTTTATTTCTTGCGAAGTTTAGCAGTTTTAAACAAAATGTCATCGCATGCAGTGTTTAAATTATAGTTTTTCAGAAATTTACTTTATGCCCTCGAGCAAGGGACGTTGTATATATGGAGATAAATAATTCTTTATAAGTATAATAATTTTTCATAATAAAAAGATAATAATAAAAAATTGTTTTTCTTTTGAGACACACTTTACGTCTTACGAAGAATAGCAGTCTTCTAACAAAATGTCACTATGCGATACTTAAATTACAGTTTTCCCAGAAATTCACTTCTCATATGACTTTATGTCCTCGAGCAAGAGACGTTGTGTGCTGTGTAAATAATTCTCTACAAGTATAATAATTCTTTATAGAAGAGATTGTTTTTTTTTTCTTTGACAGACGCACTTTATTTGTTAGAAGACTGACAGTTTTGTAACAAGACGTCACCATGCGATACTTTAAAATCACAATTTTTTTCCAGAAATTCACTTCTCATACGACTTTATGGCCTCGAGCGAGGGACTTTGTATAAAACTGAAGACCGATACTCAGCGGATCGTTCTGTAGAAATATTTTCCCGGAATTTTCCAATCTGAAATACCGCTATCGCGAAATTGTGATTATTTTAAAACGACAGTCTAAGATTGTCGTTTTAAAATAATCACAATTTCGCGATAGGGAGTAATCAAATATTAAAGGAATTTGCATAATGGATGATATCCGACACGAATGTTTTAGGAAATGAGACATACATTTCGCTTAGGTCTGCAAACGTGTACTAGAATTAAAAGGATAGCTCGCAGTGCCGCGAACCGGAAATTCGTTTCTCGTGCTACACTCTGTCCGTCGAACACATCTTTCCCAGTAAGGCGGGCAAAGACAAACGTATATCCTAACGAAGTCTTTCAGAGTTTGCCCGGCTAAAAGTACGTACGGGCGAGTTCTGTATCCGCAGTGACACGTCTCGCGGAGAGTCCTTGATTGCAGTAACTTGTTTTGTTCCAAGTGCACTTTTCGCCGAACTTTTTCGCGCTCGCGTTGTTTCGCCTCTTTTGATCGCTCAAGATCTTTTCTTCTTCTTGGAAATCGCGCAATTTTCTTTGCGATATAACTTTCAAGATACGTGACAAACGTAATACAGATGCGGGTCTCATTACCTTATGTGATCTTTCTCTGAACGCGACATTAACGGTGAAACATTATTGACGAGAATTGACATAGAGAGTTTGTAATTTTCTTGCATACGCGCGTAAATTTGTCTTATGTAGAAAATGAAGTACCTTGAGAGTTATGGACTGCAATAAAAGTTCATGGGAATTAAGGCCGCTCCTGTAATGGCGATATATATATCACACATCATACAGTTTTAAAAGCAGACTTCATTAAGTTTATGAAGTTTTTAGCAAATCAACAATTTGCGTGAAACAAGTAGAGATTTTTCTATGCATTTGATAATAATAATTTAATTCTAAAACATAATCAATGAGCAATTTATATTCATCCTGAGGGAATGCCACGTCTTTTATAATAATTTTCTATTTCTTAGGGAAGGGAATTAATAAAGAATCTCATCAGTATAGTTAGCGATAAAAAAATTGGAAAAATAAGTTGGATCGACTGTGTTCCATAAAAGAATCAGAAAAGTGGCATTATTTTAAGTTTTCTAAAGTTTCTTGCCTCTTTCATGCAACGGCGGCAAGACGGCAGTATACCGAAGATTCGCTGGGGAGTCATTTTAAAGCAGCATGGAATTAAATCAGGCGATTTAATGACAAGGTAACGAGCGAAGTGAGACTTCAGAAAAATTTCAGTGAGCCCCTTCGACGGCAGGAGAAAAACGTTCGCCCTCGGGATAGAATAAAAAACGGGGCAAGAGACAGAGAGACCTAATTGGCTCTCAGCGTCATCGACAAATCGACGAGGAGCGGCACGTCCTTGAGGAACCACCGGGGTACGCCCAAAGATCTGCTTAGCTCACGGGATTTGCGGACGCACACATGCGCACACAAATGGGCTTACAACATCAGGAGAATGCTAACGCAAACAAGAATAATTGCCGGCTCTCAAATCCGACTACTTACGCGAGCCGGAGGCGAAATGAACTTTTTCAAGCGGGAAAGGGTTGCAAAAAGATTCATCACGTGTAATATTGACTTTCGTCGTTTGTACGCGTTTCAACACGATGGAGAAGATTACTCTTATCTGCTGCACATTCTCGTCGAACGTAGATAGAGCTTTTGAGACACCCACCATCTCAACGGGATCGCGATACGTCGAGATGATTATTCGCCTTGCAGTCAATCGCGCGTGTTTTTCTCGTTTTCCCGACACGGCATGGTGTAAAAGTCGAGCGGTTGTCCGTCGAGAGTATATCCGATCGCGCGCAGCCAGAGGGAACACGAGTCAACAACGAGTTTTCTATAGCGCTCCGCAGTGGCTGAATACTTTTCAATCGACATGTCGATGCGAGAATGGAAAGCGACTGGGCTTGGCGCTAGCAAGCGACCGAAATATATAGCAGAGAAAGAAGATTTTTTTTAGCTCCAAAGTAAAAGGAGTAGCGCCAACTGAAATGCATGCATGCGTTTATAGAAGTATTCTTTTTCTTTGTCCTACGAGTATTTTATAAATAGAGAAACAGAAAAATTACTTATTTCGCTCCGAAGAAAGTTGTTTAAAAAGATATTGCAGAAATGGAGATTCAGCAAAATGAAAACAGATTTTTCATTTACTTTTATAGTAATTAAATCCTAGAACGGTACAGTTCACTTTTTTTATCGCAAGAATGACAATATAGGTTAATCTTTTATAAATTTTTATTAAAATGAATAAATCTTTTCTTTTCAATCAATAGTTGAGATAATAAAGATTGCAAAAATGTTACTTGTATTAATCAAAAAATTAATATGAAAAAGTAAATGGAAATGTTAAAAAAGTATTTTATTAAAAATTTGTATTTGAAAAAAATAAAATAAAAGCTGTCAGTGTTTTAAAAATTAGAAACTACTTTGAATTTAAAAAAAGCACAATCAATTATTTCATCAGTTGATGCTGTTTTTCACAAATAAACAAATAGTGACATGTCAATCAGATTAGCTTGTTTCTAAAATTATAGAAATGTCAATTCCAAAAAAAAAAACTCGCCTCCAGCGGGCTTTATATCCGTCATAAAGTATCGTTTGATATGTCGGAAAAATGTAAAAAACAATTGTTTAATATCTTATATATAGATTTATTGCTAAATTTCTCACCGCAACGATTTCAGGTTGGAACAGGAAACCTTTTTTGATAGAAAGGTAGCGTGTTTTTCAGTGGACGTTTCTATTTCATTACATTCAGAAAAGGCAAAGAGACTAATGAAAAAAACATGGTGCTTTGGCGCGGTTTGCGGAATCACCTCTGACTTTCCCTCTGACTCTCGATTACGCTTTGACCCTTACGACAGACTTCTGGATCAGCGAGTCGTCTTGAGACGGTATTATAGCGCAACCTTCATTCCTTCGATTTTCCACAATCGAAAAACCCTTTGCTACAGCATGAATTGCTCGAATGGCGGGTGACAGTGAATTTGCAAATTATATTCGCGTGACGTAGTTTACAACGCATTGCTCGGCGTTCCGCGTATCCTATTTCGACAGGGTTTATATGGCACAGGCATTACGTTCATTACGCGCGCAAACCGAGTTGAAATGACAAAGGATTGTAATTTTCTCGCGTGAGAATACAAGGGTAAACAGAAAATTGCCTTAAAGCTTCGTGTTCCTTTATTTCGTGACATTATAAAGAGTTTCAGCCGCGTGGCCCGCAATTTCCTGAAACTAGAATCGCGCGTTCTGCAATGACACGCATAGCGTGTCCTGGAACTCTTCCGGCACTACATTATACGGCGGACAAGGTCAAGCGTGAATTTAAAGGGGGGTGTCGGGCGCAAACTGGAGTAACAACCAGGAAATGCACGCTGAGAATGCTTTACATCGGTGCAATAAATTCGCTGGGTAACGAACGCCCAGCGCTGATGCGGATTTATGACGCGTCGTGCCATCAGAATGTATTTAACTTCATGCAATCAGCTCTGGACTTCTTGCGACATGACTCACCGACCGAGTTTTCGCATATTTCAGAAATGAAAATATGCCAAAATCGAGGTCTCTCGATTACAATAAAATAAAAAAATAATAATTAATCGATATGCCTTATTATTATACTTTACTTAAAGTATCTCACATTATTAATGTAAACGTTTAACGAGTAACACGTGCCACGGCGGATAATAAGATTCCAATGTGATAATGATCCTTTTGCGTGATTATCAAAATGTAATCTAATATCTAATTAAGTGTATATATACCCGGCTCATATGATGCTTGTTAATTTGTTTGTTGGCCCAACTATCTCTCATCAATATATTACCCATAGAGATCAGCGATGAAGAAGCGAGCTGTTTGTTTTCACAGTGCTCACTCTGAAATATTGAAGGCCGCCGATCCGATGAGAGAAGGCAAACGAAGAATACGTTGCAAAGTGGAAAATCAATAGCGGCTATTTATATAAGCGGAAAGATTATTGATCGCGTTGGAAAGACAGCCGCACCATCTCTCATTTATCTTTGATCTTTCAGCGGTTGCTCTCATCATTGACGTGATATCTCTCGTTTCACGCTGATAGATACGAGATCCGACATACGACTAATACGTTTCAAACGAAACGAAAATTTATAGTAGTCGAGTTTTCGAAACTGTTTTTTTTTTTTTTTTCACAGAGACACGACAGGCTTTTTCGCAAACTGCTCTCAGCGTCACCAGAAATGTAATTTGGCATTTTCCGAAATCTTTCGCGTTCACTCGGCTATATTTTTAGCTTCCTCTAGTATGCAATATTGTTATATATGTACACATATTATTCGGACAGCACCTAAAGTGTTTTTCGCATCCACGCACAATAGGAATTTAATTGGAGTACTGTTAGAGCTCAGCGTATAGGTATACATACACGTATATCGGCGTCACATTTGTCAATTCTCATCTGGAATGTAGCCAATTTCAATAATGCGAGAAGACCTTCGATTAATGTCGAGTATGTGCGAAAGGTGAGACCCTCTACAAATAAACGTTTCCTCCAATCGAGGTCTACACCATTGCTAATTAGAAAAATATTTACTCGTTTGAGGAAAATAGAACGGGCGCGAACAAACGCGGGAAGGAGAGTGATATATAAAATATGTACATATAACTATGCCTATTCCCATGCTAACCGTTAATTAAAACACAAAGCGGTTTTACACCTGGAAAAACGTTATTTGATATCTTTCAATTAAGGATTTTATATCTCGATTGAAAGTAGCATTTATTCGTATTCGTTATTCGAGTTCGTGAACGCGCGGGCGATGTATACGTCCGATATAAGACTTTATAAATTATATCGAATAAAATGTTGATACATATCGCACAGTATAATCCGACAATAATTGGAGTCAGAAGGTAACGGATACGAAGTATAGGCACGAATATTTTACATTAATTAAGGTCAGACAGAAATAGTGGAGGCGACGTGACCTGAGTGTCGGGGAGTTTTAACTGTGCAATTTTGCGCGAATATCAAGTGCCAATTATTGGATATTACGAGAACCGCAAGTATTACTCACTTATTCGTTGTTGTTTCACGGTAAAGTGAGTAAGACGACTGATTCTAGACCATTAATGAAGGAGCCTGCCTATTAGCAAAAAAATCTATCACGTTGGAAGTGAGAGAGAGAGAGAGAGAGAGAGAGAGAGAGAGAGAGAGAGATACGTATCCCACGGTTTTATCGATTCGTCGACTTTATCGAAAAATAGGAAATCGAAGTTACAAACTGCCAAACTTTGAACTCGCGGTCTACTTACTTAACTTTTTCCTCTTCCTTCTTCTTTGCGTAAATTCTTGTTAGCCAATTTACCCGTGAATTCGCCCTCGACTCGCCACGTTCGAAATTTTCGATTATCAACCAGAGGAAACGATAGTTCTTGATTTTCTCATTCGTTTCCTCTCGGTATTTGCTCTCTCTCTCTCTCTCTCTCTCTCTCTCTCTCTCTCTCTCTCTCTCTCTCTCTCTCTTTCTCTTCGTGATCCCTCCGGTGCTGTTCAACCTTACTTTTTCGCCTCAAATTTTTCCTCTTTTGATGTCTACCTCTAAAAGTCTGCACGGCAATATCAGTAATTTCTTTCTAAGACGGAGACGGAGACCCACAACTTTTCGATATCGTTCGAAAATTGTCGCGAACGCCGTGGAATCGATAATACTCCGAGCGAAGAAGGATTATTTTCAGTAGGGATGTTGGCCAGATAATATTCCGCCGGGGCAGTATTAGCAGCGTTTGTTCTGCATGAACGACTCAGAACCTAATGGTTTTCTTCCACTAGATGTATCATGTCGTGAAAAGGAATTTCTCTACAGCCTCCCCTCTCCCCAAAAGAAAAGATTTTCTTATATAGATTAGATTACTATGTACGACATAAAAGTGTGAAATTATTTCGTCGAATAAAGGCAAACGCTCATCTTTTATTAAAAGATTTATCGTTTCTTCTTCAAGATGTATATCTGTGAAAAATTATATATATGTGTGAAAAATTCGTAAGACACTCGTCGATTTTGTATCTTTGCGATCTTTTTTCGCACATGCAATATTCAAGTATGTGAAAAATTTTGAAGACAGAAACGACGTAACAACTTTTCCAGGCGCATTTTCGATTTTCATACATTCTGAAGAAAGTCTGCCTAGCGATGGAACAACTGATTCGCGTGTTTTCGTGATGTAAGTCTTCTTCCTCGCAGTTGTATAGAAGCCCCGTGGCACATTCGCTATCGCGTAATTGTGTCTGTGACCTTCGTTGGAAAGAATGGCCCCGCATTTCAACTCGTTTAGCCGTAGCATCTTGGTGAACGAGGCAGCGAGTGCAGTTTCAAGAAAGGAGGCGCCACGCAATTTTCCCACGATCTCACTGCGCTCGCTTTCCACGTACCACTTTGCTCGTATTTCGCGCAGGTACGAGTTTTCCATGAAACTAGCGTGCAGCTAAATTTGCAAAAAAAAAAAAATACTTATCAATTTCGGCAAACAATCGCTCGCGTTCAAGCTTTAGCGCACTTAGTCCGAGGATTTTGTCCAAGGGTTTCTTCTTGTTTCCTCTTTAATTTTAAGAAGATAAACTTTTGACAGATATTGCTTCTCCGCGATAATCACAAGCTACTTGAAGTCGACGTTAACTTTTCAGGATTGCGAGCGTTAACGTAACTTCCGAAAATATATCCCATCAATTCTCTCGAGTTGTAAAGTTCTCCGATGTATATTTAATATACATGTTAAAGAGACTATACGTCTTATCTCGGAATATTATGCGTTATTGCGTATTTTAACAAATATATAGGGCAACTACGTTAACGTTTAATAAATTGTAACAACGTACCTATCTCGCAAGCGTCTTTATTTCCGCGATTTATGTAACGCGATTATTTTTAGTTATTACAAATTTGACCTTAAGATGCATCGAGGTCTGTTGAAAGATAAGGAAGCCTGCCAAGGGATTCGGCACGGAAATTCTGATTCTCTCCCGACCGAATGAACAAGGTTCCAAGATAAGGAAGCCGGCCGCACCTTTTTACGGTACCCCAGACAACTGCGCGTCAGGGTCGCCGGGAGTCCGCCAGAAATAATACTTCCCGTCGGACTTTACGTGGAGATACTTCACTGACGTGGTTTACGCAAGACGTATGCTCGCGTTGTCTTATCCAGCGAAACTTTAACGCGAGAAGTTATGGGTTTACCGCGAGAAACTACAAGACAGATGCCTCCAGCACTTCGCTGAATTTTTAAGGGACAAAAGAGAGAAACTTTTATAAGTTCTCTTAGATATTACTAAAACTTGTGTCTTTGTGGACCTGTATTACGCATCTTTTTACGAACCGTTTCTTTTAATCTGGTATTCTAAGGATGTAAAGATTTTTATCATATACGTACATCTTGATCTTATATCGACACCTGAATAGAAAAAAATAATAAACGCGATATTTCCTTTTGTCTTGAGCGTTCACTATTAAAAAAATAGAGCGGCTATTTTCAGTGGATATCCTGCAGAGTCATATAAACATTAACTATAAATATTGGATTGAATTTGTGCGCTGCAAGCACCATAAATGGCGCTCAGTAAACTTTACTGAGACAGCATTAAATGCTTTGATTGCATTAAATGCCTTTATCGTTTTTCAGGCAATTGATACTGAAATATACAATGTTGAACGACGTAAAAAATATAAAATACGGTACCCAATATCGTACAGGTTACGCAATTTTTAAATATAATTTTATAACCCCCTGCAATTTTTTAGTAAAGTATTATACATAAATCTTACAATCTCTTTTTTGATCGCATTTCGCAGTATGGGTATATTTCGTAGTATAATAAGTCGTAAATATTAAAAAATATTAAAAATACAAGAAAATCGTTATACGAAATGAACCGTGTGAATTATTTTCGTACTGTAAATCAGGCCACGCGCAGTCGAATAACGAAACGTCACGTTAAGGGTTTATTTCCAGCGTTAATTTTCTTATCAAACTACACGCCTCTCGTGCACCATGTCCTTCGCTCTTTCCGATGATTTATACGCGACACCCGTGCACTTGTCAGCAAAAGGTAAGGCCAATAATCGTACGGCAAATGGAATTTTCAGCGACTTCACTGCCATATGGCATTTCGTGGCGAAAGCGCGATCGAAGATAATTAAAGCGCCGTCCCGCCGAGCGTAAAACTCGCATCACGATCACAAAGCGAATAATGGAGTAACAAGCCAGCGGAGAAAGGGGGAAAAAAATCGATGTCGTCGTTGAATCCTGACGCTTGTCGAAAGGTGCGCTGAAAAAAATGTGAGGGAAAATGGGACGACCAACGGACGAACTGTTCCGTTTACGGTCCTGCGGAAGTGGGAAAATAGGATTATGCTTTTCAATTAAAAAAAATATATATATAGTGCCAAGTCTCAAAATGAACTGTAAAAGAAATTTACGTCGCCCGGAATATACCGCTGCTTTAAGTGCTATAAAGTTGTTGGAAATCCTTTTAACGTGCAGTTCTCACACTACGTCGGAAAGATATTAAACTGATTTTGGCATATTTCACGTACGTATCAATCCAAAATAGAGAGAAGTATGTTATTGAGTCGACAAATCGACTCAATGAATTTGTCAAGAAGTCGACAAATGGAACGAATGATGATGATAAGTAATTTGTCGGAAGTAAACAAACTGACAAATGAAAATTAACAAAAGAGATGACAAAGGGAGCGACATAAAATTCCAGTGACATTTGTAGCAGCGTGTATATATGTATAACATGTATTGTAGATTTTTCAAGTATCTTGAAAAAGAGCTAGTCATTACGATTGTCAGCAACAAGAACGAAACGTAAATAACTCGCGTGACTCGCGCGTGGATTTCTACGGTTGAAAATTATTAATTAATTACCACTTGGCAGACCTTTCATGCGTTTCTCTAATTTAATTGGATCTGGAGTGTGAACGAGTTAAATGTGACAGAGCTTGCTCCTTTGAAGCAAACAAAAATTTACCAAGCTTTACGAGAAGCGCGAGAATCTGAATGCAAGAAACGAAAAGTCCACACGAAAAATCCGTGGCTTGTATTTTCCTGTTTTTATGACCGTTACACGTAAACGAATTTTTTGTGGCTGCGATCCAATTTTCTCTTCAGCGCGTATGTATGTACACGTACGTGAATTGTATGTCCAACTTGATTTGTTTTTATTATCATATAGAAAACGCAGGACTCGCATTATTGGCCTGACTATTATTGTACATTTTCTACATTGCCAAATATAATCTTGAGTGTACTCGAAGTTTCTCTATATCTTTTTATCGCTTTTATCAGACGAAATAAGTCGCGAATGTTCCTTTTTGGCAAAATTCGATTTTTTATGCAAGAATAGAAATAGAATGTATAAAGAGAATATCCTGTCTGTAAATGTTAAACTTTCCAATACGTCGCATGAAGCATATTGTGTATATTTTTAGCTTTCATCATCAATAACTCGTTGTGTGGTCCACAGATTCGAAATAGTCATATGGAAGCTGTCTACATTCTTACATTCGTATTATAAAAGCAAGTAGATGGAACACATTTCAAAAGCTATTTGCTTTTACGAGCATCTAGAGAATCACGTCCCACGTGTTTCTTTTCGTTATATTTCTGCGATCTTAGTAAACAAGATATATAATCATGTTTTATATCACAAATTTTATATCAACTATTTTCTGGCGTGAATGTAAAAACATTTTTCTTTTCGAATGTCTTCATTAAACAATCATATGAAGATAATGAGAAGTTTTTAGCGGCGCAGCTGATACGAAGAATAAAAGAGCTCATTTCAATCTCATCACTATATTTACATATCCAGATTTGCAGGGAAATCAAATTATTATTACAAATTATCTCACGAATATAATTAACGAGCGATTCCTTCTTAAAATAGACATTAAGAGTCAGACGAACTCGATCTAAATTTATTCCCCTTGCAGTACGCGGCACTTCAACGTCGTATCTGATGAATAAGATATCGCCATTCCACTACGTCGTTCGCAGCTTCGATAGTGCAGCACATGGCGGATGTCATGTACTCAGACGTGGTGAAGGAATGACGTGTATTTGCAGTAAGCATATAGGCTTGCCTCCACAGGCACCGGAAAATCCGTATGTCTCATGTACGCCGGGATTTTTCGGCCCCCACCGGAAATAGCTTCCCTACATCGGGCACGGTGGGCAAGTTTCCAGGACAAGTGCGATAAAGCTTTTTTCCTCTCGTGAGCTCTACGCGCCGGATATTGTGTTTCCACCTTTGCATCTGCAATTCCCGATTTTCCGTCTCTCACTCGGAAAGTTCTTCTTGGGCTCCCCTTTGACAATTTTATTCGCGAAAGTCTCAAACCACTTTTGCGGAAATGCATCGCGCAGAGATGGCGCAAAGATGCTACGCGGGTGCAAGCTAGCTTACCGGAGAAATTGCGAGCGAGCAATTAATTTTCGCAAGTTAATTCGACACTCAGTGCTTTGGCTTACCGCCTTTCGCGAAATATTCAGTTTGTAGCGGACGACGAAATTGAAAATATAATTGAAAGTATCTAGATACGAACGACAACGAAGCCAAATTTGCCGCAATAACTATTTCAGAAAAGCTCGAGAGGGAATCGATAAACGTTATTAGAATTTCCTTTTTTCTAATACAAAAATTTTTACTCGAGATTGTCTGACTTCCTCCATGTCTCCATTTAAACTACCGTTTCGTTACGCCAAAGAGTCACCAGTTGTAAAAATCTTATAAAGAAGAAGCTCCGACCAAAGTGAATTATCATAAAGTTGAGATTCGGTGAAGAGCACACCGGTCCGCATGTACGCGCTCGAAAGAAAAATAAGTACGGTGAAGCTGATTCGGATGCAAATTAGTTGGGAATTGCGGGCGAAGTTATATCATGATAATCAAAATTAAAATTTCAATTTTGAAGCGAAGGACACTTCAACATACTTGGCCGCGTAATTATCTCTTTCGACGTGGGTTACTCCGAACTAACTTTCAAGGCGAGTCATAGGCTTCGTCTTAATCGCTGCTTAATCACTACCGAGATAACTTTGAAATTTATCCGAGATGTTCAGATGTTGAAAATCCACCTCCGTTTAACGTTTCAAAGGAATTTGTTGATCCACGTAATACTATCCGCTGTTGCTGCAGACAATTAAACATTTATTATGAGATTGCCGACGTCGCGGCCGCACACAGCCGAGAACACGAATGTAAATATGATATAGTACGCGTGTGTATGGGGCCCGAGGGAACGTTTCAATGCTTCACGTTTGCGTGAGTGATTAGTGTAGCAGACAGATACAAGTGCAGTATTAACTTGGTAACTTTGCATCCAACATGACTAATTCTAGATACGGCTTTCGAACTCTGACTCCCGTTGGAAGCTTTCCCGAACTTCCTTCCTTTGTGCCGCGTAATACAAAGGGACAATATCGTGCCGTAAATAATACGATAAGTCTATAATGCTCCAATTCTTTCTCATCGGTAATTGCAGCTTATAATTCGTTCTTACGTCATGTAATTAAATTAATCTCTCTTTTCGCATTACATATATATCGTAAATATAATATTATTTTTATTTTATCTTACTTTTTTCATCACATCAGGAAGAGGATTCGATTAAATGCTTCACTTTGGATAGAGAAATGTGATTTCACTCAAGTGCAAAACGTTTGAATTTTGTGCAATTTCACGTCTTATTGTTACTTCCAAGAGATTCGCATCCGTTGCTATCATGGCTTCGCTTTGTCTGCCACTATCTTCCATCAGACAGAATCGATCTGATGGTTTAAAAAAAAAAAAAAATCGCACGAACGCTTTTCAGACTGATCGAGAAACGTTTCGCGACGGGTAATCGGTAGTCGAATTTCGCCCCTGTGTACCTTAGCTTTCATCCCGCGCGCGGATACTCATCCCGAGCTAAATTAGGTTCGTCTGCTCAAACGGCAGAAAGGCAGCCTGATGGAGAAGGGTCATACTCAATGTCGACGGTGGTTCCCCGGTGTAGCTCTCACTACGTCGCCGACGTCAAGCTATAGCTACGAATCAAGCAAGCACATGCTTGCACGTTTCCCGGGGACGGCAATTTTGTGATGTTGTAGAATTGCATTGTCGCATTTTACCTTGAGCATTGGGTTAACTCAAATTCCTTTGCGCATTTCTCTGAAGATCTCACCGAAAATATTTGAACTTAATAGCAATATTGTATAATTCTCTTTTTCTTCTCATTTCAGTGATTAGTTTCTATGTTTCTATTAAAAAATTCAGATTTCGGATTAATTCTGAATACTCGACTTTTTAAATGATCCGACTGAGAACAAGATTGCATGTATATTGCATTACATTATCATAAAACTACTAAAAATAATCAAAAGATTATTATTTCCAACATTAAAGCTGAAAAATTTGTTCCTTTTATTATTAGAATATTTGATCTCGCACAAAAGTTTATATCAACATAGATTTAAATTTATCTAGATCTTTTTATCTAAAAATAGTTGAAATTGGCTATTGGTATACATTGCAGATACTAGTGAAAATCAAGAAGGAACATCTGCGATATTGGAAAATCTAAGACCGGAGTTGGTCGCAATTGTGCACCATAGATACGCAATTTTCTCGATTACCGATTTCGCCCGACGTGATTAGATCAGACAGAGAGAAATAAAAAGCTTTATCTCGCTCGCACCAAGTTTTTTATGTTCCGAAGGATGAGACGGAATTAAAGTCGCGTTGGTCGATATCGAACGTACCGTCTCGTTTTCTCGTTACATGAAGGGGAAAGGTTTCCACGGAACAGATATGCTGAAAATTGCGTTATAAATTGTTGCTCGGCATTTCGGTGGCAAATACGGCACAGGCAATATACAAAACGCTCCAGGCATTCAAATTTTCACGTCGCGCAATTTTCCCCTACAGCGCTGCGCCGTAATCCGTGTCCCTGCGTCAAATTCGAAATGAGGTAGGTCGTAGGAGAGCGGCGAATCGCAATAATAGAAGAATTGCGCTGCGATATCAGGCGGGTATAGTCTTCTTAAATTTCGCCCGTTGACGTAGCAGTCGCGCAACTATCGTCGTCCCGATACGCTTGACAAATGTTGCGCCCGGCACGGCGCAATCTTTTTCTGAGTGGTAAAGCTACGAGCTTTGTACGCCTCACAGTGACAAATGGGTCCCAATAAGGAAACTGTAAGGCGCGCTTGTCGGCAACCCCGGCGGTCGCGATGCGGCAAATTGCAATTGCCTGTTTCCGTCCGGCGGCGCGCGAATGAATTCGCGATAGAAAATGCTGGAAACCACTCGTGTTAATGTCCCCGTACGGAAACAATGAATAGAGTGCAATAACGTCTACATCGTTAATCGCGGCACGTGGAAAATCATGACCGTAAACTTTATTGGCGCAACTTTTAATGATGTCGCGACAATGCGATGCATTAAATTTAATATATTTAATTTTCCTTCAATTAACCCCACTCTTCTGAACTTTTGTTTTCCAGTTAATCATTTACGTCTCGCTTACAGCTCAATCACGGCGTTCATAATTAGTATAGCGTACAGGTAGAAATTATTGCTCTTCGCGTCGTGTCTTTATGCGAATAAATATGTAGCATTGAAATTTCTTTTTTTCACGTCATGTTGAAAACTTTGACAAAAAGGTATCTTTTCGAAAAATAAATCAAATTACAACTTATACATACTTATACTGTAAAGAATTGGTGTAAAATTACATATAATTTTGAGACACGCTTAATAGTTTTAAATTAATTTATTTCTAATTTTGCAGTATAAATAATTCCTTAAGTAAAAATAATTCCTTAATTTGTTTCTTACAGTGTATACACAATAGTGAATCTCACAATTTCTATAAAATTACATGTAATTGTAGAGATGCACTATAATAATTGTAAAATTCTACGTATTTATAATTTTGCAGTAAGAAGTAAAAATAAGTTTTTAATTTCTAATAAATTTTTTACACTGTATACACTGTGAAAAACAATTTAAGGAATTATTTTTGCTTTTATACTGCAAAATTAGAAATAAATTAATTTAAACCTATTAAGTGTGTCTCAAAATTACATGTAATTTCACATTAATTTTTTACAGTGTACGCGATGTAATTGTATCTTCTTCGGAAGTATACATGGAGGAAGGAACATAATGTACGAAGCAAGGATCGTGTTTGAACGCATAAATGGAACTAACTATCCTAAAATAATCAGCACGTCTGTAACCAACATCACGAACTCCTTTGTCACGCAATTGCGGTTTGCTGTTCCATTCATGATTTTGTCTCCCTTATTGTCGACAACTACATCTCTCCATTTCTGCCTCACCAGCTCTATCATCGTGCCATCTTCAACGTGGAGAAATGGGCGCCTCTCATCGCGTGACCTTTTCATCGTCCGTGATCAAAAGATCACCCACCTGCCGCTCTGTATTCATGTTCGAGATTCAAGTAGCGCACGACGACTCGTGTGCGCGAACAAACGCAGAAAAATATTTGCGAAAATTGATTCGTGTCTGTTTGTATCCACTGGTTCTATGAAGAAGAACGGTGCGTTTTGTCGATTTTAGAAAATACAAAGAGCAATACTAACAAAATTTTACGCGACGGAATAACTTCGTAATGTATTGAATTTCGTCACTTGCCGTATTTTTTCTTTCAATTCTCAATATTCGGCAAATTGATACGCTCGCAACGTTGTTATACGCGCATGCATATCTGTGCAATTTAAAGTGTCGCTTGTACCGGCGATTACAGCGCATCTGACAATACGGAATTGCGTCGCTGTTCGCCAACGCGAAAAGGGAGGCGATCAATCATGGCATACAATCCAATCCCGTCGGCCACTATTATCGATAGGGCAACGGAACGACGAGAATCATGGCGAGAGAAAACGCTTCGAGCAAAAATAGGAATTTATGACAAATCGACAGGTAAGTGAAACTTGATCGGCGCTGCAAATTATTTATCTTTTTCTGCGCGGATATACCTCTTTAAGCTGCATTCGGAAACACCACTCGAGTGCACACCGGCATCATTTTGTCCTTGTTCAATTCTACGTAAGTAACTAAGATAGAACGATGCTCGTGTGCATTCGAGTGAAGTTTCCGAACGCAGCTTTAGTATTTTTCCTAGTTGGGAGGGGGGGGGAGGGAGGATCACATACTGGGTATAATATATTGGGAACGAAGCAATTTCTCGGGAAGAAAAGATTTATTGCTTTTCCTAAATTTCGCTTTAATGATGAATTATTCTATTAATCGGTATTTCATTAATCGATCATGTATCTAAAAATCATTATCAAATTTCGAGTCACGTAGGCGCGCAGCGGAGTAAAATCATACTTCTTTCCACGTGCGGAAATTACCGTGGCTTGGATTATGAAAACATGCCGCGTCGTGTTGACAGCTCATTAGTAGAACCAATTAATCTTAATTATCCAACATATTATAGATCGTCTCTGAGTTAACACATTAATCTTAATGCAGCGGCTTGAGACACACGTTGTTTTACGTGGCGAATTGTACAAATAAAATAAACATGCAAGAGAATATGTTGACAGCCAATGGTGGAATAACATTTGGACAGCAGATGCAAAATATAACGACGAAAATGCGGTATTTTCGCGAGGAGTGTTTTCAATCTTACGATCGGAGCGAACGATATTTAAATCCCTTGAGTGACGTTTATTTAGCCAGAAGCGTCGTTAAATTTAACAGCGACCACGATCGCGGATTCGTATCGATGATAATCTTCCTTTCCGAAGGAAAACGGAGCACCCAGCGATCCCAGAAGATGAAAATAGCGGATGCTATAAATATTGTAAAAAAATATTGAAACGGATATTTTTTCGCGATAAAATATTGGAAAAATATCTCGCGGTTATTTTTTTTCAAAGCTGACATTGTCTTTTCGACCCGCTGCGTATTCCATTATCATGATTACGTACAATTTTTTACGTCGTACGACGAAAATTTAGTAATCTTCTGAGATTTGTTCATTTATTCCGCGAGCAATTTAATACGCGAATAATACGCGGCGACAAACAAAGACGACCTTAAGGGATTTGCAGATTGCACAAACAAGTAAATTAAGGACGAGTCGCGTATGTACTCAACTGTGAATAGGCTAATTTTCGCAATGTATTATACAATCGAATAAAGTCGCATGAAATTTTCCGGATTATCTGGTGTGTGCATAGATGGACAAACATGCAAACGAGACTGCACCAGCTGTTTGATTATAATTTTGTGATACATAGAGCGGGAGGGTAGCGCGGAGTGAGACAGTATGACGTACAGAAAATTAGAAATACATCAACTGATGATGATGACTGACTTTTGCCATTTATATTTCAAACAGCAAATTATTCATAATACACTTTACAAATTTTAATCTGCAATTTTCTGTATTTCGTTATTTTCAGAAATCGCATTTCTGACTTGATAATATTTAACAATATTTTTAAATATTTTCCATCTGACATCTTTTAAATATTTTTCAGAAAAAGTTTGAAGTCTTTTATGAGTCTGAGATATCTTTAAGACCTCGAGATGTTTTCTGAGTATTTAATTAAAAATACACATGTCGCAAAACAAATTTATTTGTTAACTGTAACAAAGTCTCTCTCTCTCTCTCTCTCTCTCTCTCTCTCTCTCTTTCTCGCATTTTTCCCTTTTGTTCCTTTAATCTTTTCATTAGAAAGGAAGAAGTTTTCCATTGGATTTTATCAAGGCTTTTCCTCGCTGAATCGGTCACTTCCCTGCATCTCCTCTGGAGTATTTCACATGAGGAAAATCTGTTAGACTTAAACATGCTAAACAATAACATGCCCTATGCATACTTGGCATTGAAATGATTGACACTACCGCACCTGATACACACGCTCTCTGCAAATAAACGATCCGAGTACGTGACAATCTAGCACCACCGTCGTCGCCGCCGCCGCGCCGCCGCCGCCGTCGAAGTGCGGGAGCGTGCGCGCGTTAGCTCTCCGCTACTCGATAGCTCTGTATTACTTTGGGTGCGTGGGTGTTCAGATAATGATGCCCACCACAACCGTCAGTTGACGTTAGGCTTGGCCTAATGGTATCGTGATATTATGGCCTACTGCGAGGATTAATTATTCAGCCGCATCATATTAATTTGCATTTGCAGGCAAATTGTTATGTTGGAGCCCGCCGCGAGCGCGGCGTGGCATTTGATACGGTTGCGATACCGCAAACTTTCGGCTAGAATGTTGCTAGCGCGATACCGATAATTGAATGTACACCCGATACCAGGGGGAGGAAAGCTTGTGTGAAAGCTCTTGCGCAATTCAAGAAATATATAACCTACGCGATCCCTACGCGGCGCATTCGAAGTGATAGATTACCGCCTCGCGCAAATGTATGCCGACACTACGTTTCCGCAAAGCGGAGGACTGCGTGAGATTAGTCGAGTAGCGTGTAAATGTATGCCGTGTAGGTACATACGTTTGCGGGCATATATGCGCACCGCGACCTCGCGTAATTTCGTAGTCGGAATCGGCACGAATTACGCGCAATTTCAAGTAGGCGAGGAACCTCATCGTGAAAATCCAACAACGTGTCGTGCATTACGCCGGTGTATTTAACCGGGCGTGACAGAGGGTCTGTGCAAACGTAACACACGTGGCGTATGTACACACACGTAAAACATGCGCGGATGCATCTCCCGCGTCACGCATACGGTACCTCCGCATTTACGTCGCGTCTACGTGCATAACGGCTACCGGGCCTTTTGCATGAGTGCGGCGGATGGCCCTGACCTCGATTTCATTAAACGGAGGATACCTATTAGACGGTAAGTGCAGGATGAAGCGGAAAGGTACGGCGGGCCGCAGGAGACAGGCCAAAGCTTAGCCGCGCGATCGTTAATATCAGATTTTAAGAGGAAACAGAAGAAATAGTCAGGTTTGGAAAGAAAAAGAAAAACTGTAGATACGATACGCGAAAATCGCGATAGCAGCCGGATAGATAGAAGGCAATTTTTCTCTTCTTTATTTTTTTTTTCCTCTTCCTTTTTTGTTGGAGATGCGGAATCCAACGGTCGTAAAAATTACTCGCTCGCGGGCGGATTGCAGCGGAGTCAGCGATACACATGGAGATCAATAGCAGCATATTCGAGAAGCGGAGTATATAATTTTCCGGCGCTCTTTATCACGCACGTAGGATCTATCGTAGAGAACACTTGCAATATCGGAAAATACAGGTTGAGTGCTGCGAGTTTTAATGCCGACAAAAAAAATTTCAGTATGTACAGCGCTATTATTGCGACTACAAGTGCCTTGGAAATTAGAATTAAAAACGGGGAGGAGAAGGAAATATCGATTGTACTGCAATTTCTGGCATAAGATAATATTATAATTGCTCTACGTCACGTTTTTAAATATTCTCTTTGGAGACTGGATAAAATAATTTCGCGAATAATAAGGATAAGGGCGGCACGTTGCGTAATACGTGAAACTTTCTATTTTTTTTTTTTTTTTCATATCCTTCGACATTTTATGTCTGACCTAGTCTTCGTTTCGCGGGAAGTGTCCATTAGGGAATAAAACGATGGGCGCGATGGAACGGAGAGTGGGTCACGTTGAGTCAAAGCTAAAATGTATCTATTAATCTTGAAATATAGACGACTGAAAAGCTTGCAAACACTCGTTTGGTAACGTCGTATACCGGCGAATTTTTTAACGGAGCTTAACGCTATTTCATGTCACTCCGCATTTCGAGAGCATCGCGAGTGTAACTGTATACACACGGGCATCTGCAAACATAATTTTGTAATTGCAATTACTCGGCGTTATATAATTTTTAAATTGATTATCGTATAGCTACGTTCAGCTGGCCTGGTAAAAAAATCCAGCAATTTTAAGCGCGCAGAGACAAATATTACTCTCTTTATTAATACATGCCTCAGATATTTGCATAGACGTCGCGTATCCTCATTTCTTTCAGCGAGTAAAACCGCGCAGAGAATCCCGCTAAGCAGCCTCACGCAACAAAGGAGTCAAATTGGAGCGGAAAACGGAACTCTCGAATGTACGTGCAACGAGGCGGAAGTACGGCATTGCAGCCGCGAAGTGTACTTAATGCGCCGCGACAGGTGCATCACCGCGTGATTGCTTATTTCTTTGGTAAATAGTTGGCCAATTTGCATACTGCCCCCGGAGTTAGTTAGATTCACCATGGTTAACTGCCAGGCATCCATAATTGCGCATGTACCGCCGGCATGCGCGAGTGAAGATAACATAATTTACCATCCTCCCTCAAGTCCTCAAACTCAGCAGGCTTCATTCACAGCCGGGCAAAGATAATCACGGATGATTTAGAATAGTCATCGACACGAAACGCGGACCCGCGCGTTATTCGCGGCGGCGAAGATGGATGAGAGATCTCGCTAATTTCCTATCTGAAATATCATCTAGGCGCGCGTATTGACGCACGTTAGTTTTTACGTTGCGTAATCTTACATCGCAGTCGAGCAAAAAGAAAAGATAAGAGAGGCTTCGTTATATCTCTACCGGTTGATTTTCCCTTCCGGCGGCATCCTCCGCGTTACTCATTTACGTTACCCGTCCGGTCTTATGTAGGCGCCTCTCGAGTTTGTACGCGACTCGTATAGCACGTACTATATTACCTTCGGTCTACCTGCACCCACGCCGTATCTGTACGATTTCCGCGTGAAAAATGTGCAGCCGTGGAACAAACGGCGGGACGGGGCGGCTGCCCCGTTCTTTACGATCTTCATCGCGCACCCACATGCTCCTTCCGCATTTTTCTCCCCGCTATTTTCTAACGTTACAAATGCGCCTATATATGTAAAGATTATGCAGCAGAGAACTTAGATCCTCGAATAATCCGAGGATATATATATATATAAGCTAATCGTAACAAATGTAAAGCCGTATACATGAACCTCTCGCGGCTTGAGATCTCATTATTAACGCGAGCATTAATGGTACAAATAATTGTAAAAATAATATAAAAATAATCGTACGACGTGTTCTTCTTTTTTTTCACGCGCACGATACAGCGGTAGCGTTTTACGGATAACAGTAGAAACTATCGACGATTTTATTTAGTTTTTATCTCGCACCTTCGTAATACGTGCTTTCCTGTACCATCGCAGGCGATTCATTCCGGTGTAAAATTTTTAAACAACGCTTTTGCAAAATCGGCTCTTCGCACACCAGAGGTAAAACGATCCGAGAAATTCGAGGGGATCCTCCGTCACTGTCCCGAACGAGATGAAGAGGGTGTGCTGTTAAAACCTATGCCGAAAAAACCTTTGATCTGCGTGTGAACTCGAACACTTGAGTGCACGCTGTAGGCGATGGCGCAATTATTATTAAATTACCCTAATTGCTGATTAGATTTTATCAACTGCCACGCACTGTCATAACCGGAATAACAACATGAGGGCACATTATTGATCGCATTTGCATATTTTCCCGGAAATTGTAATCACGGCATCACGTGATAAGCGTAAACACGTAAATCTTTCCCGATACGTGATGTATTTCAGTTGCGGCCGCCGCAATTCGCACGTACTGTGCTCCGCTCGCATCCCAACCACACTTAACAGTTATCAAGAATTCATGACATGCCGGTCACTGGAGAGGAATATCGACGAATTATCTAATTCCCAGAAATTGCTTTGGGTTATTCCGGGTTAGGAAATTAATTAGCCGACCGTCTCCCACGTTAATTAGATATTAAAGCTAGAAGGAAGTCACCAGTCAAATTATATATATATATATATATATATATTAAATTTACAAATTGCGAAAATTAAATTTATCCGCTCTGTAGTTTATGAAATAATTGATGAACAAGAATAAATTATCTCGAAATGTATTCTGTCCATGATAAAAATATCCATCGCGATGTGACACCAGGTGAAATGTACGGAGTGTCGCAATTTCGTGAATTAAATAAAATTGGAGGGGTAGTGTTTAAATTTAGATCGGTACCGAAAGATATTGTTTAAATAAAGACACTGAAGAATGACCGGATTAAATGGGAAACATGGGAAGTTGNCTTGGGTCTTAATGCATATATCTACATTCGAGTAGCCGCTTTATGAATATTCAAAGCCAAGCTACCATGGAATATTAATATCGCAGACAAAATGAAACTACCGTTTCCTCCGTGTGCTCAGTGGACTGTTCGTTAATTTTGTGATTAAATGTCCGAGCAATTCGGACGCTCGCAAAGATTAATAGAGACTTCGGCGTGCTACTCGATAAGCTGGAGCCGGGCCAATTTGTTGCCGATTGAATTGCGTTCAATAGCAGGTCGGCTTGTTTACCGATCTCGAGTGGATAAGGTACGGCCGGTGTACAGAAAGCCATTCAGCGCATATCTATATAGGATGCCCCGTATAGGTACACGCAGTCATTTTACATCCTATTGTCCTCGGAAATACACAAAGCCTTTTCTTGATAACACTAACGGACAATATCGTCACGCTTCTAAAAGTTCCCTCCTCGCTAGATCGATTGTAATTTCGTTAGCCTCATCTTTTTTCTCCACGAAGGCGCGAGGCTAACAAAATCTATTCGATGCCTTGGGCCAACAGATTATAGCGTAATGCGATTTCGATCACTCGATAGAGAGAGAGAGAGAGAGAGAGAGAGAGAGAGACGCGTCAGGTAATCATATCTAAAGATTTTTTGACGTTAAATCGAAAGTAATTTACAAATAAGAGAATAACAAATGGAAGAAAATAAGCAATTTTGTAACGCGATGTATTTACTTAGTTTTGTCCTCCATTACAAATTGATTTGTCAAGATGGCTTCAAACATTAACTTGAAAACATCTTTTCTGGAAATACATTTGTTCTTCCATGTTCGTCTCACTCTCTCTCTCTCTCTCTAACTCTTTCTTTTCATAGAAATTGTCAGCCGACTAAATTAACGGAAAAAGCACTCACTTTTTCTCCTTGCGTTGCTGCTTCTTCTTCTTGAAGGCTTTCTTCACTCTTAGAAGCAGAAAAGCGGCGCGATCGATGGTCAGGCCTGGTGAAGCCTTGTCGCCGCTCGACATCCTGCGTCCTAATACTCCCAACACCTACAAAGTTGAAATATAATATCGTTAATGTTCTGATATCGCAATTTATTTAATTTGTAGAATTTTCTTTTAATATATCCTTAATTCTGTAAACTGTTTTGAATATAGAAGAGAATTTAGGTAAATGGAGAATTTCTTTTCGCGAGGCCAGAGATGCTAATCTGTTTGGCTGTGTCAGACGCAACATCAATCGCGACGTATATACATCACATATGCATAGCCTTGAGCGTCGGGTAAATTTGTGGATCGATTATTGGTCCTGTATCTCTCTCGATCACTGAGCGTTTCCCGGTAGCAGTTATTTGGTGCTGTTGCGGGCTACCGGCTTTCGCTACTATTACTTCAGTAATCCATCTATTTGCTTGCGTTAATGCGCTTCACCGCCTAATTCAACAAATGCCTAATTCAATTAGAGAACAATATGCCGGATTCTTCGAGTTCAAGCCGCATTGTAATTACAATTTAATGATGAAACATAATATTGATAATTTAAATTAAAGCCGATATACCCTGTAAAGTTAACGGTCTTATCGAAATATTTTATTACCGATAAGAAGATTATTTGCCAAGTATTTTAAAGTAATTCAAATCGCTATAAATTATTAATTTTGCGAAAAATTAGCGCGAGCACTGCGCGATTCACTGGCGCGAATGAATCTTAATGAGCGAAAGAGCGTTCGCGCACAGCTTATTACCGCGACTAACAGAATTTACACATCCTTAGTATTAAGCCAGGTAAATTTTTCGCAATAAGGTCGAAGTCATTATAAGCTCGTTCTTGCGTTGAGAGGATTAAATTCCATTACGGAATCCGTTGCTATTTATCGATCTCTCGCCGGAGAGATCAAAGTAGATTGGTTAGGTAACACGTAACAAGCTCCGACGCTCAAAGCGAAAGCTGCCTTTATATTAAAACACATAACTGGACTAAAATTAGCCAGAATTTGCATTTAGTTGGAAATTGTAAAACGTGAGCAGTGCGCTATTGATTACCCGTTAAATTGATATTAACACACCGAGTTAACGTCACATATTTTGCCTCGCGTGTGACATTAGCTCGCCGTCGACAAGTCAGGGGGTCGCGGCAGTTAATTAAAATAAATAATTTAATTTCTCGCTGCTGTAAAAAAAAAATTCTATCCGCGTCTGCCGAGGAGAACGCGTTAAAAGTATAAACGGATTGTTTCCGGCATCAATAAGTAACACTATTTTGTGCTGATTGCTGATACACGAGACGAGGTAATTCTCTTTCATCTTTTTACCATACGGTGCAACGCACAGAGGCACAGATGTTTTCTACGAAAATATATTGGTCAGAAGTACTCCGACTTTACCACCACTTTAAGAGCTATTTACCGAAGAATATTCTAATATTAGCTTTGGTATCCCGGTTGCACGAGGTTTTCCACTATTGACATAGCATCTCGCAGGACGATTAATTCAGCATGCATTGCCCAATTACCGTAAATTGCTTTAAGCACCCTCTTAGTGCGCCAGCATTTGGGCGTGACTTTAGACCGAAAAGTTTCGAGCGGGTCGAAATAAATCGGCTTGTATATTCGATAGAGTATTGACAAGGAGGATATAGTGCACAGACAATGATTGATGCTGCGACTTCTAACCCCTCGTCTTTTTCGGGAATTGAGGTCAGGACGCTCTACGTTCCTCCGACATATGTCTCCGATACATTGTAGCGGCATAGTTTATTATTATTTGCGCTTCGTATATGTACCTATACATATATCGATTCCATGATTATGTCATGCGAAGGGTAAATATTGTAGAAAGTCGATAGACAGTAATCTCGCAGTGCGGTGATTTGAATATAGATTGCGAGCCGAAGTGAAGTTTTGTGCAAATTATTTTCATTGCATAAAAGTGTTATTGTTCCCTCCATACAACGGACATACGTGGAATTAAACACGTGAGGATAGTTTTTTGAGAATATTTTTGTATACGTTGCCGCACACCTAGTGTAGAAAGGGTTGTCGTGCGAAATTGCGACTGCGGTTGCTATTTGTAGACACGAATCTATTATTGTCGTAGAGAAACAAAATAATTTCAGGAAAGAGAGAAAGAGTTTCACTACTAATTGTACTAAAAAGATTCGAATCTTTAGAATAGAAATTACTTATAAGTAAACATCCTGCAAGTACTTATTCTAAAAATTAAAACTAATTAGTCGGGATTATTTTACAAATACAATGTATAAGACATTATTTCTTGTGAATACTATTTGAATTCTTAAAAAATGAAATTTAATTACTGGATTTTTAAGTATATATTAAATTCCCATCCCTACGATGAGCTGAACGAGCTTTATTTTTTCTTCTAGTCTATCAGTGAGTTAATCTTTACTTGCCGAAGACTCAACATGGCATTGCTACTGTAATTTATTTCATTTCGATCGAAATAATACATTAAATAAAATTTGCTATTTAAATAGTCGCTGTACCATCGAGCGACTTCACGAGTCGTTTGTTCGAAATGGAGGAAATACACTTTTGTTCGTTTATTGCCTTCGCCAACCAGAATCTTTTGAATTTCATCGATCCACCGAGAATTATGTACGCTTTTGAATACCGCTTATTGTTCCCATCGACTATCGGCATTCACAATATCGGAAGCGTAACAACGCCCAAAGTGCAGGGCATGGAAATATATTAGAGACAAAATCCGCTTTCCTCCGTACAATCCGTTTTCCGAAGCTTGCGTGAGTTACATGAGAGTAAAATAAATCTCATTACTAATCACGCCGAGAAGTTTCCGTTCTTCGATCGGCCTTCTAGTTTCATCAGCAGTGTAACACAGATAACAAGAATTGTAGGAATTAAAGAAAAGTTAGCCGATAAATGGAGAGCTCAATTTGATACAATTATGTGCGACAGTCTTTTGGATAAGTTTCATTGAACATTTTCCTCTACCTAAGTATTATTAATTACATTACGATCTCTTTGTTCGTTATATTTCTCGATAGACATAATGAAAAGTAACTGAAATAATTCTACCTCGTGCCGATCAAACTTCTATTACACAATTAAGCATGAAAAAAATTATAATTATTCCAGAAGAACCGATAATCTTCCGCTAATGTGGAATTTTAAATTAAAAGAATTTATTTTTATTCACGCTTCGTTAATATGGAAGATCATTAACGTCGAGGGCAAAATAAAGTATCGCAACATCTCGAAACGAAGCTAATCAGCATTCAATCTCAGCGACGATTGACCTTGCGTGATCAACTAGTAACAACTTCTAGCTCCCCTGGCTTTCCAACGTCACTCCATTTTCAGCTGATGAGACCCGCTCGGCGAGACTCGGAAAGCAGAAAATATCGTTGAGCATAGGATTCACGATGTCGAACAATTATCTACGCTGAAATATTATACCCCGGTTTTTTGTCCTTCACTACTGTCAATGTTAGCGTGATCCGAGCAATCTCGGAAAATGTGAGACATCCCTTACTTTCGATCGATATTTCTGTGATTCAGCAATAATAAGAGAATAAAGAAAAAAATGTAGCATTTTTGATAAATTAATAAGGTACTGTATCTTTAGAATTAGATAAATAAATAATATAGTGACAAGTTTCTTTATCAAACCCAGAATATGCTGATTACGAACTTGAATCAGGGGAAAATCTTGAATTCAATGATTATAGGCTGCTGGCGTTGCCAAGGAAAGTGGGATACCCTTCTATTTCTATGTATTAGTAAAACGATGTAAAGAAAAGAGAGAAAGAGAGAGAGAGAGAGAAAGAGGGAGGAATAAGAGAGTGAGATGAGGGACAGGATATGATTGTTACTAAACTGTTTTAAACCTCACCTCATCGCAGGGAAGAAACTTTCTCGCAATTTGCCACAGTTTCAATGAAGTTTCAATCACGAGGGGGGCGTAATTTCA
This sequence comes from Tetramorium alpestre, assembly GCA_021460005.1. Taxonomy (NCBI): domain Eukaryota; kingdom Metazoa; phylum Arthropoda; class Insecta; order Hymenoptera; family Formicidae; genus Tetramorium; species Tetramorium alpestre. Next base: position 282,594 of record JAJVSH010000121.1, on the reverse strand, counting down.
CCGTGGTTTTGAATGCCGCTTAATGACGAACGTGATGTTTATCGACTCGACATTCACGGAACTCGCGTTAAATTCAAGACAGAAACGGAAATTGCAAATTAATTTGAGAAAAAGTTTTTACAAGAGCAAACGCGAAATATGTTATACCATTATTTATTCTCTATTAATGTAATTAGCAATTAATGTAATTAGCTCGGTTGTACGAGGCGTCTCTACCTTTGTGCATTTGCGAGAGCATTATTATATTTAATGACGTTGTACAAGTCGCTTCATCCTTAAACGCATGCCACGCACTCTTTACGATATACCGTCATTGTATCAACCGCGGGAATGCGCGTTTCTTTCGCAAACATCGTTATATCTCATGAATGCAGTTTTGCCACAAAGTCGCATTTAAAATTAGATGTATACATATTATATATATATATATATATATATATATATATATATATATATATTTGCACTGACAATGCTCTTTCACGAAAGGAGAATACGCGCGTTTTCCTTTTCTCCTTCTTCCCATCTCCCGTAAATCCCAGCAGCGGGGAAGGATCTCTGTTTTATGAGCGCGTTAAAAGCAGCGAGAAAAATGTTGCGAAATGCTCGTTCGCGTTGGTGCGTTTGTTGGTCGTGAAAACGCTTGCGCCGAGCTAACGGCTTCCCGGTATGAAAATGCAATTTCTGTACCGCTCGGAAGGCGGAAAGAACTGACGGAATGCGCGTAGGGCTCCGGATAATGACGCAGCTACGCGGCACAATTTCATGAAAATGCATACTACACGCAGCGCGAATACCACGCGTGCAGCGCGATCGTGTGCCGTGCGGTCAAGAGTGCGATCGGGGATTGTATCCCACCGTGAAGCCGGATTGCAATTGAAATGGGGCAAGAATGTTAAAGTCGTTCGACAAACTCAACGGCAAACGTTTTAATTAACGCTTTGTCTAAATATAAAACGACACTCAGTGCGGAAAACACGATAATTTGAATTTCAAAAGGATTCGACGCGAGAAATCTTCCTTGTTAAATAAACTGCAAACAACTTTTAAAACTGTTATTGATTTCATGATTCGACTTGTCTGATATTGTTTAATAACCTATCATTTTATATTGTTAATTTTAAATATGCAATCTCAATTGTACTTTCATATCGAGGTCAATTACGTTATACGTATATGTATATATTGAGAGATGAGAATTTCAAGGCTTTACTCTTGGCAAATTTTAGTGCGACATTACTGACTAACTTTCCCGGAATATATGCACACATCCAGGATGAGAATTTTCTTCTTCGCTAAAAAGGGGAAGATTAAAGTTTGCAGTTAAGAAAAAAGAGAAAATCGGTTTTGCCGATTTAATTGCGATCCTGCAGGAAATCCGACATCCGAGATATTACCGATAACACGCGAGACGTGGAAGGACTTTTGTCAACATTCATCAGGATGACGTCTACCCGGTTTGGTTGCCCAGTCAGAAAGTGTGGATTAAGGGTGGGTGACTGGTGCAAACAGAGCCTGATTTACAGGGATTTGCTTGGCTTTTGCATAGATGAAAAATTCTCGGAGATTCTCCATCGTGGCCATTTGATACGTAAACAACTATATAATGAAGTAGTTCAAAGAATTTTAAAGGATCGTTATTGAATTCATCGGAATCGCATATGTGATTGTTGGAATTATTATTGGACGGACCATGTTAAAAGTCCGGAGAAAATTTTCGTTTAATCCTTAACTGTGAACATTACACACTAGATATAGAATTTTAGAGATTTCTGTATTTAGATAATTGAAGAGAAGAGAAGATATGTAAAAATAATTGATCTTCATTCTCCATATTTAAGACTGCATTTTATTTATGCTTTTCAATATTTGGATACAGAATTAAGCTTCATTTTTTTAGAAGAGGGAAACATAATGGAGCAAATTACAAAACAAGTGGAAGAATTCCCAGAAAGATCACACGTTCACAGTAGAGAAGTAAAATGTAAAATGATGTTTTTATCACTTTGCCCACACATGTTCGACAGGTGTAATTCTGCGTAATGCAGTCATTGAGTGTCATTTGTCACATGTCTGAAAACTATTCTAGAGATGTGACGTACAATAGCGAAGCACCTAACGACGCATTTGGTTAGCTCGTCGAACATTGCGAACCACGGAAACTATTCAGGGCAACTGTTTCAACGACCACTGCAAGGAGGAGTCTGGGTAGAAATTAATGGAATCCTTGGCAGGATGTAACATGGCGCACCGACATTCAACGTGTTACATATCGGTGACGTGCTTGTGAGGAGAAGCATTCCTCCGAGAACTGTAAACTTCGTCTGCTAGAGCGCTCGCGATGAAGAAATCATCAGATAGAAATCATCAGTTTCGTCAAGTTTGTGCTGGGTACTGATTTCTTATTGTTGAAAAAAATGTAACGAATAATTTTTTTACTTTCAAAAAATTACTATTTGCCAATTTATACTAAACACTTGTTGATTATTTACATAATTGCAATGCATTTTAATGATATCCTAATAATCATCAACTAGCGTTACGTCAATATTATAATTTCGCACTCAACAAATAATAAATATAACATACGTTGTACGTCATAGTTACATTGTTAAATAGAAAATTATAATATTAATGCAATATTTACTGTTCAGAGCACACTTCATCCCTTCTCATAAATAATCTTAATAGTTTTTCCATTTTATCATATATTATATTTCCGCGCTTTTCAAATATAGTAATATTTTATATTAACTAATGAATGCAGTATACATCTGCATTATGTAACTGCTCCGTCGAAGGAAAAACATATAACGTTTGTCGGTATTGTCCGGTACAGCGACAAATCCGATTAAGCCCACGTAACAGTTAACAATGTGAACGATTCAATGAGATTTTATTGATTCATTTACCGGATCGAAGTCATTACACGCGTAAGGTATTAAATTTGCATTTCGACACTCACCGGTTAAGTCATTTAAACAATCGGCTTTCAAAAACTGTCTCTAATGTGAGTTACTCCTGTAAAAAATAACGGTATAAAATTCAATACGATAATAGACGAGCTACTGCGTTCATGTCAATCCTACTTTTTTTATTTAGTCTGTCCAGCTTTGAATGCATTCTTTTACTCAATTCTATTTAGTCGTTTTCGAGTAACATTTCTCATTTATACCGCGTGTTTCCGTCGCTGTTACAATTACATTCTGGCCAGCAGTGCTACATTATACACAATACACAGCTTTTTAGCAGCTCGTTTTTTTTTTCAAGTTTAAAAAAGTTTAAAAAAATTTGTAAATATACTGTATCTAAAAAGTATAAAAAATGTTTCCTAAATATTTTTGATTATAATATTTAATCGTAATCCGTGCATAAAAAGAATTTGCAATTTTTGTCGCATCTCTGCAAAAAAGTGTTAAATAAAATTTGATAGGTGCATATCGCAGTTTTTTTTACACTTCTTTAAAAATCTCTCGATTGAGAGTACGAATTCCATTCCGCTCAGTCATACATTAATCATCTATTGTTTATTGCACGTTTAATGTATAGCCGGATAAATAATTCACTCGGAAGATAATTTATCTTTACAATCGCAATTATGCACAATGTAGGACTTTCAAATACAAAATTCAATCTGTTTTGAATGGCTAATGTTTTTCATAACTTCTGTGTACGTGTAGCAATCGTTTAAATTCTTGTATTACTTCATAGTTTTTAATTGGCGTATAATTTATGATCAATTTATTAACGTATCACTTGACAGTCGTATCATTTATTCGTGAAACGGATTGTATTGAAATGATTGATGACATTAGCCAAATCGATTATTCCAGTTTGTTATAACGTCAAGATAAAAAATGGATTTATGTATAGTCACGGAACAATACAAATGGAATAATATTATAGACACACGATACCTTACAGATCTTTTCAAGCCACGCTTAAGATTTGCTTAAGATTGAAAACTAGTAGAAATTAAGTCAATCGAGATATGATTGAACTCTACAATGGGACTACAGAGGGTATAAATAATCGAAAAAAGAAATCTGAAAGCAGGGATCGCCAGATAGTTCCCGACGGACGTAACGAATAAAGCTGCGGTAACAAATCGAGAAACTTCGTGAGAAACGAAGAGAGAAACTGAAAAGCTTAAAAGCTCTCGACATAATCTTGATTCACGTTGCTTGCTAGCAACGGTATTTGAAAGATTTCAGAGGCCCCCCTTTTTTCAGTCAAAGATAAATGGCCAGTATGCGTGAAGTCATTCTTGAATTATTCATACAATTTCTACAGCTGTTTTGAGAGTGAAATAGACAAAACAGGATAGAATATCAAGGCGACCTGGAACCTGAAATTAGGGAAACTGTATATTGCAGTACCGTTCCAATCTTGTTAAATGATTGTTGTAAAATTCGAAAATTAATATTAATTAGATTTTATTGGAAAATTTAATTGCCGCTCGATTAATATTAATAATTCAAAATAAAAAGACTCTTTTGCGTATTCATATTTAAAAGCAAATAAGCGCAAATAGCGATAAAAACAAATATTTAGAGTGTTGATGTAATTTTATTAGTAACAACGCTGAAGCAATATATGTCTCATTTTTATTACGAAATGTAGAGATTGCGGATAACGCGAAAATCCCCATAAGCTATGTTGTAACACGATAAAACGTGTGAGTCTGAGGTAGAAGTAGACTTTCTCGTCAGTGAATATTGGACTAAGCGCAATTTATACTACCGCCGGGATCACCGAACAATTCGAGATGAAGAAGAGAAAAGAATTGGATGCTCACTACATATTACTCTTAAAAAGCAATAACATTAATTCTCGATTTACATTTATGAAATCTGTATTTCTGAAAAATCATATTTCCTAAAAACCTAATCGAACTGTTTAACCGGCACTATTTCTCTAATACGTAGTGTTAATATGATTATTAATTTGCCAATTTGCTAATCGAATTAATCGTCCGTCTTATGCAACCGTCCTTACTGCGATTATCCACACAACTAAGTCACAAAGCGATAAGTAGTTATACGGTATATACGTGTTATTGATCATTATAATTATAGGCATGCCTATAGCCTATAGCTATGCACGATCATATGCATAACTGTCCGATTATAACTGTCCGATTATGCGACAGTGAAACGCGTTACGAGTATATTCAGCTTGTACAAAGCTCTTACATTCGATAATTTCTTTTTATAATCGGTACACACAACTGTCGGTCTATGTCTTCTTGAATTTCGTGTTACTTCAAAGAATAATTGAATTCTTGAATTTCGTGTTACTTCAAAGAATAATTTTTTGTTTAAATTTTTTATAGTTGTTATGTTACAAAAACAATCGAGTTTTTAATATAAATCTTACGTGAAAGAAAGATTTATTCACCGTTTGGCATTAAAAACAACAAGAGGAGAGATGAATAATTGTAACATCTTAAAAATTTTACATCGCTGTAAAGATACAGTTCATGCCATGTGGAAAGATACGCAGGGTAGAATCGAAACGATATATGCGAATACAAATGAATGCAATATACGGAATAAATCACGTAGGTGAGAGACCAGATAAAAATACTGAAAAAAAGAGGCAAAAGAGGATCCTGCGCGCATGGACCTATCCAAAAGTTCGATCAACATCAATTACCCAGCAAGCTCTCTCGCTCGGAATTCCGACGATGTAATAGATAATAAGTCCAATATTTTATCTCAAGTATTAGACGGTAATTTACATTTTCCATTCTTTATCTTAAACGATAAATACAACTTTTTTAATAACTTTAAATTACCATTCCAACAAGTAATATCGAAGAAATTTTTTTTTTTCCTCGCGATATTCGGTGGAGAATATTCGACGATAATCGAGTTTTCGCATCTCGAGAAAAGAATCGCGTTCAGATTTCGCGCGAAGATTGCACATTATGGTGATCTGCATCGGAAACACGAGGACAAACTTTCCTCTCGCGCGGCCGAATAATGGCAAAAAGGGCCTTCATTTCCCCTTCCGCGTTCTCCTGCGCCCTGGCGCCTTTACCTTCGTCACCCTGCATTGCGATCACTCCGCATCTTCATTGAACTTTCACAGCACATAGTATTCGGCTACATATAAAAATGAATGTTCTCTCGAGCCACTTGAATAATCCAGAGATTGCCACTCCCTCGCACATTGTATTCACCCTCCTTTCATGTCTCCGCGAAAGGAATTGCCACTATCCCCCGCTGAATTTTTATGTACTTTTAATAATATATGTATACCGAGCCGAATCTTTGCTTTCTTACTTAAATGGCGAAGAGCTTCCTTTATCCTTCTCTCGCGACGATCGCACTACATTTATTTTTATTTTCTCACTTTTTCGAGGACGGACAATCTCATCAGCGAGGAACAAAGGTGTTTTCACCGTAAAGAAACAAGTCCTCTTAATCACTCGAACAAGAACATGCTCATCGTGTATTCCGTACATCATCTTTGTATTCCATTTCCGTACACCTCTTTCTCATCGAGAGAAGTATCTTCATCGCGTTAAATTTCCACCGCAGAATTTCATACGTGTAAAAACGTGCACGCCAATGAAATTCTGCACATCTCGTTTAAATTCGCGAGAGAGAATAAATATCCTTCTTAAATAAATACCCTTCGTGCAATTACTGTCGCATCTCAATAACAAGCAAAGGGAATAATTTCCCTCTAATTTTGCGATTAAATTCTACAGTAAATACCTAAAATAACGAACGATCTTTCCTGTCCTGATGAAAATAAAATTTGAAGCGTAAGTCGAATGTAAGAGAGGGGATGATATAAGCTTGAACAAAACGTCTGGGAAGCGGAAATTAAATCGCCGGAGCATAAAAGAACCCACACAACAAAATATCTAAAATCGTCTGAAGTCGTCTTTAAGATGTCTTTTAGAAATATTCCTAAAAGACGCCTTGAAGACGTTTTTAAGACGTCTTATGCCTCAATTTTACATTTTTTAGACAATTTGTTGTCTGGGAAGCGTAAAAAAAATTTAACGCTACTTTTACGCTCCAGTGTATCAATTTTCGCTTCTTAAACGTTTTGATCACGCTTCTATCACCCTTCCCTTACAATCAACTTACTCCAAATTTTATTTTCATCAGGGTGCTGCTTGAGCGAAGCGGGATTATCCTGTCGCTGCATTTCACGTCCGACTCGCGACTATCGCATGCGAGCGCGCGCCCGTCGTCCCCTTCAGCCCCCATTCTAATCCGTGACGATTTATTGATATTTCGCGCAAAAAAGAAAATGTTCTGTATTCGCATACCATCAGTGTCAACCGCGTAAGTATCGTGAACCGTCGCGCATTTCCGCAGCCGCGTTTCCTCTCACCGGAAGTCCTCCAGCCCGTTGGTCACGTGTGGCCAAGTTATCACAGGGATTTACACGCGGGGAAAGGGTTGCGCGCGGGGGTCGTCGCAACTTTTCTCCCGCCTCTTCTGTCAAGATACTAAATTGGAGCTGGCGAACGCCAACCACGCGGAAAAGCGGGCACCGATGCGATACACTCGTCGCGACGTCCGGCCACCAACTGTCGGCTGCGCCTCGACGGGACGTCGACGCGACGCGACGCCCGAAGACATCCGAGGACGACCGACGACGCCTCCGTTGTCGGAGACGATACAGCCGTGTCGCTCGGAGGTTCACGCTGCGCGTTCCTGCGGCTACCGCAGGGGGAGAATCGCGTCCGCGTTGCGTTTAAGCTGCGGATTCCCAGACGGAGAGGGAGAGAATCGCGCGGTTTTGCCGCCCACTGCGAGAGCATCCTTAGAGAGCGGGATCGGAAAGGGAGCGTTCGCGCGACCGAGCTTCGCACGCTTGGCTGCACGAGCTCGAGCATCGAAGTCGCTGCATCCAAGTTTCAATGGAATTTCTGAAACCGGGAGAGACGAGAACGCGACCCTTTTTCATTCTCGGGAAGTTCGTACAAATAATATATATCCCTCTTTTAACGGATGTCATAATGTGATACGTAACGCTTGTGTGCACGTATAATGCACGTAATATTTAATACATACTCCCCGCACTCTCTGCACTTTGAGAGAGTTATGTCTTAGAGTTAATGAGAAAACTTTGTAGAGAGTTACTACCTCGTCCTCGTCTTTGTCCGAGTAGTCATGGTCGTCATAGTGCAGACCTTGTCAGTAGTTACGATCAATGACGAATCAGACTGCCAAACTATTAAGGGCGCCTTCGACCGCAAGCTCCGATTAATTTAATCGCCAATTAATTTAATCTACTTATTATAATTATTATATCGAGAATCTGAACTATTTCATTAATAAAAGGTTCAGTCCTAAAAAAAGTTTTTCCACGTTTTTTTGTTTTGTTTTAAATATTTGTAATTCGAGTCTTGATCAAAAGGTTTAAATTGATATTCAAAGGTAAAAAGAGTTGCTGTTTCCAAAATTCTCGTCGAGGTGAAATATCAGAAAACAAAAAAAAGGTTGAAGGTAAAAGGAATGATCTTTTTTTTATAATATTAAAAATATTCAACTAATAAATGATCTCGATTATCTTTTTTAGTAAAATTTTTATTATAGATTATTTAGGTAATAATTACATCAATTTATTCTATTCAAGAATATAGAACTAATTTATGAGTGGAATATTGTCAAAAAGCAAAGGTCACTTACTTTTTTTATCTTTCAACTTTCATATTTTACAACTTTTATATCTCTTTTTTTTTAGATATCCTATTTCATTAATTAAATTTTCGAAAAGCGTAATTTTTTATTTCTAAATAATTACGGTATAAATCTTCAATTTAAAAAAGAAAATTTTTACTAAACATTAATTATAATTTGTCCCCTTGCACTTGAGAAGTCCTTCCTTCCTAAAACATTTATTTGTATTATTAAAAACGAAAAAATATTAAAATGACTTATTCATTTTTAGGCATACACGTGTATATGCACTATATACATATATGCATATATTTAAATATTCAATAAATGAATAAATATCTGCCATAAATAAGAGAACTAAAAGTTATTAAAATTTGATATATTCACATATAAATTCACATATAAATTTTTATTTGAAGCAAAACATTATCTCTTCTTTTCTTATAAACACTTCCAATCGATTCAGAGGCTCTCGATTTTTATATGGAACAAAGACAAATCCCTAGAGAAATTTGATTTATTTCAAGATATGCGCGTTCTTTTCCTATATTATATAATTTGTAATTCTCTGGTGAAACCATATAAATTTTTGTTGCTGAATAATCTATCATCTCGTATTATTGTATACAAATAAATATCATTTTAACTCACTCAAATCATAATTTTTTTTATTTTTGAATTAAGAGAGTTATTATATATAATTATTGACTCTCTCTTATTTCTATAGTTATTTTTATTTTATAATAAAGTAAATATAATTACGTAAGTTATAATGAATAAATCTTGCTTTCTTATTATATTTATGCTAAATATTTGTAAGATATAATGTTGCTATCTACGTTTTTGAGAGTTTTAAAATTTTAAAATTTAAATAACGCCAAAAAAATTATATAGCATTGGATGTTGTACAGATTTCGATAGTTTGCAATCATTTGAATTAATGAAGAAGAAGAATATTAATTACAGATCATAGCGCGTTAAGCCATCTCTACATTGTACGATAATTAAAACTGACGTTAGATTATGAATAGAAATATTTATTAAAATCATACTTTGTAAGAAGTAGATTTCTAGATTAAAGCGAGAGAAGCTTGCATTTGTACGAAAATTAATGTAGAGAACGTGTCATGAATAAACTCTGAGTTATTACTATAAGTACTAAGGTATGTTTGTATAGTATTACTTTTATTGAGAGAAAGAAAGAGAGAGAGAAAGAAATATATATATTATGTAATATTAAATTATTAAATTTATCTCGATGGGATAGAATAAAAAATTTGCAATTTGCTTTGTAATAAAAAAAATTCTAATAAACATATATAACGAATTTTATATTATTTTATATTTACATTATATCATATCTAATCATTCGATTCCCTCATCATAATATCATAATATGCCATTTTCTTTTTGAAAATTTAGTATGTACAAATATTTAAAAATTGAATTATCAGGATAGACACCTAATTGTTAAATCAATTTTCAAAACAAATTGATTTTTCAGAGTAACATAAAAAGTTTTTAGTTATTTTTTTTAATAGAATTGTATAATTTTTAAAAAGTAATATGATATTTTTCTAATTAATTTACATTTAAAAGTATTAGAGTTCTCAAAAAATCAATACTTTACAAGATATTCTTTATTCTAATATATTTTGACATAAAATAACAAAAATAATAATAAAAATAATTATAAGCATATTAAATATATTCTGGAATTAAATAATTAACAGTAATAAAAATCTATAATTAAAATTATGTATATGTTGTAAATTTTCAGTACATTTTAGAACATACTTATTATTGCCGCAACTTTAACCAATCGTATTATTCAACATGGAGTTTGTTCTTTTTAGATGTTCCACGTACGCGTTCTAAAATGCACTGGCAATATTGAAAATCTACAATATACCTACGTGGTGTGAATTATATTACATTTTCAGTGCAGTTATTTCGTAACGCGTTCCTTTATTCTATCTTGTCTAAATACACACCGGTCCAATTAATAGCGTTCAGTAGAGAAGCTTTGTAACTGTTCGTTGATTCGTGAATCTGATTGGCATATGCTCTTGAACTTGTCTAAGTCTAGAAGCATACACCAATCAGATTTATGATTTTTAAACAGTTGTAAAATAATTTTTTTTATTGAACGCAGCCATTTTCTATATCCACAGAGAAAAACAATTAATAACCGGATATAGAAACACGATTAAAATCTTAATCGAATTCGACGCAGAACAAGATGAAAATTGAGCAACGTTTCGTGCCGAATATAGGCCAAGTATATATACGAGATGAATGTTTTCAGAACGGTCCTGACAGCGGGAATGGCGAACGCGTCTTTTAGGTCGGCTAGAATGACTAAGCATATTTATCGGGAAAACGCAAAAGACAGAGGGATTCGGGCGTTTTCGAGGCTATTTTGTTCTCGGGCGTGAGACATTACGGCTCGGGAACAATTATGGATGGAAAGAGATCGATCAAAATGGTATGTTTACGTAAGCGTATCTCGCATGCCCAGCGTCTTCTCTTGACACCTTGTAACGGCAAGCATTTGGAGCAGACTTGACGAGTCATAAATTTCCATTATTTAACTTGAATATTCCATAATCAGATTAGCAAAATGAGGCGCATAATTCCACATAATGTTCTTTATAAGAATGTCAAATTTTTATTAAGTATTTTGTACTATTTGTTGATACAGGATCCGTTATCACCTGGCCCTTGCTTAGACATTAGCGACGACGAGCTTGTTACGATATCGGTGCGGGATTTGAACAGACAGTTGAAATTACGTGGCTTATCCAGAGAGGAAATTGTACGTATGAAGCAGCGAAGACGCACCCTGAAGAACAGAGGATACGCAGCTAGCTGTCGCATAAAACGCATTGAGCAAAAGGACGAGTTGGAGTCCGAAAAGACTCAGGAGTATCGCGACATGGAAAATATGCAGGAGGACAACAATCGTATGAGAGAAGAGATAGAAACTTGGCATTCAAAATACCAAGCGCTCAAAAAATTTGCTCAGGATAAAAAGATTATCATTCCACCCGAATTGGAAAACATGTAAAAAGCTAGATATACTTATTAGCTACAGCTTATGTGTATAAATCTATATAAGATTTAATAGTACAATGGTGAATGTTTTAATACTGTATTATCTATAAATTTCTATGTTCTAGAACTGTAGAAAATATTTTGTATATAAGTTAGAATTTAAATTAACTATTAAATATCTTAAACTATATATAAAATAATTCTCTAACGATTTAGTATGTAAGAATTATAGGAAATTTAAGAATATCGAATTTTATGGGATAAAGGCAAAAGTAAAATTCCATTGATTTTTCATAAGTCTTCATTGGTGCATAATAAACGTATTAATCTACCAACTACGTGAACATTAATTGAATTTCCTAGCAATCGATATTTTTGTATATCCGTGATATGCTTTGGAAAATGGAAATCATCTGGGAAGCACATCAATCGACACACCTCTTTAGGTGAAAAGAATCTAAGTTTCAAATCTGACAAAATCTGCATCTGCTTGTCCGAATCGTTCTCGTGATTGCCAACTTCGTTATATTTCAATCTGACAGTTTCATCCGTAAACGGGCAATAGACAGATCCTGTGCCTTCTGCGTAATGACCGTATGCTTTGGTGAAGCAACAGGAACCACTGCTCTCAGATGTTCGTATGTCCAACACCCATGATCTCTTTTGCAATAGTTTAGGAGGCAGCAAATATTTTGAATCCTCAGTATCCTCCAAAATATTATCCAATGTGTAACACAATCTGCCAAATCTCGGATTAATCTTGCCTTTCTGCTCCGCTAATATCACATGCTTACTTTTCGGCAGTAATTCAACCAATTCAGATGGCAAACTGTTTTCCGGCGGCTGTTCGAAACAGAATTTCAAATTATTCCTTTTCGCCAGTAGATAATATCTGTTTCTACTGTTTGGTATTCCAAATTGGCACGGGCTCAATATTAACTCTCTGTAGCTATATCCGCAACACTCCATGCAATCCACTAGCTTGTTCCTCATTCGCGACATTTCGAAGCCTTTAACATTCTCAAGCAGGATATATTTTAAGTTCGTTAATTCCGGTATCACGTTTAAAATATGCAACAAGGAACAAGTTCTGTTATCAAACTCATCCTTCTTTAATCCTATTCTGGTAAAGGGCTGACACGGTGGACTCATAAGTATGACATCCACATTCAATTTGTTCAATTCCTGCGCGCTAATGGACTGTATGTTTCTGTTCATAAGAACAGTCTCTGGAAAGTTGTGACCGTAAACATCATTTGCGACAGGATTTATGTCAATCGCCGCGACGACTTCCGCTGCAATTTCACTCTCTGAAATGATACACGTGAGTTAGCATTACAGACCAGGATATCAATCATGTAATTTTAGGAAACGTGAAAAGTAGAAAGTTTCGCGTGAACTCAAGGATTCCAACCAATGGAATCGTTGCAGTTTACGTGAAATTTTTCACGTTTCTGTCTAAAGGAAAAAGTTACATAGTCACTGCCCAGATAGGAAACTTTTGCAATAAATGCACAATTATTGCATCTTTCCATTCATCGCATTTCGCAATACGTATCATAAGATTTTGCAAAATGCATATCTTTTGCTAAAATAGAATTACAAGTTCTAAATATTGACAAAATAATGATGCAAAGTTATATAAAATATAAAAAGTAAAAAGAATTTCTTACTATTACTTGAATAATAATTGTACAATTTTACACTGCAATAATTTTTACAATAATTATAAAATTAATTTCAATGAAATGTATTCAGTAATACGTGTGCTAAAATGATTTTCACTAATGTTACAATTATGTAAAAATTTATTTTAGACATCAATTTTTTAAAGATTGCTACACGTTGCAATAATTAAATTTAGAATTATTGATTTTTAAATTTAGATGTACAATTATTATGCAATATATTATACATTATATTTTAAAATTTAAATGAAGCTAAAATTTCTCAGCATGCGTTCCTATCTGGGAGGTTAAATTTCACGTTGACATCAGTGCTCATAAAGGTTCACGCGATTCACAATATACGAATGTACAATTATTTACCACGGAGCGCATAATGCATTCCTCCAATGCCACTGTACAGCTCGAGCACTCTCATTGTTAGCGAAACTGTTTACAGAAAAATAGTACACATGCCACATACATCATTCATGTGACGCGCTCTCTAACCTAACCTTTAACCTAACCTAGTCCAACCCTGGACGTTTTCTAATTCATCAGTGGTGATCTCCGTCTTAATGGACGTCAAGCAACGTTGAGACAAGCTGGATTCTGTTTTGCGTCGTACAAGATTCAACAGTCAACAAATGATCCGGCCGAAGGAGCGAGATTAATGAGTCGTCAGGCTGAGGGCGATGAACGGACGCTCGACGTGCGTGTAACGAAGCAGTAGCGAAATTTGCGATAATCAAAAGCCTTAACCTTGAATGGCAATGTAAAATGTAAAGTCCGTCGTGCTGTCGACGATTATGCCGTTCACGTTGATGGTCTGCACAGCGGGCACGGGCCCGATGAAACGACATGTCCCCGCGATCGTCGCGTGAGGGAGAAACGTTCGCTCGCAGGCTGTGGTAGAGGGTTGGATGGAACGCGAATGCAGCCACGTTCGAGACAGCTGAAAATGTTTCGCAGTCGGAGCTGGTTCGGTGGCGGGCTGTGGAAGCCCAAGAACCCACATTCCCCGGAACACCTCAAGTATATGTTGCAGACTTAAGTCAAGTTGACTTCGGTTCATTGACGTCGCCGAGAACTTGTAACTTACGAGCGTTTGTTTGCATTCAGGTACCTGTACAACGTCTTGTCGAAGAATCAAACCGTGTCTGAGAACAACAGAGGTTTGCTAGTCGAAACTCTACGTTCGATAGCTGAGATTCTCATATGGGGCGATCAAAATGACAGTAGCGTATTCGAGTGAGTAGAGATACTGACTGAATAATAGCAATGCCGTCTTTTTATTGACGAATGACACCAGTTAAAACTGAAGTTAATATCTTGACATGTGAAATATAGAACCTTAACTAACAGGGTATTTTATGTATTCGCAGCTTTTTCTTGGAGAAGAACATGCTTTCGTTTTTCCTGCGTATTATGAAGCAGAAATGTGGAAGCTACGTGTGCGTTCAGTTGCTTCAAACGTTAAATATTTTGTTTGAGAACATACGCAATGAGACATCGTTATGTGAGTTTTGTAAAAGCTGTTTCTTTTATATTAATCAATCGCCGGATGATTAATTTGTTAAAATTTCTTGCTTTCAGATTATCTATTGAGTAACAATCATGTAAACAGTATAATAGTGCACAAATTTGACTTCAGCGACGAAGAGGTGATGGCATATTACATCAGTTTCCTGAAGACATTGAGTTTGAAATTAAACGCGCATACTATCCATTTCTTTTATAATGAGGTAAACGAGGTACACTGATACTGATATTCTGTGTTTATCCTTTAATTATAACTTGTGTTTATCGATTATGTAAATAATTGTTAAAGGATACATAGGTGTGTCTGTATTGAAATCATCCACTAAAATTCATCGACTTGACGAAATTGTAATAGATTTTTTTCCGTCATTAGCATACCAATGATTTTCCACTGTATACAGAAGCGATCAAATTTTTTAATCATTCGGAAGGTATGGTACGCATAGCTGTGAGAACTTTAACGCTAAATGTGTATCGCGTCGAAGACGCGTCCATGCTAGCCTTCATAAGGGATCGCACAGCCGCCCCATATTTCAGTAATCTTGTGTGGTTCATCGGTGATCACATTATAGAATTAGACACTTGTGTCCGGAACGATGCCGAGTAAGTATCACGAAATTAAAAAAATTTATTCTGTTATTAATAAAATGTTCCTTCTAGCCACCAGAGCCAAAACAGATTGTCGGATTTAGTTGCGGAACATTTGGATCATCTGCATTATCTAAATGACATTTTATGTTTGAACATACCGGACTTGAATAAAGTTCTGTCAGAACACTTATTACATAAACTGTTAGTCCCATTGTATGTCTATTCTCTGATGAAATACAAAAACGCTATGTGCCAAACTCAGGTAAGATCAAATTTTTATCTCCTTCGTTATAGGAGCAATTGTATGAATTAATTTGAATTTTTTAGGATGAGAGAAAACATGTCAGTGTTGTAGTAGCACTTTTTCTACTTTCTCAAGTCTTTTTGATAGTATCGCATGGACCTCTTGTACATACGTTAGCTGCCGTAATGCTCATATCCGATTTAGAGACGATTCAAACTGGAACGAATAAAGTTCTGGAAAAATTCGGGGATATAACGTCGAATAAGTCTGTTACTTTTTCACCGCCAAAAGAAACGTTGAAAAAATCTTTGGAGATTTTAAATGAAATGCGCTCAACATCCGAAGAATCTTACGTTCGAGAAGATAGTATAAGAAATATAAAAGAAGTGGATAAAAGTGCAATTGACGAATTACAAGAATTTAATCATCCAAGCACATCTTTTGATGATGCTTCAACTCCTGTAAATACCGTTCTTGTGAATACATTGTTAAATACAAGCATTTCGAGCGAAGAAGATTTAGAGACAATTAAGCATCTGAATGTGACGGATGAGGAGAAAGAGCAACGCTTAGCGTTAGAAAGCCCTTTGATGCCTCAAAGTCAAAATGATATATTCGAGTCTTTAGCGAAGAAACCATTTCTAGAAACAATAACCAATTCCTTATTGTGCACAGAAAATGATTATGCCGCGTTATTCGCGCTTTGTCTATTATATGCATTAGCTAATAATCAGGTAATAACCCTGTAATTACAAATTCTGATAGAGATCTATCTTAAGTATTTTGCATAATAATAAGTGATGCTATTATCTATTATTTCAGGGTATAAGTCGTAAAATTCTGAATATAATCTTGTCTCCATTCCATAACGATATGTCGACGAAAAATTCCTATAACGAATTGCTCATGGATAGATTGGTTCACATTATAACTTTGAGTTGTCAAACAAGTGAGTTGTCAACATTTTTTATTATAATATACATCAATTTAATGTTTACAAGTACTGCACATAAAGTTTTCACGTTTTATAAAGAATATGAATTCTTTATTAGATTCCAAAGTGAGACTTATTACATTGGAGTTAGCTATTAAACTATTAACACAGCTGACGGTATCTGAAGGACAATGCTTATTGCGAGAATCGCATCTGGCAGTTATTGAAGCAGCGAAAGAACAAAGCACGTCTCTGCTAAAGAACTTCTACAAGGTGTGTGAATTATTAAAATTAGATGCTTGCACCAATTTTTCTTGCCTCTTAAACATATTAGTTATTAATATATTAATTTTATTTAGAGCGAAGATATTTTTTTGGACATGTTTGAAGATGAATATAGTGAAATTCAAAAACGACCGTTAAATGTCGAATGGTTAATGATGGATAGCAATATTTTATTGCCACCTACGGGCACACCTATGACTGGAATTGAATTTAGCAAAAGGTTGCCATGTGGTGAGGTAAGTAGAAATAAAAACATTTTTAGATAAATATATAAGAGATAATATGATAACTTATGATAAGAGAATAAAATCACGAATGATTACGCAGGTGGAAAGAGCACGTCGTGCAATAAGGGTTTTCTTTTTGATAAGAGAATTATCTTTGACACTCAATATGGAAGTGGAAACTCAATTACCGCTAACTAATCCAGCTAATTGCGTACAAGTTAACAACGTTCTTGATCTAAGTAAAATTATTTGCCCACTAGTTAATTATTTAAAAAGCGACAAAGTTAACATGTTGCAATATTTTATATGCAATCTTTTTCATTTATTCAGTAATTTTAATTGTAAATAAAATTAGATAATGTAGGATTTGTTATTTATAATTTTGTCTACAGATAACAGTGATTTGATTGCATGCACTGTCGTGTGGAAAGATGGCCAAAAAATTCGTCGTTTCTTAGTTATTGATGTTGTGCAATTGATTCTTGTGGAACCTGACATCAGTAAGCTGGGATGGGGCGTTGCAAAGTTGGTTGGTTTTTTACAAGACATTGATGTGGCTGGCGACAAGGATGATTCAAGATGTTTATATTTGACAATTTACAAACCGTTAAGTAGTAGTACGGGCAATCGTATCCCGTTACTGTCGGCTAAATTTATTTTCGATGATCATATTCGATGTATGGCAGCGAAACAAAGGTTGGTTTCGTAGACTTTCGTAAACTTCAAGTAAAATCGTATTTATTATTTCTGTTAATGAAATCGGTCATATAATTTAGGTTGACAAAAGGACGAATAAAAGCAAGACAAAAGAAGATGAACCAGATTGCAAGATTGTTGGATATTCCAACAAGTATGCCTCATTGTTCAACGCCACCGAATTATGCCTTGCGTAGTTTACGACATGACCGTAAGTTTAAAGCTGAAATCAGTTAGCAGAATCTTTATAAATGATCGATTCAGGCTGACTGCAACCAAGTTCCGATTAAACTAATCACCGATTAATTCCGTTGTGACTAAATAGCTATTGGCTTATACAATGAAATTGACGAATAGCTATGCTGGTCACAACGGAATTAATCGACGATTAGGTTAATCGGAACTGGTTGCAGTTACCCTCAATCTTTTTCAGGTATAATTGGACGTGGTCAGAGACCGCAAAGGGATCAAGCGAGGCCAATGTTTACGGTAAACAAAGTTCCCGGATTCGCGGCTCAAATGCGTAGGGAGAATATTAGACCAGTAGCATCATCGAGTTCCAAACGCGATGATGCCAATTCGAACGAGAGAATTCATGAAAATGGTTTGCGATCTAGAGACGGTTCGCCCAAGATGCCAAGGCCGCGGAGCGAGGAGATTCCCCTAGAGGACATATGTATTCGGAAAGTTTCTCTTACGTCCAATGGACTGAACGTGGCTCACATGTGTCCAGAAAGGAGAAACAGCCAGGGTGCTTGCTCGAATAACAGCGACTCTTCATCTGTAATTAGAAAACACTCTGAAGAAACGTCGTTCACATCTCCGCAGGGACAAGAATCAAACCCACGTAGAAAGGGTCAAGTGGAGACTGTGTGATTAAAACAATTCAGTTAACTCGGTGAATTAATAATTCAAACTAAACGTATCTTTTAAAAACTTTAGAGGACGAATAAAAATATGTACATGCCATACTTTTGAGTTAACAAAAAGAGCTTGCTTGATTAATTTAATAAAAAAAAATTTTAGTATATTTTATCTTATAACTAATAGAATTATAATTTTCATGATATTTTTATGATGATGTGATGATAATAGTAATGAATTTTTTCAATGAAAATCTTAATTAACATAAAAAAAGTATGAAGATGGACGCTATTAAATAATATTGTTAAATCATTGTTACACTTTATGTTAGAAATCACTGAGATTGTCCTTATCTATCAATCTCAGATTTTAAATAAATAAAATTTATTCGCGTTATTTAATATAAATATCACTTTAACGGTAAAGAAATCGCGCAAAATTTTCGTAATTATTTCACGTGTATATATCTCCCTGTTTTGAGAATATAGTTTTTCTATAATTTAAAAAATAAAGAAAATTACAATCTTTAGACAGCATTAATCATTTATATTCATATTTAAACCATTTTTCTTGAAAACCTTCTGTTAATCACTATAAAGTATAAGATTTAAATACTTAAGAACTGAATATACAAATATACACTAACTGAACTATTGTATTAGAAATCATGTCTTTATTTCATATGTTGAAACGTATCCTGTACATGCATATATATATTTATTATAAACAAATTTTTTTAAAGAGCAAGAAACAGTTTTGTTTTGGTATTGTAAATTGCACAATTGCATTTATATAAAACTAACCAGATTCATATCTTTTATATCCTGTTAATATAATATTCCTTTAAATACATATATTCATATTTTTTAATTTTATTTTAATACATTTCTTAAAAATAGTTTAATATTATGTCAATAATCAACAAATGTAAGATTACGGCTTTATTGCCAGAATTTCATTCGGTAAAATAAGCAATCTTAACTTTATAATATTCCAATTTAGAAGAAAAAATAAAATATTTTTTTGTTATTTTAAATGTATTACATATATCATTCAATTTATTCAATCGAAAGAAATTAGCTCTGCCGTTCTAGGTTTTGTATTTTCTACATTTTGTGGAGTTTCGTTGGTTGTAGTTGGGACTGGAGGAGCAGGTTGAAATGGCATTGACTGCGCGGCAGGAATTTGGGCCATTCCTTGCATCGTTGGTATAGCAGATGTTTGGGGGCCAGGTAAAGTTTGATTCGTTGCAGGAACAGGTCCGCTGTTAACTCCGGCAGGCACTTGAATAACACCCGAAGGTTGGGAAATAGCAGTATTGGAAATATGCGTTGTTATTGAGGACCCCTGGGTACCAGGCAACGTAGACGGTTGTTGCGATCCTATTTGCGGTGGCAGACCAACTACGGCACCGGTAGGTACATGACTACCCGAAACTACCGGGCCTGTTGAAGGACCCATATGCCCTGGAGGTATGGGGGGCAATCCGATTTGGGTCGGAGGAGTCTGCTGCGGCATTTGAGATGAAGCGCCTTGTTGCTGAGGTGATACATGTCTGCCTGCTTGAGCTTGTCCTGGTGACACGTGTACTGTGGGGCCTTGTTGAGATCCTATCTGATGATTGTTCGATGGCTGAAGCTGTTGGATAGGTGCCATTTGAGGTGGTATCTGAAAGAATAATATCCACACTTGAGTTTCATCAATAGAAAGATCGACAAAAATATTTAAGTTTGCAGACTTACTATTCCCGGGCCTGGTATAGGTACGCGTCCTATATTCTCCTGTCCTTGGATGGATGGATCTGATGATTGTTGCTCCGGATTAGGAAGCGGTGGCATCATATGCACCGGCATAGTATTCATCGACGGCATGTTATAACCCTGCATAGGATACTGACCCATGGGTGGTTGGCCATACATATAAACTCCTTGATTCGTGGGTGACATAGGATAATTAGCTCCAGCGGTCGGATAATGGACATGACGATGAACAGGCGATCCTTGAGAAGGTCCCATAAAATCCGGAACTGCTTGATAGCCTCCTGCAAAAATACAAGAGACAAAAAAAATATAACTTTAATAAAGATACAATAGATTAAAAAATACGTAATAATTATAAATCGAAAAATTAAAAATTACCCATTATATATTGCTGTTTCTGTTGCTCCTGACGCATTTGCATTTCTCTTTCTTGTTCTTGAATCTTTCGTAAAGCTAATTGGCGCTGATACTGTAAGTATTCTTGCTTCTTTTTTCGCATGATTGCCAGTTTTTGTGCCATCAGCATCTGCCGCTGTCTCTCAGCTTCTTCTGCTCTTCTGCGTAATTTCTCTTTATGTTCTTCTCGGAGTGCGTCCAAAGCAGCTCTAGCATCTTTCATCTGAGTTAATTTGTCTTGCAAGCCTTCATAATACACTCTACTGTCATCTTGTTCTTGGATATATCTTAATAATCTAAAAATAAAAAAAATTCATTATTTTCTAATAATCAAAATAAAAAATCCAATATATATCACGGAAATAAAATTATGATTATGAACATACCTCGAATGCATAGCTGTTATATTCATAAATAAAGTCTGAACTGAACTATCATTAGCAATCGATCTGCCTCGCGAGGAATTGCTTTTCATTCTGTTTACGAAAATTTCGACCTGAGATCTTAAACCACCTACAAATTCTTCCATTTGAGTATCAATTTCGCCATTTTCCTGTTTTATTAATACAAGTTTTTGGGGCATTGGACTGCTTATGTTAGGTGCAGATGGACTGGTCACGTCCACTCTTGAGCCGTGCTCCTCATTTACAGTCTGCCTTTGTTCCCAATACTTGCGATTTAGATATTTGGCAAGTTCAGGTTCAATCTCGTCATCATCTTGTACCTGTGCCGGGCTAGGACCCTAATGAAAAAAGTTAGATTAAGATTTTTAATTTAGGACAAAACAGAAACTTTACAAAAAAATATTAGAATAATAATAACAGTTCGGATAAAATAAATTATTAATAAATAACAATTTAATGTAACAGATTCAAAGTATATAGAAACTACAAAAAAACTTACGGGCGACGGTGGTGGAGAATATGTTGTTCTAGATATGGGAGCTGGATTGCATTTTAAAACGGTTGTAGCACGTTTCTTTTCTTTTTCTTTTTGTTCAGCTTCACTTTGACTTAGAGCTATCGCCAGGTTTAATTCTTCCTCTTCTCGCAGCTCTTCTTCTGTTTTTCGAGCTGGAACCTATAACAAGATAAAATTACTAAACATCAAATATTATATATATATATATATTCTAATTAGATTGTAATTATTTTCAATTATTTTCAAAAATTATTTTCAAAAAAAGATGTTTTATATAACATTTCTATATATTATTGGTTATTAAATATTTACTATTCAATAAGTACAAGTAGTTACCTGTTGCTGCTGAGACAAACTGCTTTTGAGATACTCCACTGGAAGATCAGTATCTTTGGTCTGTGTTGTAGATGGTCTAAAAAACATGTTTAATATTTAAAAACTGTCGGAATAATATGAAGTCGCAATGAATAACGTTTTAAGGAGTTTCACCAACTTGTTAACTTGCTCATAACAAGCTTCGCAAACTCGTACTTCCTTCTCAATTCCGAATTTTGGCAAAGTGGAGACTTTACTCGAGCACTGGGCACAAAAGACTTGACCACATGCTCTGCAATGATGCTTCCGTTGGACCATACCGAAAGTTACGCGACATCGATGGCACACTTCGCCATCCGCCCATGCGGGCGCAGTATCCGCTCTAAACATAGCGTCGCTTTCTTTCAGAACAGGAAATTGATAACCTTCGGCTTTCATTATATTTAATGTATCCTGAAAAAGAGCATTAGAAAATAAGCATTAGAAAGATAAAATAGACAAGTAAAAATTAAATATTGATATTTAAATAAAGTAGCAATAATTTATCACCTGAACTGTCCTATATTTAGGACTGTGACGAAATGCGTGAGCCCAAGCTTGTATCAGTTCTAAAGTTTTTAGTCGAACGTTCTCGTGCGGAGATGTCTTGACTAATTCCTTCAATTGCTCCATATACTGCTTAGAAGCTATCTCATCATGGATCAATGTCCCACAATTTTTCACACAAGACTCGAGTACCTGAGTGAACAATGATAAATATAAAAATAACAAATATAATAATCTTTTTTTAAAAGCTATGTTATTTCTTACCAATAAAGCATACAGCGCTACATGAGGATTACTGTTAGTGATCTTCTTCTTTATAGCGGTGAGTGCAGCTTTCGGTCTAAATATGCAAAACGTTTAAGAACAAATAATAGTAATAATATACCTAATATGGATCTTCCAATGTGGAATATACGCGACAATGTGTCGCCACATCCTAATTATTCAGTAAAAGATGAAAATATATTTTCTACAAAAGGATCATGCTTACTGAACATCGCTCTGACGTATAAGATCACAAATTTGCATAATCGTGGGCCAGTCTGGTTCCAGCTGCAGATGACTCGTCGCCTTATCTACGAGCGATTAACAAGACGTCGGCTTAGAAAGCTCCGACATTTTGGACAGATTTCAAAGGAGCTTACCCAGTAATTTATCAAAATTCGTCGAACTGCGAAACATCTTGCGACTTTGGCGAAACCCGCGTTCTTGCCTTCCCGGACTTTTTCCACCAGCAAGCGGCGCACAATAATTAGTACACGGCGATCGATCTGCAGCGCAACTTTGACAATTCTCCTCCTCTTGCTCGCTCGCGTTTAGTCTCGTTCCTCTCCGAGTGTTTACGAGATATGAGTCATGGAAGTCGATCGCTATTATCGACTAATCGATTCTTCAAGCTTTATCGACATCAAGCGAGCTTTTATCGAGTAATATATACGATTGGCTGTTCATAGACGACTCTTGAATTTCAAGACGGTTTCAAATTATTATTTCATTCTTATGTTTAAGACCTTTTTACTATCCTAGAGCTTATATACTTGGAAATGCCATTGAATAGAAAGAAAGAGTGATATTTTCTCTACATTTTTTATACGAAGCGCATGCTCGAGAACTGACGCGGAATGTGGCCGACCCGGTAAAAAATTTTTCATATATGAACATATATGTATAAGTAAATATATATGTATAATTATATATAAATGTATATAATTATACATATGTATAAGAAATATGTCCATACATGTTCATATTATAACTTCCTTCCTTTGTAAAATTTCTATTTATATATAAGAAAAATAATAGTAATAATGAAAAAACAGAAATATAATTAAAAGAATAATTTTTGCAATGTTTTTCGCAAAAAATTCTGTTTGAAAATATGAGGAAAGATTACCTATATACGTATAATATTTATAGGAATAGTTTATTATGTCATTTCTACTTTTAAATTATTAATTATATATGTTTTATTCCGTGATGTTAATTATCTCTATGCTTATTTCTAATTTATAATTACTTGTAATATTAATATTTATTAATCAGTTATTAAGGTATTTTTAAGATGCATTTTCATTAATTTTATGTATTAACTGTAAATGTATAATACATACATAATATACATATACATATATGTATATATGTATATATAAACATAAATAATAATTTATATATTTTAAACTTATTGATATCTTTAATAATGTACTAATAATATAACAATGTTGGTACTAATAATATAACAAAATAATAGTACTAATATCAATATTGATGTCATATTCTATAAATATTTTCTGTATTATTAATTATTAATTATCTGAAATTTATATCCTTGAATTTATAATAAATTGTACATATATTTTACATTAGCATTATTTTACATTATTATTTTATTAATTATCATTATAATAAACATAATAATTTTTTTTATTTTTAATGTAGAATTAAAATAAACTTAAATTCATTTGCTAATACGATTCCTAAAATCGGCGATATTTTTGGAACAAATATTTCTTTCCTACCTAATAATGATATTTAAAAACTAACAAATTACGCGCATACATATGTCAATCATATAATATCAACAGTTACGTAATAATTAATTGCTTTATGATTTTCATTATTATTGATTTTGCAGTATAAAATTTATGTTTTCATGAAAGTTTTGTATAGTATATTTATCCCGATATATATATTTGCGGAGTATGCATATAGTAATATTTTCTCTTTTTCATATAACTACATTTTTCTTATTACTGTAATATTTATGTACCATTTATCCTTCGATTTGATTTGTTGTTTCATATTTCAGTCGCAATATTTTCTGAAAAGATATTAATATAATAAATTTTTTAATCTTCGTAAGAAGAGCAATTTTTAATATAATTGAATATTATTTTGTTAATAATGGTCAATGATATAAAATGCATACCAAGAAAAAAGATTAAACAAAAAGCTGAAAAATATTTTAATGTGAGAAGACGGAAAGGTTTAAGTTATCGATTCTTTTCACACAATTTATTAATATAAATTTCACGTAGAGATCAGATATAAACATGTGAACAGAAGCGCAGAATTAAGTGAACAAGTATTAATTATCCTAATTTATTTATATACTATAAATATAATCATGATAAATGTATTAAAATTTACGAGAAAGCATTAGTTTCCCACAAGAAGCTACTTATCAAGATATGTACAAAACGCATGTACATTGTGCGTGAACATTTCTAATATATCTTAAATGAAAAAACTAGCTGCTACATTTCAGCAAATTTCTACATTTCTTAATGCGCCGACTTTCACAGATATTTTCTATGCAAGATATCAAATTCAGTTCATGTATAAATATAAGAAATATCGCATTATACAGTCAGAATATTGCATACAAGTCCCGCAACCATCCCCAGTATCAGCTACTAGTAATTGGAAGATATTGAAGGATTGTTCATTGAAAATTGGAAATTATTTACTTTTGTAAACATGTTTTCTTTTACGTATGTACGTTTCTTCTTATATCTAATGATAATATATAAAATATATATAATAACAAAAGCTAATGATAATTCGATAGAATTGTACACGATATCAAAAATAAATAATCTCCAATTTTAAGAAAAATTTCCTGTTACTGTTACTCGATCTCCCCATCGCAAAATTATACTTACATTTATCTTACATATAATTATTAATTGACTCACTATCGTAACTAATGCTGACTAAAAATTGCGTAATGGCAGTTTGACAATAATTAATTCAAGACGACTACCGAAGATCTATTATTAATATTTTAAACGTGATCTTCCGTAGCCATGTTGTTGTTAAATGTTTTAAAAATATTGTAAATTCTTGAGTAATATTGCACTAACAGTAATAACTTCTTACACTAGAATAAGCAAAAAATACAATATAGTTAAAATAATACTTTAGAAATGCTTCATAATTTATAAAAATAATTTATGTAAACGAATATCGTGGAATATGGTGTATTAATAATCATCCATATAAATATCCAATTATTCTAACACATTTACCTTCAGTAGTCTAAAGTAGTCATTGACTTACTAATAATTTTGCTAATTCTTAATTCTAGTCAATTATTTCAAATCTTTATAAAGGATAGCAATTACTCTAAAGATATTTATAAACATTTATGGCAAATTTGCAATTCAATAAGAGAGTCTAGAAATAAGCGATATCGTCAAGCAATCAAAAGAAACGTAACATTCTGGCGGAAAGATTAAAATCTTCAATTGGCACTTGCCATCGATCATTCCAGTCGATTTTGTTTCGGTATGATAAATGCATACACATTGGGAGACGTGTCACACGTTCGCATCTTCTGGAGACCGACCAATAAACAAAGTTTTCAGGACATTTATAGAGATATCCCTGTAAATTGTTCCGAGTATCGCGTTTACACTTGTAAAAGGTATTGCTGCAACCTTGCCGATAAGGGAAATGTCCTTCTTCCGGACAAAGCTGATTCGACGATACTTTTACCTAAAATTAAGAGGATTTTGCAATTAATATTTTTGAATAGTTACAAGTTTATTTAGTTGATTAAAAATACTTACGGGTGATAAAGCGTTGTCTTCCAATCTCCTGTAAAATCTGGCGCTTGTTCTGCTGCCCACGCATGGCTGACTGCTTTGATCTGCAGGTAGACATTGAATCTTTTTCTCATCAAAAATTGTATTTTCGGGACAACTCAGAACGAGAATTTTGATTTCCATGTTGCCTTCGGAGGTACATTGATAGAATAGGTTGCAATATTTTGGATGCCTTCGGAAGCCAGTGGGACAAACTAGAGTGATTTGTTCGTCGGTCAAATTGCCTATAGCGCAAGGCTCCACTCCTGTTGGTTCCGATAATTCGGTCGTGGTTTGTTCCTGTGATTCTGTCGTTGATTGCTCTTGTGATTCAGTCGTTGATTGCTCTTGAGCTTCTGTACTGGATGGTTCTTTTGACTCTGTTGTCGATTGCTCCTGAGATTCAGTCGTTGATTGCTCCTGAGATTCAGTCGTTGATTGTTCCTGAGATTCAGTCGTTGATTGTTCCTGAGATTCAGTCGTCGACTGTTCCTGGGATTCAGTCGTCGACTGTTCCTGGGATTCTGTTGTAGATTGTTCTTGAGACTCGGTTGTAGACGTTTCGGATTCTGTGGAAGCAACACCTTCGGTTGTGGCTTCGCTAGTCTGTTCAGAGGTGCTAGAATCGGTAGCGGCTTCTGTAGTGGCAGTTGATTCAGTCGTAGATTCTATCATGCTTTCGGTGCTCTCTGGCATATTTGATGTCGTTGATTCTGAACCAGGAGCGCTTTCTTCTGAAGTAGTCTCCATGGATGAAACTGTGGTACCAAGCTCTGTGGATGTGATCGTACTTTCTTCTGTTTGCTGAGCTGTGCTCTGCGTTGTAGTTTCCATTGATGTCGATTCAGATGTTTCGGGTTGAGTTGAGGATTCCACGTTGCTTGAAGTAGCATTTCCAATCGTACAATCTCTCGCAGGATAAACAGATTCGGGATAATTACATACGCTGATGCTAGAATCAAAGATAGTGCCTGGTGGGCAATCAAAATGGTATACGTTGAAACCATTGCCATTATTAACGCAGCGATAGAATTTATCACATATCGTCGGATGCGGATAAAAGCCTTCGTCGTTGCATATTATTGCGTTACTCGGCTTTTGTGTCGCACAGTCTGGTACGTGTGACTCAGTAGATGAAGTTGGTCCCTCATTTGATTCAGAAGTAGAGGATTCAGGTGAGGATTCGGATGAACTTTCTGTACTGGAACTTTCAGGCATTTGAATCTCTTCTGGTTTTCCTGAAGCAGGATATTCGCTACTACTAATGGGCGTGATAGTAGTTGACGACTCTGTTTTGTCTGTCTCTGGTGTAGCTGATTCGGTAGACATTTCACTTGGAGTACTGGCAGTTGTAGCGCTTTCGGTAGAAATTGGAACTTGAGATGTAGTCGCAGTGGACTGACTAGAAACAGTTGTGGTACTACTCATGGTAGGAGGTCTAGATGTAACATCAGAAGTACCGGGACTAAGGCCATGATCAATTTCGTTGCTGTCTGCTGAACATGAATTTACTTTCTCAATATGATTACACGTTTGTAATGATTGATCCCATGCTGTGCCAGGACCGCATTCGAAATTGTATTTTTGATAACCGGATTGACCCTGTACGCAGCGATAGAACTTTTTGCAATTCTCACGATCCGGAAAGAAACCTTCTTGTGCACACTCGGATTGCACATTCTGAGCTGAAGAGGCAGTGGACGTAGAACTTGGCAAACTAGTTGTACCAGTATCGGGTGGTAAATATGAAACAGATCCAGGTGTAGATCCAGATGTTGCGCTGGGAATTGTAGTCGAGGGTGGCAAGTAAGATACAGAAGTCATTTGTGTTGCAGGGGGAACGGATTCAGTAATTTGCATTGTTGAAGGCGAGTATGTACTGCTGGGTGGTATATAAGAAGTTGTTGTCTGAGATGGTGCAATTGGATTGCTAACAGCTTGAGTCGAAGATTCTATCTCTGGTTTTAAAGATGTCGGTGGAAAAGTAGAACTTCCAGAAGATTCCAATGGTAATTTGCTTGTATCTGGTGCATTTGTACTGTCTATTTCATTTAGCGATGTGTCGGATTTATCTGTAGTTACACCGCTTACTTGATTGCAATATGGTACAGCATAAGCATGATTACAACTTTGAACGGACGAATCCCAAACGGTTCCAACACCACATTCAAAGTCGTATTTCGTAAAAGAGGACATGCCATTATCGACACATCGATAAAACTTGCGACAATCTTGTGGATCAGCGAAAAAGCCTTTTGCTGTACAGAGACCTAAAAAACAAAATTTTATTTATAATAATAATAATAATAATATTTTAACATTTTTTACAGTATTTTAAATTATTATACCTGTCGATGGTTGATTGCCGGAAGATGAGTCTGGAGATCCTGAAGAACCTGAGGTTCCTGGATATCCCGGAGAACCTGGCATCCCTGGAGAACCTGGATATCCCGGAGAACCCGGATATCCTGGAGAACTTGGTCTGCCCGGTGAACCTGGACTACCTGGCAAATCTGGTTGTCCTGATTGGCCATTTGGATCTCCCGGTTGTCCTGGGCTACCTGGAGAACCTGGTGCTCCTGGAAAACCTGGTGCTCCTGGAGAACCTGATGCTCCTGGATATCCCGGCGAACCTGGATATCCTGGCGAACCTGGACTACCTGCAGAACCCGGATATCCTGGAGAACCTGGGCTGCCCGGCGAACTTGGATATCCTGGAGAACCTGGACTACCCGGAGAACCCGGATATCCTGGAGAGCCTGGGCTACCTATAGAACCCGGATATCCTGGAGAACCTGGACTACCCGGAGAACTCGGATATCCTGGAGAACTTGGGCTTCCGGGCGAACCTGGATATCCTGGAGAACCTGGACTACCCGGAGAACCCGGATATCCTGAAGAACCTGGACTACCCGGAGAACCCGGATATCCTGGAGAACCTGGGCTGCCCGACGAACCTGGATATCCTGGAGAACCTTGACTACCCGGAGAACCCGGATATCCTGGAGAACCTGGGCTGCCCGGCGAACCTGGATATCCTGGAGAACCTGAGCTGCCCGGCGAACCCGGATATCCTGGAGAACCTGGACTTCCTGGTGAACCTGGATATCCTGGAGAACCTGGTTGTCCTGGTTGGCCATTTGGATCTCCGGGTTGTCCTGGTTGGCCATTTGGATCTCCCGGTTGTCCTGGTTGACCATTTGGATCTCCAGGTTGTCCTAGTTGGCCATTTGGATCTCCGGGTTGTCCCGGTTGGCCTGAAGTGCCAGTGTCACCATTCCATTGCCCACTATTATCTCCATTCCATTGTCCGTTATTATTGACGTTGTCTCCGTTTTCCAAATTCTGCCTGCAGTTCTTTCTTGTAACAGCCCATGCGTGATTACACGCTTGAATCTCTGGATCCCACACAGTTCCTATACCACACTTGAAATCGTATTTCTTAAACTTTCCGTAACCTTCAATTACGCATCTGTAAAACTTTCTGCAATCACAAGTGTCAGCTAAAAATCCTTCTTGCGTACACTGATTTCCGTTTTGACAATTAATAACATTATTTTCCGGTTGATCTATAGTTGGTCGAGTTGTTAATGGTGGCTGTATTGTTATTTCTGGTTTTTTTATTGTTGTAGCAGCTTCGGTCGTAATTGTAGGTAATTCAGTAGTTATTGGAGAGTGTATCATGGTCGGTCGCGATTGCAAAGTTGTTGTCCATACGGGGGAAGGAAGATCTTGTACGTTCGAATCGAGTTCATTTTCGGAACTGCCACATTCAGATCGACCGCTATCTTCTGGATGCGTACAAATGTCTCCCTTAGCCTTTGAAAATACCGTGCCTACTCCGCATTCAAATTTGAAGCTCATCAGAGGGCTGCCATTGCCCCAATCTACGCATCTATAGTAAATTCTGCAGTCACGTGTATCGGGATGGTAACCCTCTTCTATACATTTAAAGGGAGCATTGTTCTGTCTGTCTTGGTAGTACTCGTAATAATCTGGAATTCAATATGATTAATAAATACTCAAACTCAATTTAACCGATTAAGTAATACTATTCATTAATTATGATAAAATTGATTTCTCCAGAATTAAATATAGAGATTGTCAACTGTTTCAATAATCTTAATTTTATAGTAGAAACTTAAATTATGATAAATTATGATTAAAATAAAGATAAAAATTAAATAGTTCTCACCAGCTTTTGTCAACCTCGTTACAATTATCGTCGCAAAGAGGATAAAAATTGATCGAACTGTCCACATCTTTTATGTTCAATTTATCTGTAACATTATAGAATTAATCATTAATATGAAAAAAATAATTTTTTTAAATCGTTAAACGATTGGCATTATAATTGAATTGAAATGCAAATTTTTTAACAAAAAATCAAAGAAGTTTCGAAAATTTATAAATTATTATCGTAAATTGTTTGTCCACACAAATACCGTATATATATATATATATATAAATTACAGAAATTACTGTGAAATCATATACATATATGTATATAATTATTATATAGATGACAGAAATTTAAACGGATAGTTGAATTTGGAAGAACAGTTTACGACAATCATTTAATTCCGCAATTTTTTTATGTTGTTTCTAATCTCATTAAATAAGGACATAATGTGAAATTTATTTATGTCATATTTAACTTATTGGTAGAAGAGATATTTGCTCTTCCTTCTAGTCGAATTGTCGAACGATGAATAAATCATGGATGTAAATTGGCTATCTTGGCTATTGACCCTGCCGTTTCGAAGAAATCGACTATCGACTTCTGCTTAACGATTCATCCGATAACGAAAGACTATTTTAACACGCATTAAAGTCTACATCGAAGAACGTCATCGCGTGCATCTTATCTTTCGTAACTACCTATAGCGCTATTGATTGTGTGCAGTTCGCTGGTGTTTATCGAGATGGAAACTATGAGCAACGGCTCAGTCGAGAAACTGATTGTGAGATCTCTGCAACCGGAAATATAAATGCTTGTGGCATATACCGCCACAGGCGACGATATACAAATATAATTTGTTATTAATTCTTGATTTCTTTGTCAAGATCATTAATATTTAAACAAGAAGAAAGAAGTTTTGTTACGTTAGCCGAGAGGATATAAAATAATAATTTTTACAGAGGGGATAATTGAAATATTTAGATATTCGAGATATTATATTTTTATATTTTACAATCTACTTTACCATGTTTTTAAACGTAACTAAAAATCTGTGCCACAATATGTAAATATCACACCTTTAAAAGATTTCAAATTACCATAGATTTCTTTTAACATGCGAGTTTCACGTTCTCGTGCTGTTGTTCGCGATATATTTCATGTATCCACGCGTGAACAGCAGCAACGGTACAAATAACTCGTAACGAATCGCAACACACATGACTTGTCAATAGCACGTATGTATGTAGAGTCGAAAGAAGAGAAGACGCGTCCATGTGTGAGAAATAAAAAAAGGTGAAAGATAAAGAACGAAAGAAAAGGAGAGGAGAAGAGTGAGCCGCGTTGAGAACTTGAAATGAATACACCCGTTCCAATCTCGTTTCATGATCTCTCCTTCCCGTCCAGTGAAAAGAA
Organism: Tetramorium alpestre; assembly: GCA_021460005.1. Classification (NCBI taxonomy): domain Eukaryota; kingdom Metazoa; phylum Arthropoda; class Insecta; order Hymenoptera; family Formicidae; genus Tetramorium; species Tetramorium alpestre. Next base: position 250,220 of record JAJVSH010000121.1, on the reverse strand, counting down.
TATTGCGCGAACAATGACGTAACATCCGACTGCGTCTTCCTGAAGTTAAAGAGTTTACCATTACTTAATCGACGGTAGGTTTCAATGGCACGTTCAGGTTGCGAATTCATTGCCAATGCCAATCGTCCGTCGCAAAATTCTTTTCGCACAGATAAGCAATCTGCTTGTTTGCTTATCAACTTTTTAGAATTATTTAACAGCGCTTGCTCGATACTAAATTTTGTTCAATTTTTGCGAATATTTGTTTTTCAATAATATGAAGCGATATGAAGATTAAAAAAAATAAAAAAATGTAATATAAAGAGATAAAATTTTCTGTAACTACGTTGGAGGATATAATATATAATACTTGAATTTTCAAGCTTCTCGATGCCACAGTTAATGCAGCTGATATTTTAATCGTATTGAATTCGTGCGAATAACCCACATTATAAAACGGTACGCTTGGAGAAATTTCCGCAGCGTGTGTGTGCTATGTGTGTTGAATGAAACATTTCACGGCGCGACGTTGTAGGCTCCGTTTACACGTTGATCGTTCCCTGAATGCTAATCAGGATTATTCCACGTGGTCGTTGCTTTCGATCACGGGCGCGTTTACGATTATGCGAAAGAGCATGCAATCTATTTTGCATGCCGAACATCGACGCTAGTGGATGCAAAATAAATAATAGATCGGCAAAAGAAACATCAATGGGGCTCGACCGCGCTTAATTTTATATAACATTTACTCGGGCGCATATTAAATGCAAATTCCAGAGGGAGGGAGAGAAGTTTCGAAAATGCAATTTTTATTCGCGCAGTTATAACTTTCGGGCCCGACTGCGTAATTCTTTTCCTCGCCGAAGAATCGTAACTCGTGAACCATTGCCCACTCTCCGTTAATATGCATTTTAGTTTACTCCTGTCATTTATCGTCGCGGCCTTATTTACCTCCCTTGCGGGCAGTTTACGTTGCGCAAGATCGTCCAACCTTTGCATCGTGAAATATCGCGGAGATTTTGTTGCGCGCGGCGCACCGCTGCGCGCATAAAGCATAATGAGAGGCCGTTCGGCTGTTACTATCGTTTACTATCAAAGTGTAAAGGGATATCCTAAGCTGCGGATATAAATGCCAGATGGTTCGGAGGTGCGCGCAAGTAATGACGGGCTGTTAAGGGGGTAACACGACTTATTTATAAACCGATTCAGACAGGGTCTACCACCTGCTGCTGTTGCGGCTGCTGCCGTTGCTGCTACTTCGGGGAATGAAACCTAAACGAACTCGCAACCTCGGACGCATTCCAAGGACAACGTGCCCGGCGTATCTCGCGGTTTGTCGTGCAATTAACTCGCCCTCCGTCGATGGATATCTCGACTGGCAAGAATCGACGTCGCTGAATTAACCGGCTCCCTTCTCCCTCTGTCTCTCTCATTCTCTTCGTTCTCCCTCGCTCTCTCTCTGTCAAGTGCGCCGCAAAAGAGAGGACAGAATGCGTTTACATGTCGCGTCTTCCATAATCTCAAACACGCAAATGCGTAAAACTGTTTATTTAATTACTGCGCATGCATTACGCGAGGACACGTCGTGGAGAGATACTGTTTTCGATCAAGTAATCCCAAGACTCAACGGCGTAATTGGCCTTCCACTTTATTCGTCTTTGCATAATAATCGCTGATATTTGTATCGTCAAAATTAATTCATTCTAAATGTAAATCGAACACGATATCTGTACTTCCCGCGATTGCGTTTAAAATGGTGTAATTGGCGATCCGATATTCCCGCAGAACATATAATGTCATTAAGTGTTTATTAATATACAAATTATTATTATAAATAGTTTAAATTTAATTTGCATGCTCTATAAAGTACATAGATAAGAAAAAGATATTTGCATTAAGTGTTTGATTTACTTCTACATCTTTGACTATTTTATAAGATGCTTTACCGGTCGTGTTCAAGTACATATATCAAGTACATATACGCTTGGTGCACAACCATTTGGAAGAAAAATCTAAAATCCGATAGAATAAATAAATAAAATTAACTGAATAGATNATAATGCCCCTTTGTAGACAACCTATGAAAAATCAAATTGAATCACTACAAGCCTAAAAATACAAATACCGTACGATAATACAATTACTCTCTTTGGACGCCTTTAATAGAAGACCGTTAATCGAATTTCAAACGCTTCAAACGCTCAAATAAAGTCGATTTTGACCAAGCTCCTTCTTAGTCATGATATAAAAAATTAATTGATTTTTCTTCAATTGAAAACCATTAAAAGTCCGTGTTTTTAAACTTGTATATTTTTTTATTTGTTTCTTTTATGATTGAAAACTACTCTATTACTGGTAACATGAACAAAGAAACGCAGAATGGGATTGCACAGCATGAGTATTTTTTTTCGAAAGAACATCTTTATCGCAGCCTTCAGAAGGACTTCAGAGAAAAATTACATAATGACACACAAGCCGCATTAACCTTGTAATTATCGATAGTTATTGTGCACCTTCTTCTTCTTTACCTTCTTTTACGAGATTGAAGATTTAACGGTTTTTACTGCTACTGAAAATGACGAAGAACAAAGAATTTACTAGTCTGGGCCGCATTGTAACGCATCAATAATCCAATTGTGATTGAACATGGCTCGCTATCGTTATTAAGGATCACGCCAACCGGGTTTGACAAGCTTAAGATTGCTCCGTTAAAGGCAATAAATTATTACTTGATTATCATTTGCTGGAAAGATTGATGACACGATTGCAAGCCGGTATCGCGGCTTTTTATAGAACGACGAAAGTATATAATTATATACTTCAACGGTTCCTTTTGCATTAAAAGAATGAGCTTTCCTTAACCGGCACATAGTTCACCGACGATTTGCATAAATGCCTTTGAAAAATTACAACCATTATCACGAATTAATTACAAATCCGAAATTCAATGGCTCAAAATAGATTCAAATATAATTAGTTTTATAGTTATATCTTCGAATTTCGTATGGAGAGAGATACTCTCTTCATTTCATAGATAATTTTCTTCACTTCGAGTAACGCGAAACGAAGTCCGGCCTCGAATTAAAACCGATTATTGGAATCCTTGACACGGTGACGCTTGTTAATCACATGGAACATGTTTTGAGAGATAGTAATCCATAGTTAGCCTTGTCGCCAAACATTGCTGATAACGCCGTAATAATAGAAAATTAGCAGAAAATGTAAGTACATATTTCCCGATCCTTGAGTCTTTATGTCCTTTGCGCGGTCGCCGATCGATTTGATTCATCACAATCATTTTTTTTTTTATGGATAATGAAGGATAAGTGACGTGCGATTATTATTTTTTATTATTCGGAATGAAAGCGGTCGGGGAAACATACCGATAACGTTACATCAAATGTGTGCAATGGAAAAATCAGCTGCGAAATCGTTAATTAGTTGCGTTAATGTATGTTTTGCTCTGGAAACTTTTTGAGATAAATTTTCAAGGTTGCACCTTGTGTGGTGCGCATTCGAACAGAAGCAAAAGCGGCACAGAAAACCTGTTACACCGTGACCAAGAAAATAGTAATATCTCAGTCTGCAGGCGATGATGCGAGTCGGTACAGTGAACCTGAGTTGTTATGATAGCATACGTACGGCGTAAGTGCAACCTTGCCGTTGAAAGTAGCAAGGTCGTTTCTTCTCCCGCCAATTCCACTTTTGCCCTCTCTGCCGAGGATGCATACTGGTGATGCATACAGTGGCGTGGGAATAACGAGAAGTCATACAGAATCCGAGATCATTTGTAACAACTACTAGAAGAGGGTTCAAATGTTACGAGAAACATATTTTCTCTGTATAGAGAGAAACATATACTTCTCGAATATTTCACAATACTTATATAAAACTTATATAAAACAATAATAATAAGATATTCCCATTTTTATCAGTTATCTACTTTGAATTCGTACTGTTATGAAAAATGATGTAAATTTTTCTTTAAGTCAAGATATTTCATTATTCAGCGTGATGCAATGCAACCTTGCATTGTTTGATGAAATCTTAAAGAATAAGGTGAGTTCCTTTCAAAATAGCTAGCGATAACTGCATTGATTATTGTGACATACTGATTATTACTTTGTACATATTTGCAAATACTGTATACAATTCAACACGAGAGTGTATGTATGAAAGAAAGATTTCACTCTTGAATGATTTCACTCTTGAATGATTTTTCATACAAGAATCTTCGGAATGGAATTAAAATGAAGTTAAAATATCTAAATTTGTAATTAATTAATTTCTCAAGTTTAATTTATATTTATTTAAATGATAAATACGTAATATTATCTTTTTACAGAAATGCACGATTTTAAGTTTTTGATGTTAATCAAGTCCCGTTTCTTGGCTGTAAAAATACCGAAGCGAATAAATTATCTATAAAATCTTTATAAAATATTTTTAAGTTGCATGATATGTTTTGGGGAAATAAACTTTAGACAGATATGTATACATATACATATAAGTCAACTATAACTCATAGTTGATTTTTATATATGGAAATTCTGTTCTTCCAACACGAAAAGTTTTCATCGCAATTTACATTGCGAGTGCAATATAAACTTGTCGCTGAATTGATGGCGCAAAACGTTATAAACATTCGCACGACGTTCGTCAGTGATATTGCCTACTTCTTCGTGGCGACGTCATTCAGACGCTCCTTATAGCGACGCGTCGCAATTAAAGGGATCCCTGTAAATTGCATACGCAAAGTCTTTTCTCGACCCCTCGGCTTCTTCTCCCCTTTACAGGTCTACATGTCTTTTTTCAACGTTCCCTTCATTTGCTACCATAATCATGTTGGTATCCCGTAGATCTATCATGCGGCGCGCGCGCGTCGTGCGTAAATCCGTCACTGACACTCGGTCTCGCGCATAAAGTTCAAGGCTCCCTCGGTCTACGCACCACATATATCTCTAGGAAAATGAGAAAGCTACAGGTGTGAATTAGCATAGACATAAATAGAGCATAATTACGGAGCCGCGGTGAATCAATGGAATCAGCGTGCTCGTAGTAACGACCTTGTTTGATGCAATTAATGATCACGCGGAGCTGTCGATATAACGCATACAGCGTAAAATTTATATTTCTTTAAACAGTAACTTCTGTGAATAGCGAAACACTGTGTGTGTGTACGGAAATAAAATATCATACTTGATATTCAAATGCATTAATTTTTCTATTCCTATTTCGCAATTTAAAGAATTTCATGGATTACCATCATCATGAATCATATTGAATACAAATTGAATACAAATCTGTATAGGTGACAATGAGAGATTTTACCGAATATCTTTTTCTATGTAAGGAATGTGATTAAATATGCCACAATTGCCGCGAGTCCATTTCGGATTTTCCCTTATCCGGCAACTTTTTACTATCTATTTTAAAATAATTGTACAAGGCTGAACTCTCCGGAAGCACATTAAAATATCGTCAATAATCGAAATATTTCTCATATCATGTACCTCAAATTAAAAAATTATACTACTATATTTCTTTTGTAAATTTTTTACAGAAATTTTGTATATAATGTTGGATTTCTTATCGCAATTTATAAATAATGTAAGAACTACATATATTTTTGCAAGTATTAAAATAATTGTTAATTAATTTATTTTCACAGTTCTGAGACTTGATTGTGAAAATCGAAGTCAGTATAATAATTTGTAAATAAGATTATTTCTTTCATCCATTTTAAAAGAAATGGAAAAAGCGTGATTTATTAATTTGCATGAATCTTATGTATCACACTTTTATCGTAACAAATCTTATATTGTAAATTCCTGTATTTAACATTTTTCTTTTTATATTATGTATTTTTCTTTTTGCACTTATCTTGATCATCATTTAATATATCTGATAACATATATTATACTTCACGCTCAACTTTCAATGTGCACTTTGCGCAGCGATAGTTAAGTAATGTATCAAAATCAAATCCGCACGGATCCGCTCGTTACACGGTGCACGTGCGGCGTTTCTTTATGGCGGCATCAGGCCGAAAGTTAATTTTGAGACCGGTATCGGTTAAGGCTCTGCTGCCGTCTATAGATTACGAAATACTGCATGGGCGTACGTAATGCATTATGCGCCCGCGAACGGACCTGTTTACTTCTCGGCCGATCGATTCCAATGCCAATGCCAAGATCGAACTGCGGATTCATCGGGCCGGTCGTATACGAAGCGCGGAATGTCGAGCCAAATACAGCAGCCGTTCCGGCCGTGACGCGAATTCGAGATCGAACCGGGGGGGAATATTTCGGCAGCGCGGTCGTTTACATTGTGGGCATGTCGCGAATATTGTAAGGCCCACTTGTAATCGGGTGAAACAGTTACGTGACGACGAGCGTCGTGATCATGTAACGATTACAAGCGCGACATTGATCTTCGTTCAAGTTTGACTTCAATTACACTAATTGTAAATGTCAATAGCATATAATCTTGATTTTATTCAGTTTTAAAACATTAAAAAACTGTAAAAAGTACGAAGTGTCGGTATGTAAAAGTTTCGGCATGAAATATTCGTGTTTAAATTCTCCGTGCATTAGACGATATTATTATCTCTATTAGACGATATTATGGTCTCACGATGATGAAGGAGATTGCTAGAAGGAGGGAATTTATTGAAACTGTTATCTGCTTATTCTATTTTATTGTTGCAATAAATACAATCACATCGTCCAAGACGTAAAATAGCGAGTGATTGTTATGAGGTAATAGCCAATTTAATGAAATGGCTGTTTAGATAAGCATCAAAGATGAAATATCAATTTACGTCGCGTTTAATCCCAAGTTATGGGATACACTTCGTTCTAGATTACAAAAGTATGTCTAATAATTTTTGTTGTACCTGTTAATAACTTGTAATATTCGATTGAGCTTTTGATTTCAAGAACTGAATGAGACGTGTAATATTAAAGGGATCTCACGTTTATAAAAATAAAATCTGAGATGTCTGCTACCATAAAGCATGTAGATTAGTAAATGTCAAACACGCGAATCGTACGATTTATCTTTCTACCATCTAAAAAAAAGTTACAAATATTTGGACAATTTAATGTTTTGTTTATCAATTATCGACTCCAACGCAGAGTCTTCGAGGCGAACTGCGTTATCTGATGCATCATAATTGGTGTATTTATGAGGCTGCTTAAATTTTCGACCGGTAACGCTTCGGATATCGAAATTTATGCTAATCACTTCCCTCTAAGATCTTCGTTAAAGATCCGCCAATCTAAGCAAAGAAACACCCGACGAACTTCTACGAAGATTCGGAACTGTAGATAATAAATTATATCTACATTGATAGCTCCTAATGATCCCGAAAAAGTTGTATTATGAATTGAGTTTGATTAAAACGATTTATTCTCTCTCATTTAAAAGCGAGGCATTTCTTCATTCGTCGCTACCGCGGTATCTTCGGCACACATGCAACCCTCTGAGGATTAATCGATCCCTCACATTTTTCGTTAACAAATACGTCTTCAATTTTTGTACGTCGCGAATTTTCAAAAAATACGTGTCTATGCTTTTCACATTTTTAATTTTTACAATTTAAAAGAAAAACGCGACTCGAATTCGGATTTCCGTTTTCACTCTCGCAAAAGAAGAATGACTTGGACTCACATTTCGGTGCATTCGGCAGAAAAGTCCCGTCAGTCGTCGGCGTTCGTCATCTCGCGAACACTCTCCCTCGTTTCCCGGGGGTGGCCCGTTGGATCCTCGTGGTCCTCGGGAACTCGCGCGGAGCGTGGAGTTGCGAACTTTTCAGTAACTAGTCTGAAAATCAGTTGCCGATCGTGGCACGTTCCCGAGAGGGAGTAAGTCCTGAGGACGCGGATGGCTCCTACTTATAAAGACTTGGCTCTCCAATTGGCCTGCCGGTATGCGTGGAGCACCGGGCACGCGTGTGTATGTGCACGCGAGAAGGAATAGTGGCCGCGTGCAGGTGTGGAAGGGGGCACAAACCGCGCGCGTGTCCCGATCGTTACACGCTCCATGTTACACATTACACCGGGCAGCCGATACCGTCCAGGAATTCGCGCCTCTTCACCGGAGAATGCGACGCTGTCGCGTTCCCCGTCGAATCGCATTTCTCGCATGCGGGCTAGTTGCCGCCGCATACAATTAGCAAGCGTAAGTGCTTCGCGCGTAGAACTCTCGTGGCGGACGGATGATCGTGATTTCTCTCTCAGTTTCTTCCTCTTCTCCGTTTCGCAAAAAAGAAAATAAAATGTAACTCGGCTCGTAAGTGAAATGTACTTGAATTCTTTTGCGCGTCTACCTCATCGCGTCTACCTCATCCCTTTTTGCAATTAATACGTTCCAACATTCCGTTGTTGCAAAAGCGTACTTTTCTGCAGTAAGTCAAACCTAACAGCATTTCTGTTCAGAATTCGAGGACAGTTAGCAGCGGGTTTTTACACTTTAGCGCTTAAAAGAAATAAGTTACAGAGCAGGTTTCGCTTAATTTGTACGCGAAGACGTCGATACTGATAGAAGCCGAGTTGAATTCACCCCAAGGTTTACGCGAGGGAGATGGGAAGGGCCGTCATCGTCGTCGTCGTCGTCGTTGTCGTCGCGACATGCCGATCTCGTGAAAAACGGATACGAAAGCGAGTCGAAGACGCGGCAAATCGACGGAAAGTAAAGCCAGCGTCGCAGCATCCCAGGATCGAGTTATGTAGACCGTCGCGATTCTTCTATTTCTCGGCCTTGATCGGATGTATCTTCTGTGCCAACCCGCGCCCACGTTTTTTCACGCCACGTCGCGGCGCCGATACGGTTTTCCCTGCCCGGATCGGCCCGTGGAACAGGTTCCCGCTATTTATATCGGTGGTAATGAATCCGATGGAGATTAAAAAAATGAATTATCGAGAAGATGCGAATCATGCTAATGCAATGAATGAAAAGTCCACAATCAATGAACATATTAAAATATTCGTGCGTTCACGTCCAATGGCATTATCAGAAAACATCTTCATACGTGTTACAGATCAAATATAAACAGAAAATAAAATAATAATATAAACTTAAGACTAAATAAATACGAAGATACAAGTTTGTAAATTTAATTCCCCGCTAAGTAAATTATATTTTTAAGTAAATATTTATTTATTGCGTAAAAAATATTGTTTAAAAATATATTTATTATGGTTTGATAATATATCAAAATATTAAATGAAGCGTTATATTAATTTGTACAAATACTAAAATTCGAGTAGTAAGACTCTAATGACGATTTTATTCCACTTTCTTTATATTCTGATCGACAGAATAACGATGAATAAACGGAGTATAAAAAGGGAACATATTTCACGACTCTTTCCAATCCAGTGTTCAATCCGGAGAAGAAGGGCTCCGTATTATTAAAGAACGATATTACTATTTATGAACTCGTGATATGATTTTTTTTTTATCAAGGTCAATCATTAACTAAATTACAGATGACGCTGATGACGGTCACTGCTCCGGCGCGGTTCGACGAACTCCGCGCGGCAGGATGCTGCAAAAATTATAAGAATTGACTATGAAAACATGGGACGGACGAGAGAGTGAAAAAAAAAGAAGATACAGCAAAGACAAAAACATTCGGCCCGTGACGGGCCCCGAGGTCGCGATTATCAGCGATCATCAACGATTGTTCTTCGCACGCCGTTCCATGCGAGTCCCCAAGTAACGAGGAATCCCGTGGGAACGTGGACGACGCACGCTCATTTATTTTCTATCTACGCCGTACAAAGATTCTCGAGGACGACTAGCAGCAGCAACGAGGAGCCGAAGCGTTGAACTTGCCGGTTGCCGCAGCTTCCGTGGATCCTCCGCAATCCTGTCGCCGCAGTCGGGATAATCGATTTTCTTTATCGTCTCCATTTAAAATCCTGTTAAATGCAAAAGAGAAGTATTTTAGCATTCCTTTTCTTATCATTAATACTGGTTTTTAATTTGCGGTAGCAAACACGAAGCGATTGTTGCCACAATTTGCATTAATACTTAGATTTATTTTAAATGATTATAGACTTCTAACATCTTATAAATTATTTGACTCTCGCGATTAAATTTAAATAAAATAAGGAAATAGAATTGAAGTGATATTTTATGAGAACAAATGAAAACTTACTTCTGTTTATAAATTATATTATTCTTCCGTTTCAAACTGTTTTAAAGCTTAAATCCTTCTATCATTTTTAAAATCGTTTGCAATATTTATTTGAATGCTTTTTTCCGAGCTCGCATTGTAAAGCTTGCATAAAACGCACGTTTTTCGATACCTGACCCATACAGCACAGAAAGTTGAAATAACATTGCTGAGACGTTGCAATGTTGAATGTTGAAATATCAATATCTTTCCAATGTTAAATTTATGTTGATTCTACTATATTGATTCCTTTATGTTACTACAACATTGAGGAAACATTGAATAAATTATAATATTTATTTTAGTTAAATTTCGACTTTCTGTGCTATATGTGTAATTATATTATAATATTCAAATAGAAGATTTAATAGAATTCAAGAGAAATAAAAAATCAAATATATAAATATATATATATCAAATAAATATATATTA
>JAJVSH010000121.1:213425-230424 GCA_021460005.1 Tetramorium alpestre | reverse complement strand
TTTATAATAATATTATAATTTATAATTTATAATTAAATTAGAAATAAATTAACTACCGATATTTATAACCGCCGTTCTTACGCACGTCTCACATCCGTGTCTCAAATCAAAATACATATGTATTTAACAATCTTGAATAATAGCTACTCATAATATTATACGATTACGTAACACGAATTACGAAGCACTCTTGAAGACGGAAGGTGTATCGAATTAAGACTTCCGAAAAATTCAGAGAAGCTGACGATCAAGTGAGGAGATGGTCATCGGTGAGTCACGAAAGTACAGAATGATGGATGATCATGCGGAGAGGGTGAAGAACTCTCGTGCGTGAGTCCAAGCAAGTTTCTTGTTTGCGAAAAGAAGTAGGAAGTCGCGGGAAGGTTCACAGATCCGGGTCTGACGATCGGGGTTTGATAAAACGTTACAACGTTTGTCTTACCCTCTTTTTTTTCGCACAGTGCACGGCGCTGTTAAGGAGCCAGTTGTTCCGTTACAGCCGAATACTTACAGCCGAAATTCCGCTGCAATGACGCGACCGGTAAGCGCAGGTCTTTTTCTTCGACTCCGCGTGAGACCAATGAAAAAACGAGCATTCGGTACACCAGATTAAGGAGAATGTCCCACATGAGGAAATTCCTTCATATAGATAAAAAATGGAGCAGTTAAAAAAATTGTTTAAATAAAAATATGCCTTAAAAGGAAAACAGGATGCAATCTTTCGTAAAGTATCATCAAAGATGTCACGATCGCTTTATGACAGTATTAATGATAATGTATATCCGATTTGAATTAATTCATGGTATAATTAAATAAGAAATTATGCGAGATGGTTGGCGATAAATATTAACAGGACGAGAACCGATATAATGAGCCCATCGCGAAAAAAAGTGGCAATGACGAAAAAAAAAAGTGATTTATTATGAGAGTGTTTTTAAACTCTTTCATTTCTTTCGTCTGTTTCTTCTTTTTCTTTATCCCTTCATTCCGTTCTCTTTGATTTTACGTAATTTCTGAACGGCGAAGAATAACATTTAATTACATGAAATAAAACGTTACTTCCGCTACTGACAATCAGCGGATGTGATTGCCTTGCTATTAGCGACGGTCAAGCTATACATTTATCTCTGCATTTTTTTTCTTTTAACACGTCGAATTGTATGGAAGTGTGAACAAATTTAAGTTGATTAAAAATCTTTACATAATTTGTTTTTTATTAATCTAGTATGTTGCATGTACGTGAATGTGTTGTTGTGTATGCATGTGTGAATGTTAATTCTATTACGGATATAATGATTTTTTATAATATTAATTATATGAAGTATGTACATCAAATGCCATGAAACTTTTATTTAAAATATTTTTTTCATGTACAGCACGATTTCAAAGATATTCTATATTAATATCAAATATAATGTATACCGCTTTGAAATATGAGAAAGTATCTACGTACAAAGAAATATGAACCTATTATTTTTATAACTTTATACGTATCCAAAATCAATTGAAATCGATGAAGAACAATTTCGATCTTTCTTCTTCTTGTTAGAGAAAACAATTTTAATAAATTCAATTTTAGAAGTGCACATTAATAATGTAAAATACATTTTAGTATTTTGTCTACAGTAGGACAAATGGTAATCTACATTATTCATATTTGTAAAAGAGTAATTAAATAGTATATTGAATTATTACAATAATATTATATTTTTATATACCATTATAATTACAATATAGTGTAGAAAAAACATATAAATTAAATAAGCATTTATTAATTACAATATATCATGATCGTCAAACGATTTATAATGAATATCGATAGCTGATAATATCAATATTCTTCAATTACCTTCAAGATCTTATTTATAATTTATATGAAAATTTTTAAATTTTATTTCGACTATGTTAAAAAAAATTGAATAATAATTCATATAATTATCTAATTTTGCGCTACGTTTTTATTCTTATTTATTATTATTTTTTGTCTCTTCGAATTATTTGATTCGATGACAAATATGTTGTAGTAAATATGTATAGTAAGATAGCTAAAAGATTTTATTCATATAGAAAGTATATAAAGCTAAAAAAGGAAAATACCAATTTCATAAAAATTTTGCATTAAATTATTCTAAGAATTTTTTTAATTTTATACTCACAATCTCGTACTCACGTAAATCTCAAATATTATCATTTTTTTAAATGTTTTATAGATTTCTAACGTTATAACACAATTGTATTTCATTTTATATGAATTATAAATTATAATTTGTAACACAAATGTATTTCGATGCGACATATACATATATTAATAATTCTACACGGTTCTTCTCTTTTTCGCACCTGTATGACGTAATGCAGGAATGACAAGGACATTTATTAAAATTAAACGAAACTATATATTATATAAGTAAAAAAGTAAAATATAAATAGTAAAAACGCAAGAGAAGACATAAAATTTAGAGAAACTTGTTTTTTTTTAAATTAATTTATTATAGAATTTACGGTAATGAAAAAGTTATGTATATATTTTGTGTGCAATGAATTATGAATTATGAATTTGACATTAAACATTGCANATAATAAACTAAATTGCTATAATTGATAGTGGAAACAGGCAAGGACTTTTTCATGGGTAATTCCGGTATATCTATTAAACTCGACCCTAAATTACGATGTGGGAATCAGAGCGAATCAAAGTGTGTATTTCTAACATCAGAAATAGTATGAAGATATATTGAACGTTATTATTTAAACGTATACATATATTAATGTACATATATTAAATCTTTCTGCACACATTTTATTTATATAGTGGACCATCAAATAATATTTTCAATTTAACGCTTATAACACTGTCCAACATCATTTTTATAATATCCTTTTTGATTAATTTTTCATCGTCCAGATATTTCGAGTTTTGTGTAACAATCAGACTGTGGAACAATCACGCGGAGCAACATGTTTATGGTAATGAAGGATACATTAGCGACGGGCGTACATCTATCTATATTATTTAAGTCTAAAAATATATATAAATAATTATTTTGCACATAATGCAGTATAAAGATAGAATAAAATGCCTTTTGCATGTGTCTTTCATCTATAGAAAAAAGAGAAATATTTTTATTATTATATCTCAAAAAGGAAAAATGATATCGATATGAAACAAAATGCATTTTAAATAGATAATTTCGAATGACATAAACAAAATTAAAAAAAAAATTTAGTCCTGGCGCTACAACGTCATGAAAACTCTCGAAATCATTTTTGGCCACTTTATCTCAAAAATTGAAACGTAATAATCAAATTTGGATAACGGATTTGTATTCAGTAGGCAAAAATATGTTGAAAATGACTATTCACACTTGTGTTACAAAAAAATGTCAAATTTTATCTGACAGTGTAATTAATAATTGTTCTCTAAATCTTAATGTTACTGTAATGAAAATCTACAAAATCAAAATTTCTGCGAAATTCTTTCAGATTCGAAAAATGCTTTGCAATGTACGGAAAATATACTGAATTTTTCAAACGTACATTTTCTGATAATTTTATACATAAAAAAATTGAGAAAAAGAAAAGATATTACTTAAACATTGCATCGTATTTGTGTTGCATTTGTCAGAATGTACTTTAATATGCCATATCTGTTCAAGTACGCATACATCGTCCTCGTGAATTACGTGCATTACATTTCCAGTACATCATTTACACGTTACGAATTTAAACGACGTGTTTGAACTAGGGCCGATAAACAGCAAGAAGTTGTGTGCACAGAGATGCTTCATTGCATGTTCACGTATACATACTTGTATCATTTAATGCTATCGCACACTTTTTTTATGTCATTAAAGGAATTTTTCCGACTATCTATATTACACCGGTATTCAAGGAATAAAAAATTCGCGGAAATATTTTGCTTCATCCGTGTACATATATATTGCCAATTCAATCAATCGTCATTGGTTCTAGGTGGGTCTTGGCCTATTCTAAAGATAGATTTTTATGGACATTTGCAACAATAGTTGTTTCACGTGATTGTGTCGTTATGTGGTGTACAACCAACCTGGAAGTTCAGAGAGCTGCTTTACATTTATTTTGAATTTAAAATCCATATGTAGAATGAGGGATTGAATTAAAGATTATCAATTACGAATCCGTCGGATTCATACATACTTTACACACACACATACACACACATACATGAAGAAATACGTGACATCCTATATATTATCAATTTCAAGATTTTTCAGAGTATAAAAACTGATATCATAATTGTGCAAATGGATCAATACGCTAATTCCTACCCAGATAGGAACGCATGCAGAAAAATTTTAGCCTTATTTTAATTTTAAAATATAATATATAATATATTGCGTAATAATTCTGCATCTAAATTTTTAAATCAATAATTCTAAATTTAATTATTGCAACATGTAGCAATCTTTAAAATTGCCTAAAATAAATTCCTATATAATTGTAACATTGGTGAGAATCATCTTAGCACACGTATTACTAAATACATTTTAGAAATTAATTTTGTAATTATTGTAAAAATCGTTGCATAAAATTGTACAATTATTATTCAAGTAACAATAAGAAATTCTTTTTACTTTTTATTGTTTATATAACTTTGCGTCATTATTTTGTCAATATTTAGAACTTGTAAAATTTAGAAATTCTAAAATTCTATTTTAGCAAAAGATATGCGTTTTGCAGAATCTTACGACAATTATTACTAAAAATGCGGTAAATAGAAAGATGGAATGATTATGCATTTATTGCAAAAGTTTCCTATTTGGGTATCTAATAATTCGACTCCAATACAATTCAATTCCAATACAATTTACCTCATTATACCATACTATTGGCGATTAAATAATTATAATTATTGATGTAATTTATGTAAAAGAAAAGTGATTCTCTCTTTCTCTTATGTTTAAATATCATTGTAATAAAGTTGGTAACCGCAGTTACGTATATTATTTTGACTAAAAGTTTGCAACTCAGTAAAAATGTCGGATTTTGAAATTAGAAATTAGTTTCTCAGAGAGACAGCACGCCGATTGCAAGAGCTATTATTTCGCGAAATACATAAACGCGTGTTACAGAAATTCATCACGTGTATTTGCTTGTGTCGAAAGCAACGAGCGTGATACATTAAAGGACACGGGATTAAAGGACGGACAAAGTCGCCTTGAAATCTGCCGCCGGAGAATCCAAAAGCCTCGTTAGACACAGTATCAAAAGACCATGAGAAATACCCCTCCCATTTGTTGAACAAATTGGCGATGTGAGGCCCGCCGATATGCAGCGATGATGTCACATTCGAAGGAAGGAGTAAACGCATGCGTTAACACGTGAGCGCGGTGTGGACCGCGAAGAGGCAAAGAGGTGCGCGCAGTCGAACAAGCGTGTGAAAAACGATTGTATAAGTAACTGGTGCGGCAATCGTAATATGTAAATTAACGAGGTGGTGCAGCGTGACGGAATTCTCATAAAAAAAAAATCCACTTTGCATTCGCAATCGCGATTCTTCGAAAAGAAAATATTCGTTGATTAGGATATTAGCGATATCATTCCGTATTCTCTCTCGATAAAGTGGGCATCGATAAGGGAAACTACGCGTGTTGCTTCATTGATAAAAGCGTGATAATATGTCTAAGTAAACGTGCCACGCGAAAAATGTGTTGCGAATTTGAGTAATTATGATAACACACAGTAAGAATAAGAACTCGTGTAAATACTTGAAGAGTCGGAGTACAGTATTAATTCTAAAGTTAAAGTTTCTAATTGAGATGCAAACTTATAGTGATTAATATACGAGTCATTAAACGATACGGCATAATCAAATGCGGTGATCTTCCCGCGAACAATTAACGGAAGACAAACACGTGATATTACGTGAGTCTTAATCATTGTCAGATGATGTGTCTGTTAAAGCTTACGTACAAAGTTACAAATTGAATATTTTCCTACTGAATTGAATAAAATAAGAGACATATTTAACATTTTATGTTGCAATGGCACAGAACACAACAATGAGTTGTAAATTTTAATTTATTCAGTAAATTGAATTTTTATTATAATTAATCGTCTAATTAAACAATTAAAACAGGTAAATAGAAATTAAAATTAAAAAATCTAATTAATGAGGAATTTCAAATATGCCTCAATTCATCAATCAAGCAAGCAAACCTCCAATTATTTCTTTAATAAAAAGTTTTATTTTCAAGAATAAAGAAAAAGAAATCAATCAATTAAAAATTTAATAAAGAAACAATTTAGTAAATCTTTTCAAGGCTTCAATCTTAGAAATGTATATGCGTTTTTATTATGTTTTAGAAATGGCTAAAAATCTGAAGAAAAATCAAAACGTTTCTAAGATAAATCTTTTACATATAAAAATTTATTTATTTATTTATTTATATTATCTTCCACCTTTTCAGCTCTCTTACCGCAGCTCTCATTAGGACGTTTAAAAGGACAATAATATAGCCGATTGATTACAATGGCCATAGCTAATTTCACAGGAATGATTAAGAATAGAATTCCCATTTTGAAATGGTTGCCGCAGTATAAATTCACGGATGCATTGGGCGATCTTGTTGCAGGCCTCACCGTAGGAATGACCATAATACCTCAAGTATGTAAAACGCGATATACGTTCGTGCGATCGCTAATTGGTACTAAAAAAAGAAACATAATTATCGTGATTACAGGCGATAGCATACGCGGGCTTAGCAGGCTTGGAACCGCAATACGGGCTTTACAGCGCGTTTGCGGGATGTTTTGTGTATATCTTTTTGGGTACGTGTCGAGAAGTCAGTATCGGTCCAACTTCGCTTATATCTTTACTGACTTGGACATACGCGAGGTACGTCAAAACTTCTCGTGAAAATAATAAAATAGCAGGGTAAGTTACTTGGCCATTTAAATTTCTGGATTTTTGCACGTGTCAAATTCTACACTTATATGTCAATTTCCGTTTCTTTCATTTAGAGCGAGAAACTTCTTAAAGGCTGTTTAAGGAGGTATATAGTTTTTCTCAAATTTTTAAATGTCGCTATGTTTTCTTTTGATAAAGAAAACGTAAATTTTATAATTGACTAGAAATAGGCGTATAAAGTCTAGGATCATTAACCGGAAGCCGTATTTAATCGGTAAATTTCGCTTGTATTGAACACGCCGTTTATGCGCGTGATTGACATAACAATGTTCTCGCTTCAAGTTTCATCCGGTCGCGCGAATGAAAGAGAAATGCTAATTGAACGAGAGATTGCTTGAACTGTAACGTAATTGAATTAAAAGCCACTTTTTTACAAGCCGCCTCTCATGAAAAATGTCGCTCGCGTCAAGGTTGTATAAAAGTGCTCTTACATATCAGGTCTGATGATTTGATTCTTTTTTTTCAGCGGAATTCCCGAGTACGCGACCTTGCTTTGCTTCTTGTCCGGATGCATCACGGTATTACTTGGCGTTCTACGCTTGGGGTTTCTAATCGAGTTTATATCGATACCGGTGGTGTCCGGGTTCACGTCAGCGGCGAGCGTCATCATTGCCTGCAGTCAAATCAAGTATGTGCTGGGTCTGAACATTCACGGCGAGAGCTTCGTCGAAATTTGGGCGCAGCTGGTGCACCACATCGCCGACACGAAGATACCGGATTTGATTTTATCGTGCTGCTGCATCCTAATTTTACTGGTTCTGAAGGTACATAGGTACTGATCGAACTCTTATTTGAGACAAAAGCAAATTTTCTTTTCTTACAGTATTTGAAAGATAAAGAGGTTGCTGGTACCAAATTGAGAAGGTTCCTCTGGACGATCGGTACAGCTAGGAACGCTCTCGTGGTCGTTCTTTGCGCAGTTGCGTCTTATATTTTCGAAAAGCACGGCGGAGCACCGTACGTTCTTACAGGTCATATCGAAGCCGGTCTCCCGACCATCGAACCACCTTCGTTTTCGAGAACAGTTGGCAACCAGACCGAGACATTCATCGACATAGCAAAGAACTTCAAGTTTGGCATCTTGGTCATACCGCTTATCTCTATTATCGGAAACGTCGCCATCGCAAAAGCCTTTTGTACAAGCCGTTTTTACTATCTATCGTATTATATTACGTCGCTTCATAAACATAATTTTACTTCATCGTTTGATAGATGAAATATCGATAATTCATAATTATTTTAATCATAATTTTTAGATCTATATCTGACTTAATTTTTATATATTACTTCAACAAAACTGTTCCTTTCGTGTACGCGCTAATCGAGACGTGCGAGACATTATATCTTATCAAGTTATTGTAAAAGAATTTTCCTAAATATTTCTTTTATCACTTTTTAAAGCGCAAGGTATGCCGGTGGACGCCACGCAGGAAATGCTGACTCTCGGACTGTGTAACGTAGTCGGATCGTTTTTTCAGTCGATGCCCGTTGGGGGATCTTTCTCGAGAAGCGCAGTAAATAACGCTTCCGGTGTTAGAACACCTTTGGGTGGCATCTATACTGGTGAATTTCACTGATTGATTAAATGACACTTGTACATTCTCGTGTACAATTAAATCTCTCACAGAGAAAAAGAAAAAAAATGTTAATGACAAAAAATAATTTCAGGTGTTCTAGTCATACTTGCGCTAAGTTTGCTGACTCCGTATTTTTATTATATCCCAAAGGCGACACTGAGCGCTATCATAATTAGTGCAGTGATATTCATGGTAGAAATTGGTATAATTCTTCCAATCTGGAGGTGCAATAGTGAGTATATGTCCAAAATATTATAATTAATCTAAAATTCTAAACAACGCACATACGAATCTAAAATACGTATTAAAGATATCTTTAAGATTTTCTGTATAAATATCTGAAAATTAGTGAAACATTTATTAGAGAAAAATGTATAGCTATTTATAATATCGATTGCATCTATTGTAACAGATTGCATCTGTTGTAAAATAGCGTATACAAATGTTATCGGTTAAACCAAGCATTTTAATATTTTTTGTTTTAACGTCATATATCATAATGATGTAATTAAGACAGATAAGAATCTGACAATTAAGATAGATGAGAATCCGACTAAAGCTATTTTTATGTGAAACGCGATATATGCAAAACTACAAGTTTCTAGGTTTAATCGTTTACGAAAAATGATCTCAAAATTGCCTATTTTTCGGGCAATTTTTTGAAGGAATGTCTCTTTATGCTAACAAAATTAAAAATTAGCAAAGTAAAATGTTGTTTTTCTTTATAGAACGTGATTTAATACCAGCGTTTGTCACGTTCCTCGCTTGTTTATTCGTCGGAGTCGAGTTGGGAATTTTGATAGGTACAATATTCGATCTAGCTATATTGCTATACCTCAATGCGCGGCCAACAATAAATATCGAACATAGAAACGTAAGAAAACGAAACTGTTTTCGGAGTTGGATACCTTGTTAAGAAACGATTCTTTGTATTAGGAATCATAAAGAATTCAAAATCTCTTCGCAGATCTCGACAATCGACTATTTCCTAGTTCATCCTACCACTGGAATTTTATTCCCGGCGGTAGATCATTTGAGAACGTATTTGACGAAAAATCCCGGCATAAATGTTGTATTGGATTGTGAACGTATTGACAAAATAGACTTCACTGCCGCACAGGTTTCGAAATAACCGTTTGATTATTTATACATTAATTAAAATTTTTAGAATGATTAATTAATATCATACAAATAACGTTAAAAATTGTTCGATAAATATATCCTGCTTTTAAGACATTAATATTGATATATTATTTATAGAGTATCAGTATGACGATAAAGGATTTTAGGAAAAACAATTGCCAATTAATAATGCTGCGACCGAATCCCGATATTTTAGCGAGTATACAATCGCTATCCGACAAACACATCTTGACAGCAAGAAATGAAATCGATTTAATCGCAATTTTAGGAGAAACCAAAGACAAGACACAAGATGATACGATCATCTCTAAAATGAATGAACGGACCTCTACATGGCTGTGATAGATTTTAAGTATTTTCTTTACAAACAAACAAATGAATGTATTAACTGCGTATGTATTAATTTCATATGTGTATTTTTTTATATACTGTGTTCTATATTTGTTGTTATTAATATACAGGGTGTTTGAAACAAAAGGTCTCACACGAAAGTTGGTGGTAGATCGGATCAAACCGAGAAGAAAATGTATCATTTTACAAAATTCGCAATAATTATTGAGTTATTAATTGTTAAAAATCGGGAGAAGGGATAGGCAGCGCGGTGCGGGAGACGTGAACGGGGGCTCGCTGCTCCTGCTGCCATTGCCGCTCTCACGTCTCCCGCACCGCGCTGTCTATCCCTTCTCCCGATTTTTAACAATTAATAACTCAATAACTATTGCGAATTTTGTAAAATGGTATAGGACTTTTCTTCTCGGTTTGACCCGATCTACCACCAACTTTCGTGTGAGAACTTTTATTTCGGACACTCTGTATATACGATGTCAGAATGAGATTAGAATTTTCATCTCGAAATAAATGCTATTCATATTAAGCGAAATGTTAAAACAATTATTATATATAGTATATATTCGTACATATACATATATGTATATAATATATATATGTATAAATTATGTAATAAATATGTATGTATACATATCTTATACATATACAATATATATACATATATAGAACTTTTTATATTTCTCATATGCGCAGTATTCGATCAAGTATATGTAAAGAAATTTTTGTATGTTCAAGCTGACTTGCCTTCTTTAATCGCAAATGTATATAGTGAAATTAAAAGGCATAATAAATAATTATTTAAATTATGTTCGTTATTTTTAATAATATCTTATCTGACAATGAATGTCAAACGTATTCGATCAAATAAACAATAGTTTTATGAATATTGGCACATTCATTGGTAGATTTCTCATCTTTAAATTTATAATTGAACAAGAAAAAATGCTTTAAAAATAACTTAAAATATTAAAGATTTAAGGGATTAACGGTATGGTGAAAATTAACAAGTAAAAATATCAAAAAATGTATTGTATTTATTTCATAAAACCAGTCCAGAAAAAATAAACTATATCATCTCTATTATAACAATACAGTTTAAACACAAAAATAAGATAGAAAAATAAAATACGTATAGAATAGATTTTTCAGAGATGAAACATTTTATCTTAAAATTATAAGGAATCAAACATAAGAAAATCTTACATGCTAGATATTTGTTGAACAACATTTCTCGCGATCGATATGCTTCGAACAGTTTTACATATCTTGCGATTCGTAACTGAACCCATCTGTGAAAACTTACAGATTTAAACAGAACTTATATATATTTATGAATATAGTATATTAAACTCTATAAAGATTTAAAGCGAGTCTGTAGATGCAAAGGAGAGCATCATTTTAAGTTACCCGATATCACAATAGGATATGAATTTAAACTTAATAATACATACACATTTAGTTCTCTTGGAATTTGCGATATAGGAATTTTTTATCATATTATAGCTAATTGTTACATAAGAACACAATATTCTTTCGAGATGTTTCAAAAAATAGGAAAGAGATAATGAATAATTTATAATAGATCAAAGTAAATATAGCTGTAGTTTTATCGAACAATTTGAAAAACTTTGCTATTGATTTTCTCAATGAGATTTATAAGAGATAGAATATTTTAAAATAAATTTTTTTGTATGGATGTATCCGCATTTTATAATTTAAATTCTCAATTTTTTTTAGATCTGATATTTTATGTTTTTTTAGCTTTGTTATACGTACCGCGGCCGATACTAACAGGATATAAATATTCCTTTGGGAAATCTTGGAAAGTTGTATTTCTACGGAAACCGCCGCCATATCTTGGTACGGATGGCGGGTGATATCCCGAATTGGATTTCGTCTTGAACTCTGGTTTAAATACACGTGTCGCAAATTGATCAGTCTTATTTGACAGATTTATATTATTCGTTACGAACTCTGTCGGAGATATTATCGGAGGAACGTCTTCCGATCCATTATCATCACAAGGGAAATCTTGTATCTGGTTCTTTGGATTTTTCATGTAATTCGGCATGTTTTGCTTATATTGTTTCTGATTTGACGGATAATACGGTGCGTTGTATTGGTTTATACCTGTCGCAGACATGTAATTCACACCTTGCTGTGATCTCGAATACGAAACTGGTGATACGTATGGAGGAGCATCGTAAACTGGTCGACAATTGTCTTGATACTTCTTGTAATGATAATTGGGTTTTATCGGAATGTTTTCGACGGTATTTCTCGTTTGTGCAGCACAGGTATTCGTCTCGTTGAACGTATCTCTAACATAATTATTCATTTGCGCATAGGAATTATGTCTGTGCTGTTGGTCATGCACGGAGTTATTAAAATTATTCGATTGATTATTATGAGAAAACGTAGTATAATTCGTGCATGGCGTATTATATAAAACGGGCATTGGATACTGTAACTGTGAATTCCATGTTTGCATATACGGTGCCTGCGCGTAAATCACTGGATGCGAGAGATATTCCATCGTATGCGTATTGTTAAAGTCGTCAGGATTAAAAACTGCGGGATTGTAAACATGCATTATTGCAGGCTGTGTCGAAACATATGGATGCTCAACATGAAAACCGTCCTGTACTGAGGAATTCCACCTAGCCTGATTAGTCTGACACGGTGATATAGAATGGCCAGGAAATTCTGAAGCCATAACAGGTCTCTGCTGTACATTCAATTCGTATCTATAAAGCATATTTGAATTGTCTCTATTATTACTTATCGCATCCATCGTAGATGTAGCAGCGATGTCATTATCACTCGGCATTTGCGCGTTGCATTCATAAGGCGGTGGTACGTTGAAAGTATTTGGAATCTGCGACAGTTGCATCGCGTCGCTAGCTTGAAAATGTTGATCATAAAACTTGCTGTCATTCGGTTCCCACGCCGACATGTGCCTCGTTGGATTTCCTGCTTGAGTAAAAGTCGGTTGCGTATTAAAATGCATATTTTGAAAAGATTGTTGTAAACCCATCACTGTCGCGCCGTTTTGCGCAGCGTTATCAGATTGATTCCAAATAGTTGGATTGTTTTCTAATTGAGTTACATTATTCGTGCGTTGCATATTTTCCGTTAATGAATACTGATGTACTACATTGATTTGCGAGTTTACAACACATTTATCAGAGGATAAATTGGAATGTTTAAACGCATTCATCTCTTCATTATTCGTTTCTTTACACTGCTGGTCAATCTCGACTTTTGAAATCTCATACGTTTTTACGCGACACTGTTCAGACGTTGTAGGTCCTTGTTCCGGATAATTAACACTTGAGTTCATATTTTCCTTACTTTGTGTCAAATGTGTCTCCACTGTTACAGGATTTATATCCTTTTTATTATTGAACATTAGTGCATCGACTTCGTCTGTCAATTTTACATTTATCGGTTGAATTATTTCTTTCTTCTGCTTTGCGCAATTTTCCAAATTGCTTGTGTTAAATTCTTCGATTCCTACATTTGATTTTGTAAATGTATTAGATACGTGCTCTTTCTTCGGAACTCTAGCACTGCCATTACGATCCCTATCAAACTTTGGATTGACATATGATGGATTTCTTCCATACATCGGACTTTGCCCTATTCTTTGACCATTTTGCATCGGTTTCGAGAACGTCGAATTTTTATATTGCGAAACGAATGTATTTTTTTTTAAATCTACACCACGATTTGCTTTTTGATTGCTCTGAACAGTTTTTTCGTTAATAATCTTCTCATCTTTTCTTTCAGAATCATTTAATGGCGATTCGACGTTTTCAAGCGTATGTGGCGCTCTCTCAGTTTTATTTTTATCATCGGAGAAGTTAAGCATAGATACATTTCTTCTAAAAGACTCTTGACCTTTTGATTTCGGTGCAAACTGTTTCGATGTTGTTTGTTGTTTCTGTGAAGCTTTATCTTTGTTTGAATTTTTAATTTGACATGGCGTTTCAGCTGTTTCAATACCTGTTTTCGCCAAGTTTGGCTTCGCAATAGTATTTTTCATCTCCTTCTCTATTCCATTTCTCGAAACATTACGTTGTTTTGCAAATTCTTGTTTCCTCATACAAGTTCTTGCATTATTTTGTTTATTATTAAAGTAATCTCTTCCATTTCTATCAGTGGTGCTCAATGATTTCGATGAATTGGAAACTGTCTTCTTGGAATCATTATTAGGACTGGGAAACTTTTCATTGTCTTTGGTTAAATTTGTATTACTGTCAGCCTTAATAACTGTTTTTGTATTTTTTATATGCATATCTAAAAATGAAATATATCAGAAAAATATTGCATAAAATTATATAAAATATTACTTATATGACAGTTTATAGATAAAATATATAATTTCTCATATATAACTTTACCTTTATCTTTTGCTTCTATTGAAGCTTTACTGCTTTCAATACTAGTTACTTTGCAAGTTGACTTTTGTTTGTCGTTCACTTTTGACATACATGGTGTAGACTTGGAATCATTATTATTACCATCAGAATGTTTTATTAGTTTCAGCTTTTCTATACCTCCATCAGTTTTTTGTAAATTGGAATGATTTGAACATATTGTATCCCTGATTTATTATAGATATAAAATATAACTCTCATAACAAATAAGATATTAAAATAACATAATAATTATAAATAAATTAAAATTTTTCTTTATACTTACTGATTGATATCTTCAGGCTTGTCCTCTGAATTACTTAACTGATCTTTAAGCTCTTTATGCTCTTTTATACAAAATTCAGCCTCCAGCTTTGCTGTTACCATACTTTCTACGATACTCAACATATCTTCTCCATTCTTTTGATCAGCCAGCTTATCAGCATTCGGAAACAAATGAGGTGTGACTGCATTTTTGCTCCATATATTTTCGTCGTTCTCAGGCATTGTGTCATTACACAAATATGTTTTACATGTATCCTCTGTTGAGGAATATTTATTGGATCCTTCACTTAAACGTATCTTGACAGTTTCTACCAATGCCGAAATCTTATCCTCTATTTTCTTATTCTCATCCTGGTCTTGCTTATAGATAATAGCTTTTATCTTTTCACTGTAATAAAAAGATTAACATAAAAGTAATTTTAAAATATAAGACATACACAATGTTATCAAATATACCTTTAATCCGTCCTCTTATATAGCTAGTAAAAATTTATACAAAAATACATATATTAGTATCAAATTGTAGAAAATGTGCATAGACTATTTCAGAATTGTAAGTTGTACATTGAATGTTTATTGCAATAATAAATATGGAGAACAAATCTGAGAAGATTCTAACTTTCTAAGCTTAATTTATCATAACTCTTTGCTTAGTATTCAAATGCTCCAACTATTTAAGTAACATTCTGTGTTAACATTCTAACTAAAAGTAACATTCTGAAATATTCTGCACATGTATGTATTAAATCTGTTATAACTAAATTTCATCTATGTAACTTATATAATAATCCTATATCATACACACTTCAAATAACTATGTACTCATCCATTTATATAAGACAATAGTTACTTTATCTCTTATATCATACAAGATTGTCAACAATATCGCAATTGCAGAAGATACTTATATAAAAATCAAATTATCGAAAAATAAAATCATTCATGATGAAAAAGTGAGATTTCCTGAAGGCACAAAACAATGTTAATACACAGCACAAAGAAATATATACTAAGACAAAGAAATAAGGGTTAAACATACGGATTTGCTGAATGAGTTGTATTTTTCAGCCATTGCATATTATGTAGCTTGTTGATTGTTGTCTTCCGCTCTATGTCGGAAGTCTTTTCTAAACTTTCAACAGCGTAATCCATTATACCTATCACAAATATATTCATAAGACTAAACGTTTATGCAATGTGCGCAGCTAAACTTAGATTCACATTTAAGACACCCTCTGCAAATTACTTTGTTACCAAAAAAAATATATATATCCTGGGTTACAGATAACACGTAATAATAATGTGACAAAAATTATCAACTACTTGTATCCATTATTCGCACGGCAGTTAATCGCAGTCGTCAATAAACAAACCCAGAATCTCGGTAACGATATTAGAGAACAAATTCTAATCTATGTGTGACATTTATTAGCATTTCGCCTGAATGTGCATTCCATGAGAATTGGAGAGAAGAATTCGTCCAAAAAATCGCAAGATGTTAGTGCGATAGTGACGTGGGGAGAATAACGGCACGAAATCCGAGCATGGTTAAACCGTTCTCGGGCAGAGGCTCGAGCACCCGCAATCTCGAAAAAGCTTCCTGGCTAAGCCCTTACAACTGACCTAGTTTTTTACATTGACTCTCGGCGTAATTGTTCCCCTAACGCTGCCTTTCCCCGCGGATGTAAACATAAACAGCGAGGATAATGTTACGGTTCAACATCGCATATAGGCTATTCGGAGGGGAGAGGGGGAGTCAACAACGTTTTCGAAACGGCAGAATTACGTTACACACATACGAACCGGTATGCCGGAGGACATCGAAATTACAAACATAAACTTTAATAATTGTACCGACGGTAATGATCTCATTTTTACCTCGCCAGCTTGCAATATTCACCGAGGCGACTCAACGTGGAATTACACAACGTCCAGTAGAACCAGAAAGAATGTTGCCCCAACCCTGGTAGAGATACAGACGATGCGGACGCCATAAACAGAATTGCCGCAGGAAAATTTCAAAAATTCCACCGCTAGTCGCTTCGCTATTTGCCAACTGTGATGATTGGCTGCCGAAGAGGGGAGACCACAGTAGAGCTTTCCGTCGGTAACATAAGGCTGGATTTACAAGTCTAATGCATGGTCTACATAAAGCCCATTCTACAATGGCAGTAAGTTGTAAGCTTAGAGCATATAGACATGGAGGAGGAATGCTGCCTGCAAAGTGTGGCCAAGATCTGTGCGAGAGAGAAAGGTATAGAGTCCTATTTATCTTC
>JAJVSH010000121.1:189826-211835 GCA_021460005.1 Tetramorium alpestre | reverse complement strand
TTTTCCCCCCTTGCGCATGCGCAATTGACTTCTTCGACATCTTGCTACGCATGGATACCATCTTAATCATCGACTGCAATACGCGTCTTATTATCTTATTTCTATTGCGCATGCGCGAGGGGGGAATTTTTAGATAATCTTAAAGGTTATCTTAGTACGGGGGGTTTAAGGCAAATGTAAGACTAAGCTCTATCTATATATCTATGTGCGGGCTCAACTTGGCCATCATGGAATCATGGAGGGGGTAGCGATTGCACTTCTCTGATTATTTAGGACTCTAGTCTCTGGCTTTACCCCCGCGCATTTATGCTCCCTCCTGGGGTGCGTTCCAAAATACAACCTTGGTTACCATAATGCAATAGTTTATGTCACGCACATTATAGATTATGGTAACCAAGGTTGAATTTTGGAACGCACCCCTGATATTTCTCCTCCATGATCGGGAGTGACATCCGATCGCCACGTCATCACTAGGTCAATTTAATAAAAATTTTTGATTGATTCAGAAAAAAATTCCAAACACTACAAATAGCTACAGCCTCTGCTACAGCCAATCAAAATGTCAAACGAAACTCTCTCCATTGTGATGTATATTATTAGTTGGTATCACTGGTACCACTTTTTGTAGTTGGCGACTCGTCTCTGACTTGACGTTGACAATTGTGGACGCCGTGACAAATGCCGGTCGAGGTAAATGTCAATACGCGTTCACAGGTTCCAAATTTTCGATCGATTTGATAATAGAACCGTGTGGTTCTTTCAGTGAGACTTTATACAATATTTTTGTATGCATAATTTTATTACATTTTCTACAAACGTGAGATGTGAACGTCCTTCGTGTTCCGAGTATTCTAACACATTTCAACGACACTGCCGACATACCAGCCTTTCGTAAGTCTTTAAAGATTAAATAAAACAAATTATATAGCTTTCATCACGGAATATTGTGAATAAACGATTAAATAATTATATCACCTATTTTTTTAATTAAGTATTTACGAGTTTCTAATTTAATCGACAGAAGAGAGAAATTGCTGAAACTAAATGATTATTTTGTAACGTATGAAATAAATTAAAATCTATCGTTATGATTAGCATAAAGTGCGAAAAAAATATATATTTACGACTTTGTACAAATAAACGTTTGTAAGAAATTGCAAAGATCTTGAATAGTCGTATCTAGATAAGATTATAGCTAGCTGGAATCAATAAATGGTGTCAGTATTCGTGTCACAGTGACAAACACATTGAATATCAACAGTGATTTATGTATCAGATTTGGAGCAACATTTTGATAGTCGGAAATTGATTTGTGAACATAGATTTCAAATATAGTCAACAATTGCTAGATCGTTCTATGTAAACATATCGTATCCTGGTGGTCACTGTAACATTTCTGACAATTTACTCGCACGATTGTGACACATTCAACTGTTTGCTAAAACATCTTTCTATTTAAATTTAATTATTATATTTTGAAAAATCAGATGGTCATTATTTTGCAAACATCATTCAACTAGATTTTAAATTATTGCTTCCTTTTTTATAATATTTATTTTTGCATGTGTACATATGTATGTTAATCTTGCACTATATGCTATATGAAACTAATGAGTTTTTTTATAGTACAATTTAATTTATTTCATTCAAACGAATTCATTATACAAATTCTTTCTAAAATGAAGCACTTAATGACTTCATGAACTAAACTGAATACATAGCGTAACATTAAAATACACTGGAACTCAAATATTTGTTACAAAGTAACAACTATTTGTTCTAGAGTATTTTAACGTTATGCTATGTATTCATTTTAGTTCAATGAAGTAATTAAGTGCTCCGTTTCAGAAGAGTTTGCATAATGAATTCGTTTTAAAAATGTTTATCTTAATTTCTTTTAATTTTTGTTAAGAGATAAAAGTACATATCAGCATGACACAAGTGTTTCCGTGAAATGCTTCGGTAGACACACGATATGTCAATATTATGCTATAGATATGATATGAATATTATTGAGACATTGATATCCTTATCAAAATTTGTACAAGAGTTTACAATAAAAAAGTATTCGCTACGTTCTCAATTAAAATTCGTAAATACTGAAATCATATGTATTAATAATGAAATTTTTACCGAGTGATTCTCACAGTAAGTAAATAGAGATGTGCTATCTTTGATCGAGTTTAATTTTTTTACAGCTTAATATTATTTTTATGCGAATTCATATTACTTTTCATTAAAATTGCACGCCAATTACTCGTCGATCTTGAAACACAATTTTTTATTGGAATAATAAATTCAACATATTTAAATCAATAATCAGTTTAACTTTTTAATGCTGATAAGCATCCTTTAAATCCTGTAAAGAATTTACTGCGAAAAGTATCATCCCAGAGCCAGGATTAAAATAACATACCATTGTGTTCTGATTGTTGAATCTCGCAATGCCAAACTGTCGTCTATTTGCATACTGTTTGTTTTAATAGAAGTATATTTTACCACGAAACAAACTATACTTTCGTATAATAATTACCGGAAAAGTGAGACGCATTTAAAGTAAAGAAAACCTATGTTTTTTTCCAACGGGAAGTGATCTAATAAATAATCAGAGCATTCACTTATCTACGTGCTAGACGTTTTCCTCTTCCAATTGAATTTTTTTATGTTTTATTGCAAATTAATGCACTTTTTACAGATATGTACAATATAGTCGTTACACTATAAGTTATTATGATACTATTGACTATATTTTTTGTTAATAAAGAAACTCTATTCGATTGTTACATTTTTTCAAATATACTGAAATATATTTCATAAAATTTCAAATAAATTTTATAAATTTCAAATATTGGTACATTTTTTCAAGTATACTGAAAAAAATTCTGGTTAAAAACGACGAATCAGAAAAACCTTGTAGGCGTGATCAAATATTCTGGTTATTATAATAAGAATTCTGATTATCATAAATTATAAAGTATTGAGTTCTATTGTAATAACGAGAATATTTTATCACCTACAAGATTTTCTCATTCGTCCGTTTTTAACCAGAATTTTTTTTCAGTGTATCTAAAACAGAAACATTTTTCTCGAAATTTTAAAAGGGGCCAAAAATAATACTTCTCGGAATATTTCTCTCTATTGCATAGAGTGAAAATATTAAATGAGACAACGAGCAAAGTCCTCCTCCCTTCACTGGCGTTAGGGATCAAGGGTTGATCTCGAGACGATATTCTCGGTATGCGAGATCGATCACGTGTCCTTCGAGCTAATGGACTAAATGCTTGACAATTACATTGCAATGTATATAAATGTTTCGATGTGAGTCGCTTGTGACCGCTGAAGTGTCGTGCGATAAATAGCCGGCACGTGACACTCGTACGGGCCCTCTGATGCATGAGAGAGGATGCGCCGCGGCGCAACGCTACATGATTAGATTACGTGTATCGTGTCTCGAGGAGGATACCGCTTCTTCATTAGAAAAACGACGGGATGGAACGGAAACATATTCGTATATTATATTCTAGAGGATTCGATGTACAGGCGGGTCAAGGTTGCATTCGCTTTCGAATAGACCGGCATCCCTTTTCCCATTCAAACAATCTGACGAACACGTAATTCAATGGATACTCTCATACGGATAAACGGCGTCCCACGAGGAATCCTACGAGATGTCTGCACACACACATGACGCTCCAACGCCACGCGATGCGCCTCGGTCTTTAAGCAGGGAGTGAGATTCAATTCAGGTAAAAATGTGTGTGTTTATGCGTGCAGAGATGCGTGTGAGATTTATGCGCATTAATTGCATAATCGATCGTTGTAGAAACGTCGAAGGCTAGCACTCGTGTTCATTAACCGGCGCGATCTGCATAAGTTTTTTGTTATCTGGAAAGTATCGCATGCCGCCTGATAGTCAGTGGTTAATCCGGTCAGCCTTGAAACTCCTTTAAACTCTTGTAAAATGAAAGCCACCTAAGCTGCGAATTTATCATTTTTATCTATGACCCTTATCGGACAATTTCGTATCGCAATAAATATTGAAATGGATTAAATAAATAAAATATGCATTGGTTCTTATTTTTTTAAAAAAAGATTGTAATGAATTGAATCAAAGCTAATACAAATGCACATGGAATGTGTCGTGATTACTTTTATCTATCTCTATTTTAGGTCTGTGAAATGCGAATTTTTACACATTGATTTGTCCATAAATAATCGTTTTTTTGTACACCTTGCAAAAAATAAAAAAAGTTAAATACTTTCATATTTTTAAAATTCCAAAGTTTGCATTTTTTTAAATTATAATCATATTAAATTAAATTATAATTATAAAATTAAAAATTGGATAAATAAATAGCTTACAAACAAAATTCACAATTGCAAAATTCCAATTTTTCATGTATATCATTTTATATGTAAAACTTTTTTTTTTAATTTAATGATTAAAAGTATCGACGATGTTAAAACTTTTTTAATGGATCTTAACAAATATTCTGTAACACGCATAAGTGTACCGATTAACGTATTTTTCACGATTCCTATATAAAAAGTGCGAAGGTTAACAGCGACTTTTCCCCAACCGATGTAAGTTTGGCTCCGTTATCCGGGTATATAAGGGGCACGACGGAACACGCGTACTTTCAGTCTATAGTGCGCTGGAATTTTGTAAGCGCGAGAGAGCTTTGCTGCGGTGCATGTCGGTGCACGGGATAATAAATTTAGTGTATAAAGTAACACATGCAGCTTCTATGAATTATTAGAGTGACTTCAGAGAGAAGAAAAAAAGAACAGACAAATACGCGCGTTTGGCGAAACCCGTTTCTCTCCCAGTGAAAGTATACTTTCGTACGCACACCGTTCTCCAACCTCAATCGATTTATTGTTGCGGTTGCGATTTATTGTTGCGGTTTTCGTCTACGGTAAAATTTAATTATATCTAGTATATGAGACGCAACCTAATCTGACGTTTGCGCGAGTTATGTCTCTACAATAAATTTTATTATCGATATGTAAATACATAATGTACGAATAAACACGTACGTGATGATCGGACAATATCGTTGATTCAGAAAAGTCAGGAGGAATTAATCGCTACGTATATGTTTAGCATATTTTTATCTATTTAAATCAACCGTTAGATAACGAAATTTAAATAAACATACAGTATAGTTTACGTGTATGTGATGTGTATATAATTAATTCCTAAATAATAGAGTTAAAATAACAAAAAATTTTTTTACTATGTAAAAGTTACTTTGTTTAGAAAAATCTATAAAATGACTTGAATGAAAGTTTTAAATTATTTTTAAAAAATGTTTTTAATAATAGTTTTATTTTTTTTTAATGGAATAATATAATATATATTTATTTTAATGCAGTAAGACTGAGTAACATATATGACTAATATATCGAAAAATATGTTTTATTGTATTTAATTGAATTTGTCTTAAAATATCTTACAAAGTTGTAATAAAATATTATTTTATTAAATAGATTAAAATAAAAATAAATACGAAAATAATTTAAAACTTTCATTAAAGTTATTATATAGATTTTCTTAAACAAGATAACTTTTAAACATTTTTTATAACTATTATTTTAATTTAAAAAGTAATTAAATATACATTTCAACCAATTATATCAAAAATTATAAAATCAAACGAACGAAGTGAAGTTCGATTTGAATTATGCTTAGTGTCTCGTCCGGATGGAGCACGACTACATAGTACTCCATCCGGACGAGAACACGTGACATAATTGTACAAGCGATGTCACATCAAGACATATAAGTGAGTATTTTTTATTTTTTTCCTGATTTTTTATAGTCTTATACAATATTGAGATACATATTTATATGAAGTTTTAACTATGATTTTTGAAACAGCGAGTTTATTTAATTTTTTTTTGTTCATTTTTACAACTTCTTTAAAACGTTTTAGCTTCTAACATCTATTTCTACTAATATAAATTAACTTTAATCTGTTTCCTTTTTTACTTTTTGTAGTTTTAAGAATTGAAAAAGATAAAAAAAAAGATAAAAGTAAGTTAAACTGAGATTAAAGTTAATCTATGTTGATAAAAATAAACATAAATGGTTTGAGATAATTTGATAGTCAATTTGAGATAATTTGATAGTCAATTTGATATTTATTTTATGTTTTCTTGTCTCTCAAAGATTACATTACATATTCTATTCTAAACTTTAAACATAAACAAATTAAAAAATATTACAAGTGTTTTAAGTTTGTAAATTTTTGAAAAAAAAAAAATTCTCAGGAAAAAATATACTTGACGTATGACTATAGATTTTTAAATAATATGTAATTTTTACATGAAAACTTTTATTGAAATATTTTTTCCTGAGAATTTTTTTTTTTTTTTTTTTCAAAAATTTACAAACTTAAAACACTTGAAATTTTTTTTAATTTGTTTATGTTTAAAGTTTAGAATAGAATATGTAATGTAATCTTTGAGAGACAAGAAAACATAAAATTCAATATCGTATATGATTACATATGTGAAAATAAAGATAATTTTTGAGATTTAGAACTATAATTATTACTAATGTTAAACTTTTACACGCTATTTTTTTAAGATATATTTAAATTTGTAAATTATAAATTATTTTTGTTATACGATATCGATACATTATAAAAAAGATAATTAATCCTTTCATTTTTTAAGTCACTCCTTTTGAGTCAATTATTCTATTTTATCGTTTTTGTCCTTTGCTTATGTTAAAGCCTATTCAATTTCAATATCTTGGACTCTTCTCATTACACACTATCTCTTCTAGTTATTCTTCCTCGATCCGTAATACTTTATGTGTTATCTAATTGTAACGTTTGTCACTCATACAATATTTTTAAAAATCAACCCAAATCCATCATAAAAATTTAAATAACTAAATAAATTGCGATTTTTATTTTTTATATAAAAAAATTAACTTACGTAGTGTTAATATTACATTATGGACAAAATAATGAGTTAACAGAATAGAAAGATCGACTATTTGAGATGTCTGTAATGGAAAAAAGGGGGCCAGATATTTATTTGAGTCTTTCTTGTATACCCATTTGTGTTTCGTTTTCTTGCGTTTTGTTTTTTTTTTTTCTTTTATCTGTTTGCTGACCTCTTTAACGGTCTGTAACTTTGCTCATTCTTTGAAATTCTATTTAATCTTTAGGAATATATTTTTACTTATATATACTTATTTTGCATTTTTTAATATTACGTAAGAAAAGATCTATCTTTTAACTTTCTAAATAAATAAATTTAATATAATAAAATATAAACTGTAAATTTGCAATGTTTTCTTTTCTGATATTTTATAATTTCATATTTCGGCGGTTATTTTTTTGTCATGATATTTTTTTCTTGTGTCTTTTTTATTTATAACAAATGAAGGCTTTGCATTTGTTTGCCTTTGTATGCCTATTGTATTTGATAAGAGTGCGACTTACAACTTATCTTTTTCGATAATGGAACATACGTTGTACATCTTTAGTATATAATCATATTTTTATCATAATTATTCATATTTTTACCTATTTTATGAAATATTTTTTGGAAAATGTTTAAAATTTTATTTAAAACGTTTAAACTTTTTAATTTTAAACATCTTTAGCAAAACATAAAGTAGGTACAATGAATGCGTTTTAAAATGATTGATTGTTAAATTTTTTAATTATTAAAAAATAAATGACTATGATATTTTAACTTTGCATAAATACATGTCTCAATGCTATATGCACGTATAAAAATACTCAGAAGAAACAGAAAATATTAGTTTATTTATGTATGTATATTTACCGCTTGATGTGACACATATATTATAATTAATGTAATTCATATAATTAAGTCATATTGAAAATATTTACACGCATTTCGCAAAAATATTTATTATAACAATCAAGAATCTCGTATTTATCCATTTTGTATACTCATTTCATATTATTAATGATTAAAATTATTTTTTTTTTTTTACATAAATTTGCATTGTAAATTTTAATTATTCCTAATATAATAAATATTCCTAATATATAGGAATATTTTAAATATTCCTAATATTCCTCTTTTATTTTTAATGAGAAATTACGTTCATTCTTTACAATTAATATTACGAAGTGTACGGTAGAACATTGATAGATCTTAAATGCACTATTAAATAATATCCGTTACAATTTATCGTTGGAATAATGTTTAATCGGATGCGATTAAAAAATAATTTTAAAAAATATTTTCTACATTTATATTTATATATTTTTTAATGTAGAATGTTGTATATGGATATATACACGGAAGGATTGATATATTCATTTTCGTCGCTTTGTCCATGAAGCTGGCTTGATTCAGAATGGCTATTGAAGCTGATCGCTGGAAGAAAAAAACCTTTATCGATCGGCTGCGCAAATTAGCATCGAGACGCGTGCCGATCTTAGCATGGTTACCGAAATATAATTCGGAAAAATTCCTTAGCGATGTTATAGCCGGCATAACAGTTGGGCTTACTGTTATGCCACAGGGACTTGCATATGCAACATTAGCTGGTTTGGAACCTCAGGTATATAATACAATATAATACAATCTCTTATAAATAAAATTTTGATTTTTTACTTCATGAATTAAATATCAATGTTTTTCTTATTGATGCTTATCCATTTGAGATTGAGAATGTATTATTAATATCATGTTTTCCTTTCAGTATGGTCTTTACTCGGCATTTATGGGCGCAATAGTTTATGTGATATTTGGCACCTGTAAAGATATTACAATCGGCCCTACCGCACTTATGGCGCTAATGACTCACGACTATGTGCAAGGAAGAAACGCTGATTACGCCATACTTCTCGCATTCTTATCCGGTTGCCTGCAATTACTAATGGCATGCTTACGTTTAGGTATGCTGATTCAATCGAATAAGAAAATGCTTTATTTTAAGTGAACATCGGATATATATGCGATAGAAAATAGAATTTCAAAAGTGAAAAAAAAGTATTTCTATTCAGAAATGCGCAAGGTAAGACTTACGTGAGGTACGCAGGCTATGCGCAAGAGTTACTGGAAGTTTTCAGATTCCAAGTAAATTCAATGCTATTTTGAACTAGTTTTGCACATATCCTTGTTACATATTTGATCGATATCTTTAATGACTTAATAGGTATCATTTGCGTTTTTAATATAAAAGACAATTTTGTAGGTGTACTTATAGACTTTATCTCTATACCAGTCACTGTGGGCTTTACCTCAGCAACGTCCCTCATAATCGTTGCTTCGCAATTGAAAGGATTGTTAGGTTTAAAAATTTCGTCTCAAGGATTTCTGGATACTTTAATTAAAGTCTTTCAAAATATCGGTGACACGAGTCCATGGGATACTGGGATGAGTATCTCTTGTATCACAATTCTATTGTTATTTAGGGTAATGAACGAATCTTTATATTCGTTTAAAATTTATATTATATCCTGATATGCC
Source organism: Tetramorium alpestre (assembly GCA_021460005.1). NCBI lineage: Eukaryota > Metazoa > Arthropoda > Insecta > Hymenoptera > Formicidae > Tetramorium > Tetramorium alpestre. The sequence goes on along the minus strand of JAJVSH010000121.1, from coordinate 202,361 downwards.
TCTTAATAAATATCTCAATTCACAGAAAATGAAAGATATTAAATGGCACATCATTGGCAAGAAATCAACATATTATCAGCGTATAATCACAAAAGCGGTATGGCTGCTCTCTACGGCGCGGAATGCCATTGTCGTTGTCATTTGCTCCGTTATTGCTTACAAATATGACTCGTCCGAGTCTGGATCTCCGTTTATTCTAACGGGTCCTGTAAGATCTGGTCTTCCACCGTTCAGTCTGCCACCTTTTTCCACACAAATAAATAATCAGACTCTCACCTTCACGCAAATGTGTTCCGAACTGGGTACTTCTATAATATTAGTGCCGATAATAGCTGTGCTCGGCAACGTAGCTATAGCTAAGGCCTTTATAAACGAGGGCAAAGTCGACGCTTCCCAAGAACTCTTGACGCTCGGAATCTGTAACGTTCTCGGGTCTTGCGCGAGTTCCATGCCAGTTACAGGATCGTTCAGTAGATCAGCAGTGAATCACGCCAGCGGCGTGAAGACTCCAATGGGTGGATTGTATACTGGAATTCTGATCTTACTGGCTCTCAGTCTGCTCACGCCATATTTCTATTACATCCCAAAAGGTAGCAAAGCATTTTAACGCACGCAACAACATGCAAGGAATGCCAATTTGGCGTAATTGTTACCGTCTTTCTTTCAGCTTCATTATCGGCCGTAATCATTTGCGCGGTAATATACATGATTGAATATGAGGTTGTGAAACTGATGTGGAAATCAAGCAAAAAGGATCTCGTACCGATGTTTGTTACCTTTTTGTTTTGCCTCATCATTGGTGTGGAATACGGTATTTTATTAGGGGTCGGCATAAATCTGATGTTCCTGCTGTATCCTTCCGCGAGACCTACAGTCCACGTCGACAAGTATACAGTAGGTAGTAGCAAAAATTTAAATTCAAACGAAGGAATCTCTTCTCTTTTTCTTCTTCATTACTTTAAATTGTTAATTGTAAAATAATTATTGTGAATTGGGAACAAAGAAGCGTTGAATCTGACATGTACATTAAATTCTTTTTTTTCCAAAATATTCAAAATATACATAGATTTTATTGTTGCATGTCTAAATAAATTTCAATGAAATTGATACCATGTTTGTTACAGACCGATTGTGGTGCAGAGTACTTACTGGTTACGCCAGGAAACAGCTTATATTTCCCAGCTGTCGATTTTATAAAGCAATCGGTTGGTAATGCTGGTATAAAGCAAGGATCTAGTCAAGTACCGGTTGTTGTTGATTGTAGATATATTTTGGGAGCGGACTTTACGGCTGCTAAGGTAATGCCTTTTTTTTATTGAATATATTCAACATTCGCTACCATTGGATTTTGTTTTCTTCTCACAGACTACATTATATCTCTACTGCGAGATAGATTTTATTTTCATGGATTGTACAATTAACTGTTATATATGTTTATTAACATATTAACTGTTATTAACATTATAAGAATCACATATCATGTATAATACTAATAGCGAATGTATTAAAATAATATGATTAAATTGAAATCGAAATTGTGCTGAATTCAAATATATATAATATTGTTTTCTCAATTCAGGGTATGAAAACATTGATCAATGAATTTAGCAATCGCAAACAGGGATTGTATTTTTACAATCCAAGATCAGATGTGGTCAATGTTTTAAAAGGTGCTTGCGGTGACGAATTCCAATATGTTTCGACTCAAGAAGAGCTCTCTTATCTGTTATCAACAGTTCAAGGTAATCAAATAATTTACTATAATCGTAATAAACGATAATACGCAGTGTGATAATTATTCTTAAAAAATGATATTTAATCTATTACTTTGATTTATAAATACAAGATGCCTGATTTATAAATACAAGATTTATAAATACAAGATAATAAATGTAATATCTCTCTAGGGCAGAATTAGAACGATTTAAATTAAATAAAAAAAATCTTATATCATTTTATGATTTTTGTAATACTTAAAAAGAAATTAAATTCTCAGATGAGATATGTATTGGAAATAATTATAATTTATAAATATCATAATATTAAAATTTTATGAATATGTTCGATTTTTATATCCGAGAAACTTTACACTGCACATTGTCTTATTTTCAGACAAATCATCGCAACAACTTCTTGAGCAAACACATGACAAATTACATGCATCTTTAATGCTAAATAATTCAGAGATGATTCACAGAAATGCGCGTGGTTCCTGCCATGAACTTAGTGAAGTCACAAGTACACTTTTACATGCGACTGCAAGTTGAAATTGAATCTCATTTGATTTTTATATTAATAAAAAGAAAACAAGAAGTTTTATTAAACAGAATGTTACATAGTTACAATCTTTATTTAAATGATATTAAGCACACAAAACAATAAATTAAAAGCGACGTAGAAATAATAAAATTATTTCTTAACATATTTATTTCTTAATGCAAAAAATAATTTTGCAATTTAAAAGTTATAAATACTCCTGCTGCTTAACTTAAACATTATTTTCCTAATGATCGTAAGAATTATTTCAATTTCATCGTCATGTTCATATGTATACATGTAATACATAGAAATCTATGAAGTACAGTTTTAGTTGGCACTTGCACTACTATTGCATATATAATCATTGTTAACAAAGAACTGTATCACACAATGTAGTGAAGGCACACAAGAGTCCATCACCAGAAGAATTATTTGTTGTTATAAAAGAACGTGTATTCGTTGTGTATAGTCAATGTAAATGTAATTGTTACAAGTATGTAACGTAATAATACTCAAAAATATTGCACTCAAAATCATTCTCGTTGTCTAATCGATTTCTATTTAATAAGAAATAATGTACTCGTGTATCGATCAATAAAAAGTATCGGTCGTACTACATCTCTCTCTTTGTGCTTTCTCATACATTATAGAAATCACAAATCCTCAAACTTACATACCTTTTTACTTTGCTGTCGGGCAGTATAGATTGAGCTCTTTTTATTATTTTATTCCAAAACATAGTGTTAATTTAATTATCCTTAAATTAATTATACAAGAATTCTTAATCTATATTTTTTTATAAGCGCACGAATGAAGACTACAAATCATTTTCATTGATTCTTTAGAACTCCATAAAAAAAATTTATGTTTTACATGTGTTTAATAAAGACCGGAGACAACGTCTGTTACCTTTCCACGTTTTCCAATCAACGAAGATGTCGTGTTTCTTCGAGTAATTGGATTTTCTTTAATTTGCTGATTTCCCGAATATTTGCCCGCATTGAAACGATTTTTTCCAAGACCGAATGTGTCGTATGTTCGCCCAGCAAAAATTCCCGATTCGTTCGGTCTGCCAGGAAACTTGTTGCCGATTTTATCTTTCTGACAAAAGGAATTGTGTCTTATGCCATTTTTCGTTAATATCACCGGTGAGTCTTCCGAGCTGGCTTCACCCTTGCTTTTCGCATAATTCAACTCGTTATGGTAGTTCCATTCACGAGTTCTCTGCTCCTCATAAAATTCATCGCTTTTTATTTGCTTATTATTAACGTGATACAGTTCGTCATTCTTCAGATGTCTGTTTTTAGAGATGAGATCATCCCGCCTTCCCTGCTGATCGAACTCCGAAGAAAAATCGTCAAGTCTAATCACTCTCGATCTCTGCTTCTCGTCGCGAGACTTGGCCGCCTTCGACTGACGCTTATCCCCGTTCCATTGATTTTGCTCCTGCGTAATAACGATGTCGACCATCGAGTCCAAACCCTCGTCAATCCTGTCCAGGGATTTCGTTATCAGACTGGGAGACTTCGGCGCATCGATCGAACGCGGTCGTCGCGTGACGACGGGCTTCAGATTGAAGTCCGTGATGTAGAAGAGACCACTGTCGCTCTCTCCCTTCGATGAACACTGATCTTTCTTCGACCCGTGATGAGAGATGTGATGGAAGGACTCCGATCTGCGCATCTTAAATCTCGAAGAATCGATCAGGAGCGCCGTCTGCTCCTGTTTACCGAAATTCTCCGACTCGTTCGACCTGTCATAATTCTGCAAGCTTCGGTGCTCATCGAAGGAATTTAAGCTTTCGAACTTTCGGATGCGACACTCCACTCTGCTCCCCGACCGTCTCGACTGCGGGCTGGACACGTTCGACTCGAGATAATCGTGACTAGCCGAGCGACGTAGATACTTCCTCTTTTCTATCTCGCTTTTGTACTTGGAGCTGTGTCGGTGTACTGTCCGTTGATCGGCCGATCGTCCGGAGGACGTCTCGAATCCCTTGGGAACAGAATCGAGCTGCCTGTAAACGTCGATCTGTCTGCCGATCGGCCTGACATCCGTAATCTTCGACTTCGAGATCTCGTAGCTCCTTAACGTTTTGCAGTTTTTCGCATCGCTGTCCCCGAAGTGACGCAAATCGTCGAGGCTCTTCCCGAGCTTAACATCGATACGATTCGGGCCTATCAGTGTAGCGTCGCTCTTGCTCTGTTTCTGCAAGTGATCCTCACCGCTGACGCTCCTGATCTGCCCGTCGTAGATCTGATGCTTGCTGTTGTACTTGAGCTTGGAGGCGCTTAGCAGCGAATCGCTGCCATCACCCAGGGTCTCCTCCTCGACTTCCTCGTCGTGGGAGTTGTACATCTCCGCATGATCGGCAAAGTCGCAATGCCTGGCGGCCAGGATAGCCGATAAGCACGGCGGTGCCCTTCGCGGCGGCTGCGGGTGTAGAATAGCTGGCACTATCGCCTCCTCCACGTCCGGTCCCTTCACGACGATCTTTACGCTGCCCTCCATCGACGACTTTGATGTTTTGCGCGGCCCACCGGGGTTCGATCTCTTCGTGCCGTCCGAGTCCGTGCTGTAATCTTGATCGTTGCCGAAGTAGGTCACTTGCTCGCCCTTCGACTGATTTTGAAACGTTTTCGTGCCCGCGTTAGATTTCAACATCTTCAGATCCGCATATTGATCCACCTTGGACACTTTTTCATACATATAACTCTCAGAGTTGTTCAACGACACTTTGGAATTCGATCGGTATAATTCGTTCTTATCCGACTTCTGTTCATTGCGAACGATTTCTTGATCGTTATTAGTGTGACGATTTAGTTCCTGAGTTTTGTCGCTGAATTCTTCCTCGGCGTCCTTGACTATGATCCTCAATTCTTCGATCACGTCGTCTATCGTTGTCTCCTGATCGTTGCTCTGCGCGGGCGAGGCTTTCTGCCGATTGCCGGTTCTCGCCTGATGCTTCGTGTCCTCGGGGCTGCTGGATCTCTCCGAGGAGCTAATACCCTCGTCCTCCGCATTCGAGGAGACTTTCGGGCTTTTAGCGGTAATGAGGATCGTCGACGCGGACTTATCTCGCTCCTCCACGTTGCAGTCATTCCGTTTTTCGAGCTGCATCTGCAAATGCGATACTTTCTTGCTGAGTATCCTGCAGGTTTCCTCCGCGCGCATCACCCTGCGCTGCAAAGCGTCCACGTCGACGCAGTTGTGCGTCCATTTCTGAACTTCCTTGTGCAGTAAATCAGTTAAAGCGTCCTCCTCGCGTCCGTCGAATTCCCTCAGCCATTCCTGAAGTACCTGCGGCTCTAAGCCAGCTTCGCAGGCCTCAGCCTGAAAGAAAGCGAAATATTTGTGTCTTGATACACGGAAATAATAAGGGTGAATATTATAAAATAACATATGAAAAAAATTCAAAAGTATTAAAATATATTGAATGGCACATACAACTTTTTATCGTATCTCTTACCTGAATATATAGTTTCGTTTGCGTGCGGAGTGCAGATTTTAGAAAAGCGTTCAAAAACGAAACCCCCGCGACCCTCAACGCGATGGCCGCCCTCGGGGCTAAAAGAGCGCCCGCTAAAAATCGAAATCTTCCTCCTTCTCCGTATTTGAGTCTCAAAGTTGACACCGCTTCCGAGACAGCCTCATGTCCGCCTGGTGCTTGGCATACTTTTGTAAGGAGCTGTAAAATCAATTATAAACGCATTCTGTTGTACTAAATAAAATACAATGCAAAAGATATTGGGGACTCGCGATGCATGTTTGCCGAAGAGAAAGAATGAATACATGTCGAAGAATTTACGCGGAATATTTACAATTTAGAACTTGAGTGTTTCTTATTGCCATGTAAGTGGAGATTCTTATTACATTATACGCACCTAATAAATAATTTTTCATAAAAAATATATAATATATAGAATTATACATAAAATGTCTATATATATTTTTTTAAAGATTATACAAGAGAAAGAGAATATATATATAGACATATTTTGTATATAATTCTATATATTTATATATATTTTTATATGAAAATTTTGTTACCGGGCAGTTTTACCAGAATTTGTGATCACGTGCCGTGGAAGTAATTGTCCGCCTCGGCTGAACTAACCGCTGATCGTATCGCGCGATATCCGCTCGCAAGGTGCACGTTTCGACCCCGAAAGCCAGGAAGATAAAAGAAGAAAAGGTCCATGGTCAATAGCGTGACATGCGCGCATAAGTTTGTAAACGGAGCCAACGCTCTCGATCGAATAACATTCGGCAGATAAGCGACAAAAACTGGTTTCGTCGGTGAGCACCTTCGAAATAACGGCGTCGCTGTTCGTCGAGCGTATCGAAACACACGTTTACGACCCCGACGACTTGGGAGAAAAAAAAAATGACCAAACGACCGGGTGCATTAACTTATTGCACAAGACGAGTGACCCACTGGCCACTTCGTTCCACGGTTCCACTTAATTCTTTATTTCCCTGATCTGTTTGGATAACGTGTAAACGTTTCATCGCTTTTGCGTAAGTATATCGAGTTACTGTTATCATTGATATCTTTAGCCGTAATTCGCATTGAAGTGTGAATATCTCGAGTAGCAGAGTAAAAAAGCGACGTGGTGCCCACGAAGATGATCCGGATAGCACAAGTGATTGTTATGAACTCAAAAGAGATTTACTTTTTTAAAATTTCTTTATGAATTATTCTGTTCGAAATAAATTCAAAAGAATTCCAGATATATGTCTTTTGACTTCTGGAATTCCTTATGTCCGAAAAGGGACTCAGAATTGATAACATAAAAGCGTATTCTTTTTGAATTCTTAAGAATGTTTTTGTAATGTAATGGAAATAGGATAGAAAAAAAATTTATTTCATAATGTGGAAATTAAAAAAAATTTCTTTTTTATTCTCTGTGTTATCTAGGCATCGTTATGTCGCCTTTCGACGTTACTCCGCTATTCGAGACAAGCAATGTTCCGCTTTTGTGAAAATTACAGGTGAAATATCAAACTTATAATTTTAAATAAAATTAAATAAAATATATAATCAAATTAATTATTTATATATACATACATATATGTTTAGTAAAAATGTATTGAGTCTGGAAATGTAAATTAAACTCAAAAGATGATCTGCGATATTGCGAACGGAGACGGAGAGACATGCGTTGTTTCGCGCCGCGTGCTGATGTTCGCGCGACACGCGGTGACTCTATAACCGATTCTTTTTAACTAACGGTATCGCGACGCTCCGGAAGTGGCGATTGTTACCTGAAGAGCCAGAACTCTGGACCGGTTCAGGCTACTAGTCAGACAGACCGCGAGAGCCAGGAGGCCGGGTTGCGCCTGCACTAATAGCCGCGGCGCATCGGCGCATCGTTCGCCGCACGCCGCCAAGCATTCCACGCAGCCTAATTCGTCCAGGGCGGCCCTTCTCGTACCGATTCTAGGTCCGGTTTGTCCCGAGCTCGGCGGTGAACTTTGGGCCAGCTGAACGCCGCGTAAGGTCTCGAGCAGCAAGGTGATTCCATCCGCAGGTGGAGAAGCGAACTCTTGCACGAAGCTGAAAAGGAAAATCAGACATGTGACAAAGAACTCCGATATGTCATGCAATTGTAATGATTATAACGAAATCTCTGTGTTCTTAACACTTCGCATTGTTAACGTTTTTTTTTATTACTTATTACTATGTGACCGTGTAATTATATGTAAAAGTATATAGAAAAGCGAGTAAAATTTTACAAAAATACTATAAGTATATAAGTAATTTATAATTTTATCTAATCATAAATGCAATATTTTTATTCTAAGCACATCTCTACTCTTTCAAATAAGAATGGGAATTGAAGAAAAACATTAAAAGTAGGAATATTGTTTGACATTCTGTAAAGAATGTGTACATAACGCAACATATACAAATTGTTTCTAACATATATGTATATATAATGCTCCATAAGATTTCTCGTCTAAACGTGCCGATAGTTACGCCAATGAATACTTGTAATAACATTCTTATCCTACGGATAAAAATCGTCGCGTAAGCGTTGAAGATATTAAAATATAAAGAAAAAAGATAGTAATTACATAATTACGGAGCTTCTCGCTCGGCAAGAAAACCGATCCGGTTTATGCGCGTGCAGCTCAGCGAGTTTTTTCCGAGATTGTCACCACGAGAGCGAAGAGGGCGACTTCGTGATTGGACGAAGGAATCGATCATCATCGATCCTGAATATATTAACAAAGACATTACAAGAGGGACCTGTCCAAGCTGCCGTGGGGATAGTCTTCTCACGACTCGGTGAGAATCAAAGTATCGTTTATTTGAAAGCACTATAATTCATATTTTTATCATACAATATAACAAAAATAAGACCTTAATTCCTCCGTATATCTTTCTATAAAACTGCAGAGAGGTGAGATTTATCTAGCTCGTTTAAATCGTCATTAAAAACAAATTTTATTATCAAACATTTAGTGTTTCAAAAAGATCTGATCGATGATTTGACATGCAATCCTCCATAGATCCGACATTTTTAATTCTACTTAATAAATCAAGCTTTACTAGTTTCTCCGATCGATCTAAATGTCCTTTTGCGAAAGTCTTTGCGACTCAACTGGAGAGCGAACAACGTGAGATGGTTTGCAAACGCCTTAAGGTAAACAGGTGTGAGGATGGGAAAGTACACGTTATACCTGTCACGCGGTGACAAGTCCATACGCGCGCGAGTACTCGCGATCCTTTTTTTTTTCTCCGATTTTGTGGAAACGATGCGCATCGAATCTATCGTAATTACTAAGGTTTCTTTCGAACTTCCTCCGATCGGTTTAATTTCCTTAATCGCGGTTGCCTGCTAGACACGCGATGGCGTAATAAAAGAGATGGCATCTCGAGAAGAGGCCTCTCGTCGTTTTCATGCGTTCTGCGAGAGTTCGCACATGTGTGAATTATACACATCAAAGTCCAGCACTTTGTGAAAACAATCGCACAATGAAAATCTCTATCATTCGCTGAGAGATTGCAGAGTGTCTTTTCCTTTCGGGAGAATAAAATGCATATTAATTTTACGAGCACGATTCTACTTTATTTCCTCGCGAAACATCGAGTATTGGAAAAAAAAAACAAATTTAAATCTGAATCACGTGTATCTTACGATAAAAAGTGTGTAAAATGTTCAAAAATATCCGAGACTCAAAATTCAATCGCGAGACATTTTACGTTTTTCACGCTATACCAAATTTAGCATGAGCGACTCGTTGCATTGTCAAGCGTCGCGATCAGGACCAAAGAAGGACCATTCTGCCTCGCGTGCCATTTATAGCGTCAGAAATGTTGCGCAATATTCCGTTATTCGCCAACACATAGCGGTGAACGAGGGAGAAAGAGAGAAAGACACAGAGAGGGACATAAATCGTAAATTAAAAGCCGTCATGGTTGATTGACATGTTTTTTGGCTAATAAGAAGCTGCGAGATCCGTCCACTGTAATTATCATTGAAGGTAGAAATAATCACCGAGTTATTTATTTTTCATATCTTCTTTTCCATATACAATATAATATTACTTAAATCATGTAAATATGATTATTATAAATCATTTAAATTTTTGAATAACATTATTTACAATAAAGATGANAAATGATGTATGTATGTTACAATAACAGTAGAGATGTTAGTGAAAAAAGAGAGAGATGATATCGGCACGAAATTCTTTATTTAATTTTCGTAACACCTCACCTTTATCCACATCCCTTCAATTACCATCTCCGCTTGGCACATTTTCGCGCGGAAAAAACAATTCTGGGAAGAGGAACGCCTTCCTTACCTCATCCCATGAAACGATTCTTAACTATTGAACGAAAGTTGCTGATTATTACGATACCACGACGGATGTCTGCTTCTATCAAGATTAACTTCAGATTGACTCAAGATGCAGATTAACTTTAATCTCGGTTTAATTTACTTTTTCTCTTTTCCTTGAAAAAAGATAAGGAGTAAATTAAACCGAGATTATAGTTACTCTACATTGGTAGAAATAAACAGGAGTCAGTTTAGAAAGAATCGAGCATCAAGTGCCGTTGAAGAAATCTTCGAACGCGCGAAAGGGATTTCGAACGCCGGGGATAATATTTCAATACGTCGAGACGTCCCGGCGTTACGACGCATAACTTGCCGAAAAAAATATTATTCGAAATGGGCCTTGTCTAGACAGAAATTGCTATAAACATACGTATGTGTGCGAGTGACATGCGGTGAATCGAATACACGGGAACATGCAAATGAGTATTAAATGCCTTCCTATATATCGCCGCGGTCGACGTCTCTCGCGTTTAACGACAAAGGGAGGCAAGAGAGGAGAGGAAGACGGCGCGGTTCTTCCCTCTTAACAATGGATGCATTATGTTACCGGCGTATTATGCATAATGCGCGAGGTATCGCGATACCGCAGCGCAGTGCGTGCACGAAATACAGAGGATCTGCTTTTGTTGCCCGCGCCGTAAAAATGCCGCGGCGACCGTCGTTTCGATACGGAGAAAACGAAAGCCTCCAAGACGACGAGAGTGACAGTAAAAGAGGAAAATGAAAATGTGAATGTCATGCCAAAACATACAAGGTCCCTCTCTTCATATGTTTCTCTCTCATGATATATTTAAATATTAGATTCATTAGTCAATCCTTTTTTTGTCTGAATAGTTCTTACTTCTGATTGTCTTCGATAATCTTGTGTAATTTTTTTCCTTTCATTATCTTCTTTCATTTTTTTCGTTATATTGAAGAAAATTGTGCTATTTTACTTGGCAATCAGCATTTTGTAGAAATAGACGGTGCGTAGCGAAGAATCGATTGACGTTAGTAAAAAGTTCGATGAAACCGGACAGCGCTATATTCTAAAAGAATAAATATCAAGACTGGCCGAGAGAAGCCTCGATACGTACGGATCACTAGGCAGCACATGGCGCATGAATATTGATAAAGCATAAAACATCTACGATAACGGCAACGTGTTTCGATCGCGATAGATAAATCCAATATTACACGTACAAATGTATGATAATGTATGCATATAATTCATGGAAATAACGTCTATGATACGCTTGTGTCCCTCTTGTAGTGTTATTGCTTATCGCTTAACAAAATGACGTTTTCACGTTATTTATAATTCTCTTATTAAATATCTATTTTCGACAACCGCGTAATTTTTTAAATCCAAATTTAAGTATTACACAATATTCATTTTATTACACGTTTTTACGAGCATTTTTACAGGCGCAGAGACAAGTTTTTCTCTTTTACTTTGATTAAAAGTCACTGTTTTACATTTAATATACGAGAATTTTATACACACGTATAGGTATGTACACACTATATGTTAAAATAATATATGCGAAAACTCACCGACAAAAAATGTGCGGATAGAGTTAATCGAGTCACAATTGAACGGCTGACTAATGGAGTAAGATACAAGTGCATCGGACACTTTCAAGGACAAAGAAGAAATCAAATATACATTATGGAATCCATTGATCGGCAAGAAAGAAGATGCTTAAGAGACAAATGAGCACGCGACAACGACAGACTTATCGATATGCACCGCACAAAAGGACGGCACGGCGGCGGTGTCTGATATCGTGTGAGAGGAAAAAAAGCTTCCTCGTTTTTCATCGTGCGTGTAGTAGGAAGCGGTTATGCATTCGTTATTACGCTAAGCGGAAGCACCTGTGGACTATGAGTGTACCGGCGGGTTCGGTGCCCGGTCGAGGCTTCGCCTTCGAGGCGACTAATATCCGCTCGTGTGCGAAAGGGAGGGAAGGAAAAAAAAAGAACAAGAGGAAATGGCCGAAAGATTTTCCCTTCTTTGTTCGCTTCGTACATTTTTACGTTGCCCTTTTTTCTCTTTGATTAATCAAAATAATCTCTTGGAGACTGATCGGAGAGCCGATTCGCTTTGCATGTCTTCCTTTAAGATTCATACATCGCCGCGAGAACTTCGTTTCTTACATTCGTGCGTATTTCCTTTCTGTGCTCACTGCCGCGTAAAAAATATACGTAACGATATCGGATTATATGCGGATCTTATCACTTTAACTACATCTAATTAAGAAAAGAATCGGTTGGTAATCTTTTATTAAACAGAACTCGGAAGACTGAAAAGAGCAAATTTGTTTTAGAGCAATTTTGCTTTATACAATTTCTACCATTCTATTATGATGAATAATTAGAGAATCTAGAATTGTAATATTTCCATATTTATATATTTTTTATCAATTAAATAAATTATATAT
>JAJVSH010000121.1:178867-189781 GCA_021460005.1 Tetramorium alpestre | reverse complement strand
ATATATATGTATATATGTATATACACATATTATATGTAATATATATATATAAATTTCAAATTTCTATGACTATACGTTACTATACTGACACGCACGTTTATGGGGAAATGAAATAAATGATAAATAAAATTTCTTCTGATAAACTAGATTTTATTAGGAGAAAGTGGAATGAGATTTAATTTCACGCTATCGTTCTCATCTGATACGATGAAACTTCCGTCAAATCATAAAACTTTTCGAGTTTCCTTCAAGATGATACACTCGTCGACTATAAATTTACTAGAAAGTTGTATGACATGTCTTCACTTTAGACGATTTGATTGATGAAAGTAATGCAAACAAATAAAGTGAAGTAGTACAAACTTGATTTGCTAGATTTAATAGATTTGCTTTGCATAACATAATAAATTTATTCATTTAATTACCATATTAATATATGTATATGTACTAATTATATTATCTAATATGTTATTTAGATGTTTGACTATTAATTAGATATATATATATACATATATGTATATTGCTTGTATAGAGTAATATAAACATGTACCAATTGAAATTTCTAAGAAACATTAAACAATTTTCTACATGCATTTAAATTTAATTATTTTTTTATCGACACGATCCTTTTTAAGAAAAAGTATTTTGGAAATTTTTATCTTTGTGTATGAGTGTGTATACGTATAATTTTATAACATACCTTGCAATATTTTCGAAAAGTTTAATTTCCATAGAGAGTTGTTTATTTGCAACTATTATACCGTTATAGATGAAAACGTCAAAAAGAGTTCTTTCTTGAGGACTCATTCGCCGTACGAGCCGTGCATACAGCGAATCCATGAAAATACAATTAGGAACTCTAATAGGGTTTCGTTGTAAATGATACACCTGTCGTTTCAGCTGTTTCGCCGGCGAAGACGGAAGATGTGCGGCCAGATCGATTTGCAGCGGTGCGCCACTATACAGTTAGCCGTAATATCGGCATTCGGTTATCCGAAGCCGCTACTTACGGGTTATACGCCGACATCGAGAGGTGCAGCGCATTATAACTCATTTATCTGGGACATTCTCGTCCGCCACATGACGCGCTCGCGCGCGCGCTTTCGCACGCGCGAGGATAGAGCCATCAACGCTCGTCCTTTAAAACGCTAGCTGGTACCAACGACAGACTGTGGAAGAATTTAATGCTGAGCATCGTCTTTAATCATCTGCCGAGTTAACGGATCCGCGAGCGTGCGCGCGCGCGCAATCTTCTCTTCCACCTATTTCTCTCCCTCTCGGAGCGGAGCGTACGGTAGATCGTTCGCGCCATGTAAATCGTTCGCCATCCGAGCAACGGCAGAATACGTTTCGCAGCTTTAATTTCAGGATAGCCGCGAATCGCGATCGCCCGGACGTAATATTCCGCGTACAATATACGATGATTGGAACACGACTTGAAACACGATCCTGTTAGTACAACAGTTAATAGAAAAAGTCTTACGTCGTTTAAATCGTATTTTAAGAAGGATGTTGTTGCGAAATCCTAGAGCGCGAAATCACTTTATATTCTCTTTTCTCATTACCGAGTCAACATATTAGAATCAGTTTTTTTTCTTTTTAAATAATATAATTAAAACGATTTAATTTAATTAATTTCACTCGTTAACGTATAACTGTAATTACAAATCGAATGTGAATCTTATCTGAGGCGCGGTTGCACGTGCGACCAATCGAATTTTATAATGCAAGTAATTACAATTGTTTGCGCAATTTAGGCATTTGTCTGTTGTCTGAAATTAATACAAGCTTTATTTGGCCGAAACAAGATCGCTATCGCGACTTAATTGTTACGACCAATTAGCTAGCTACCTCACGACCGCGATTATAGGCGTTATGAATTGATGTGAACAAACCTCGTGCCTCGAGCGTCTTGGCGCGAGACAAACATCATCGATCTTCCGACTAGCGGTGTGAAGGCATTGACAGGCGGGGGGGGGGGGGGGGAATTTTCTAACGATAACGCGTGATTCTTAATCATCCACGGACTTAACAGACGTGAAAGTTGCGCACGATTGCGCATTATGCCCTCGGCATTACTTTTGTAATCGTGTAAATAATTTTTATGACCCACCGGTTTTGAATCGTGACTAATTGGGAGCTTTCAATGCAAGAGGGAATATAAATGTGAATCGAGAGACTTCAATTTGACAAAAATGACTTTTTAACAATAACGAAATTACTAAAATAAATAAATAACTTAATAAATGTATGTTTAATATGTAAACGAATGTTGTCCTTTCCGAATGTACAAGAATTCTTGAATGCTGTGAATCAAGTCCGTCCAAGACTAAGTGTCGCGATTAAGAGGAAAGAATTTTAATGAGCTAGAACGTTTCGCCCCTCCCCCCTCATTCTCTCTTATGAAAAGGCGTAAAAGATAACTGTAAACTGATTGCGTATACTTTTTTTTTATCGTCCGATGAATATTCGATCTCTCTTATACATATGTCATATACATTTATAGTATATTATAATTCCTGAGACACGACTCGAAATAAAAAATTTTCGAAGCACAAACGTGGGAATTTGGATCTCTGTCCAGTTTGAATACTCTCTTGGCTCATTTCGATTTATACTTCGCATCTCTCTCGCGAGATTAATATCTTACATCTCTCTCGTCATTAGTTCCACCTAGAGAGCACGAACAGTGAGTGTTATTTTAATCGTTCGCAAATAATTCATACTTTATACTTCCGCGTGTGTTTCTCGCGTGTACCTTCAGAAATTCGCTATTCCGAGAATATGAGAGTGAACGAAACCATTTACAAAATGAACAGTATCGTTTCCTGTAGTATTTTTCCTTATAATCATGTAAGAGAAAAGAGAGTGTGACACACGTAGGATATATTAAAAAAAGATTCAAGGGATAAACAGTTCGTCATACTGACAATGAGCAAAAATGCTTAATAGATGGAATGGTTAGAAATGAATTTATCTCTGTAAAAGAAACATTATACGAATACATGCATAAATGTAAGCAAATCACTCGTTGTTTACTAAAACAGAAAATTATTTCTATCTCTGACAAGCTTAATTTCATGCTTGAATCTTATATACAGACCGTCGTATACATACGCATGTAGATAAACGTGTGTGTGGGCGCATGTATGAGCCCCTCATAGAGCTAATTCTTTATAGATGCTAGTTTTTTAAACTATTGCTTTTTTATTAATTAAATTATACGTATAACTTGCATTAAGATATTTTTTAAAAAATCAATAAAATTACGTCAAAATTAAAAAGTAAATACATCGATAAGTAAATAATTATATTAGGAAAAATGAATAAAAATCGATATCTATTATAACTATTTATTGGCGATAAATGATTCGTTTCATTAGGGCACTAACCTGGGAAAAGCAAGTCTGAGATCAGCTCTGAGTTTATTTAACAGCTCGCTGACCGACGTGAATTGTCTCAAGGTCATCTCGCCACTTCCGGATGCGTAACCGGAACTCGAACTGGTTGTCGACGGCAAAGTACCCTGAGAGTCTTGAACGGTTCCTAATGGGCGTCTTCCCCATCGTCTCAGCGCGATTGCGTAATCTTCGGCATTATACGTGGGTGGTCTTAAGCGTTCCTGTACAGACAATTTGATTGATTTGTGCGTGATGAGAAAGGTTCTTTGAATTACTTCATTCTATGGAATGTCAGTTCGTATAATTATAATGACATTTTCTATCGTGTTGAAAATAATACGATTCCATCTGTGACGAATATTTACGAAATGAAGACCTTCCAAGCTCATTAAAATAATGATGAAATGAGAAATGATTGTCGTTGGCGTTGGAAATGTCTTAATTTAAAGAGTTAACTTATTCTTAATCTATGCAGAATTAATATCACGGTGTTAGTACCTCGTCGAGTGAATCTCGAAGGGCACACAAATTATTGCCGCTTACATGTATGAAATATTTATGTCGAAGGGTAGGAAGATGTCTACAGTTAATTTCAGGGCGCTTCCGATCATAAATTGATAGGATCGTAGTAATTATCGCTTTTTCTCGTTGTTCATAAGTTGCGGCAGCTGCTGGATGCTGCTACGAGAATGGCTACAGCGATATCTAGCGAATATCTACAGCGAATCTAAGTTCGATTAAAATCAATTGTTCATACGGCTTGATTTTTGCTGTACGTTACGAATACATAGATTAAAATCTATTTAGAGAAATTTTTATTTCCGATAAAAGAAAACAAATTCACGAAATTTCTAAATTGAAAGAAAATGCAATCTAAAATTTCCTCGTGCACGACAAATAAATCATCGTGTAATAATGTCGCACGTTAATTTACATTAATATCACAAACTGATTACTTTATGCAGATAAATTGATTCGTTTTAGTCACGACAATAAAATATACATAAGCCTTTTTCACTTTGAAGTGTTTCGGGAGGGAAGCGCGATTCTAATCAGCGATGCTTCCTCGCTAATACGTACTGTTGTATTTCACGCGAACAAATTACGTAAAATTGATTTACTTTCATGCTTACAGTTAATGCAGAATGTATAAATTATGAAGCAATCCGCTATTGACGCACGCGGAAGCAGTATAAATTATTCAAATGAGTCAATTACATTCAGAATCGTTCCCGTAAGCGCGCGCGTACGGTTCTTCTATTTCAATATAACGTACGCTTATCAAACGGCAGCGCGGGGTTAATCGGACGAGCGATTCTTGAGAAATCGCAGCATCAAGCGATCGTTGAAGAAACATATTCAGAGACCCCCAATTAAATAAACCATATGGGAATTTCCTAAAATTATTCCGTCTTTATTCGCACGAATGGAGCAAAGAAGACGTTGGTGCATAAATAATACGAGTATATAGTAAAAAAGTACAAAAGGTTTTGCTCGGGATAATTTGAAAGAAAAACAAGAAGGGAGGGGAAACAAAATAGAAAGGAAATCGAAAAACCTGCGATATTCTTGCATCTCCGGTTTGCGGTCGTACATCTCGTCTGCTGGGGTATCGCATTTGTGTTGCATCGCATTCATATGCCGCGGTTCTCGCTCGCGTTTGCGTTACGCGAGTAAATAAACACTATTTATGAGAACGGAGAACGCAATGTGACAATGAGAATATCTCGATATAATTTCTTAACACTGTTTATGCGCGCCGTGTCCACTTGATCGATCGTTCCTCCCCGCATACATCGCCGTCGGAGATAAATATTCTCTGTTATTCTATGCGCTGAATTTGCATTGAATTTTCCGAGCATTGATTTTACACAGCGAGTCGGTAAGATTATATATGTCGGCGCGGATATTATCGGCGAAATTACAGCCGGATCATACCCGTCCAGCATTTCGCGAAACAGTAGCTACGCGGGCAATTGGAGCAATTACAGCAAAGAGAAAAAAAGAGAGAAATATTTTTCTGCGGAAGAGGAAAAAATTGGACGGCCTTTAGAAAGTATAAATTTAAATCGATTACACGACGTGAGGCTCATTAGCAATCACGATCAATCATGCTCGGTACTTATTGCTATTATCCACGAGGAACGTTCATGATTGGATCTCGTTACAGCGAGAGATACGACGCGTGCCGATGTTGCCTTCGTTTTTGGCTTGTCTTTACGTGACATCGTGACGATGAGAGATAAGGCAGCAATTATGATCATAAGTATAACTTGCTTATTAATTAGCTCACGGGGGAATGCGTCCGCGCGCTTCGCGTCGAGGAAAGAAGACGGACCATTTTTTTGTCCGTCGGCCTCGCCTCTTTTAAATTTCTAATTTAAAGTGAAAGACGGACGCAAGGTTGATGCACGCCGCCTATAAAAATTGATAATTTATCGAAAGTGTTGTTATTAACACTTTCGATAAATCAGCTTTATATTCGGTTTCGCACATCCCTTCCGCAATTCAGAGTGAAATCGCCGTCGAGAGACTTTCCCGCAACGATGGAACATCGCATCGTATAATACGAGTGGGCACACACGATATCTCGTCACAGTCGATCTAATTTCGAGTTCGTCCGCGATTTCCATTTTCATCCGACGAATTGAGCAATTTCGATCTTAAAATCCGCGACTTTCACGCGCGTTAAAGTGAAACTACGCCGATGCGAAGCTGATGACGTGTCTGTTGGACGAATAAACGTACGACAAAAGGACAAGAAGGATAACAAAAATCCGTTTATCTCCGATTAATTAAATTGTTTGTGAATAATTATCGCCGCGTTATCGGCGCATATTAATACTATTACGTACTGGAGAACGAATTTATGTAAACTATAAATTTCAATGCACCCACGCTCGAGATTCGCTAATGATCGCGATATTAAGATATGTACATTGGTTAATTGGAAAAGAAGTTGTATCGCGGAAATTGATGTTCATTAATCGCGCATGTGACAGTGGGAGATATACATCATCTGGCGATGCAAAAAGCAAAATACCACTAGCAAAGGAGAGACATGCGAGAATATTTATGAGATACCATATGCAATATATAATCAAGCTGTAGGCGCGCGCGTATGCCGTTAGCGACAAGGTCAAGGCGGAAAGTGACTTGCTACTTTAGCTTCGCAAGGCCAGGCTCTATTCTCTTAATATTAATATCCACCTTGTCGCATACGCGCGCGCGCGAACCAAGCCTAACGGGGTGATGGAGTTCTCACGGTGTAGCGCAAAATGACGATCGGCCGTCTTGCCGGTCCAGCCTGTCTTCTCCGCGTGTATTTACTCAAAGTTGAAAGATATGCTAATCGGAAACATCCTGCCGGGTCGTCGCATGCCGGTGGAACGGCCGTTTAACGCGACTCAAGTTACATCATAAAGCTTCCGCGCTGTTTGCACGCCGGCGAACCGACTCAACCGACCGACGTGCGACACAATCGTTTCAGCGTGCTCGTTACATCGGTACACCGTAATTTACTTAACGCTGTCTTACCTTTTCCGGTTGCGGTCCCCATGGCTTCACAACCAGCAGCTCCTCCTCCGCATTGGGCGCCATGTCCGACTCGCTGAAAAATCACGGGCAAATTATTCACAGAGTAAACGGAAGACCCGATTCTTTCAGTTTAAAAGAACATGATTACATACAATTTTATTTTGTTTTTTTTTTTTAAAGATGTATCGGAGATACAATCTTAGATAAAGGCATGAAATTTGAAATACTTGAATATCTATATCTTATGCATAGTAAATCTAGATGTAAGAAACTCAAACTTGGAGTCTTATTTTTACTCCTAGAAAGGTATTTTTCATATTACAAATGTTTTTTCCAACATTATTTGTGGTATTACTAGCACATTTTTGTCAGTTTATAATTTATTTCTTTAAAACGATGTAATGAAGATAATGAAACTTGATAGATAGTTTCATCTATCCGTATACTAGATGTACAAAAAAAATTGAAAACATTGGTACCATTTCTTCAATATTTTTATTCTTCAAGACCGTCTCTTTCCATAAGAATACGTGGGAAATCAGTAAAAATTAAAATCGTTATTACTCAGTAACTATTTAGACTTTAGTGTATTCGTTTAAAGTTTTTTATAGCACATCAGGAAGGCTAAAGAACAATCTCACAAATTTTTATCGACTTGATTCGAAGATATATCCTTAAAAACACATGTATATATTTCAAATTAAAAATATGCGAAATCAAAGTGTATTTCAACTAGGGTTGTTACTTTTTACAACTTCGAAGATTCGAAAGAATCGAAGTCAACTTCAAAGATTCGAATTTTCAAAGCTTTGAATCTTCGAAGTTGTAAAAAGTAAGAGCCCTAATTTCAACGAGTATCTACGAATCATCGACAAGAAATATTTAGTACACTTTATCAATCTACGCGTGACGATCGGCAAAAAAAAACGTGGCCTCAATGAAAAAGCGGAAGTGACATTGAACTTTCTTAGCGCATCCGATTCGAGACGGAGAATCTCTAGCCAGCATTGTTCTCCTTCAAAAATACATCTCTTTTTTTTGGCCACTTTCGTACAATGCAGAGTGTTGTTTTTAATTAGAGAGTCGTGCACATCGCTCGTGCGCTGTCGATCGTCCATAGTGTAGAACGATTCCGCGGAATTTGCTTCGTGGTATTTTCAAACGGTACCTCACTCACGCGGTGCGTTCCGCCAGAACGGAGGGGCGATGGCGCGAACCAGCGCGCCGCATGCATTATTGTAACAAAAATGAAAATCTTAATTTCATCGCATTTAATTTGAGAAATTCGCTTATCCTTTCTTTTCCTGGAGAAACATCCGCATTTCGCGATCGAGGAAAATAACCCGATTGATGGAATTCCGCGATAAATGTTCAAATCGATCACGAACATCACGGCGGTATGGCTGATCGAGCTGCAGAAACCTCGCGATCGGAAATTAATTCAATAAGGAGGACTCTAATAAGAGGGGAATCTTCCATCGCGAACTTTTGACGCTTCGTTCGAATGTCTGATTTATATCGCAGCGTCACGATGATCTCGCGCGAACCGGATTACTCTCGGGGTAATAATCGCAATTGTATTAGCGCGAGAGATTCTGGTTATCGCGCCGGTAATTGCGTTTCACACCTGCACATCTGTCCGGTATGCAGATATAATCTTATCCGTCGAGATAAAGGCGCGACTCCTTCTTCGCGACCGCTCTGGTATTTCACGGTCCGATGCCGCGCGTAGTGCAATGATTCTACTCTACGTACATTACGAGGACAGGGACCACGGATGCTTAGTTTTCTAGGTTGTCTATGATAATAATGGGAATTACGATCGTGTCGCGGTCACGCGGTCGATCGTCTGTATGATCGTGCATCGATGCCTTCGATCGCAAGCCGAGTGGATCGAAGATGTACCACAATGTTGATGGTCACGTCGTGACCTTACAAATCAGCGCCGTAACCGTAATCGCTGATTCCCGTAATTCGATTTAAAGGTTACTATTCGTAACGTTAACGTTACAACCGGTGTACTAAACATCGCTGTATCTTATCACGTTTGACTTTCCAGTCAGATAGTTTTGTCACGTATAACGTAAGTTTGTCGTACAATGATTTGTTGCGCTATGTAATGCATATAAAACATGTAACTGACTTAAAAGAGCAAACAAAATTGACACTTGCGCTATTTAGTTATTTAATCAGTTGATTTCTTGCTTTTATTGAGTCGATATCTCAATGCGTTTCAATGAGAACTTATGAAAATGAAGAAAAATTATTGAACATTCGTGTAATAACAATTCAATTTTTTTCGTAAAAAAGAATCGATAAATTATGTTCTCGAACTTGAAATTCTGACAAATCTGATCATTCAATTTAAAAACAAAAATTTTGTAAGTTTATTATAATAATTTTTAATTGATAAGTTAAACATTTTTTTTTAAATTTAGTATTTTCTTGAGAGTTAAAGATTTATATGCGTGTGTTGGCGTAGCGGACGTTTTAATAATAAAACGTCCACTTAAAGTTTTAATGATATTATTCACTAATTTATTCATTATTACATAACTTAATTAATTAAAACTAATATTTATAATTATACATTAAATTCTTATTAAAATCACTAAAAATCTTATTTTTAAATTATTAAATTTTCTCTATAAAATTTAAATACTAAAAATATTAAAAAATAAATATAAAAAAAAATTTTTTAATTATTTAAAGCTTATCCCCTAAATAATTACTCTTATATAAATACAATAATATAAATAATAAAATAAAATATTCAATACAGAAAACAGTGTAAATAAATAAGTTTGTGCAATTTTTCAATTTTCATATAAACATTTTCTAAATTATCATTTTTAAAATATTGTTTTGGTTCTGCTTTTTTAGAATTTCCTGAAAACGTGGTAATATTTATTGAAAAATATTATTTTTGAGAAGAGTCTCTGGATGACCAAATCGATTCTGATTGAAATAAAAAATCATTATATACAAATTATTATACAATAATAAAACCTTAACATCTAGGTACTCTGATATCTTTTATACTTTTTATGTTCAATCGCCAGGATTTTATATCAAACGTATTAATCAGAGCTCTTTTAGCCGAAAGTCAATCGCGTCGCGAAATTCTGAGAAAAGAACGGGACGCTGACTCTTTCCAAAGATTATACAGCGTCGCTCTACTCTCGGATGTCGCGCGTGGACTTCCCTCACGGAAGCCCTGGCGAGAACACGTGCGTACGTTCGTGCATGCGGGGTACACTTGAAACGCGTGCTTGGGTATAACGCGAAGGAAAAGGTACGCGGCGTAAGTGCGTACCCTACTACTCGGAAACAGCCGAGGCATTGACCCGCGCGCGAGTGCGGTTAAGTCACACATGTGCACGCGTGGATTACCCGATATATGTGCGCATCTACGCGCGCGTCCGCTACGCCATACACGCATGTATGTATGTACGTACATGCAAGCGCGGTGTGCTTCAATAGCATCAAAACGGCCCACGCTCCTACCACCGTATCTCCCTTCGCGGCTACTACCGCCGGCCTCTAAACAATTCGCCACCGTACCCCAGCCATACATTTCCGTAATGTACATTAGATCGTCAGCAGGCCGTAATTACCTAGCGATTAGACGCTGACGAGGCTATGATAGAATAGTTCCCTATATTTTGGAATTGTCGAACTCGAATCTATCCTAATGAAATAAAAATGATGCTGTACACAGAAATAAAAATGTTCTCTCTTTCATCAATTTTTTCTACACTGTAAAAAATTAGTGTAAAATTACATGTAATTTTGAGACACACTTAATAGTTTTAAATTAATTTATTTCTAATTTTGAAGTATAAAAGCAAAAATAATTCCTTAATTTGTTTTTTTACAGTGTATACACAATAGTGAATCTCACAATTTCTATAAAATTACATGTAATTGTGAGATTCACTATAATAGTTGTAAAATTCTACGTATTTATAATTTT
>JAJVSH010000121.1:165077-176802 GCA_021460005.1 Tetramorium alpestre | reverse complement strand
TGGAAACTCGCAAAAATTCACGGAAACTTACGGAGACTCACGAAAATTTACGGAAACTCAGGGAAACTCACAGAAACTCATGAAACTCACGGAAACTCACGGAGACTCACGGAAATTCACGAAAACTCACGGAGACTCATGAGAACTCGCGGAAACTCGTGAGAACTCATGGAAACACGTGCAGAATTAAGAATAAAGTATATAAGAATTAAAAATCACAACGAATTTAATTTTTTTTTAATGCATATTTACTCACAATCAGTTATCTTTTTACGCGTGCGGCACAACGTAAGGCTATTTACGCTCCGAGGTGTGTACGTGATAACAATTATGATATTATCCGGCATCAAATAACTATACTAACTCTAACTACACTGTCATGGGATTTGTAATAATCTCACATTCTAACCCGATGAATAATGAATTGCCTAGAGTCATTTAAAGTGTATTACAGTTTGTGCGTGCGCGGTAGATGGCCGAGAAATAGTTATTTCGTTCGTGTATCATCGTAAATTGTAATCATGATATCGTGCGTGATCTACATTATGTTTATTAGATAATCAATATGGAAATAAGTTCTTGATCTCCGAAGTCACGCTACATTCCTTCGTAAATCGGGAGACCGGCTCCGACAGGCCGCTAGACGATTTTCTTCCCGAAACCCCTTATTATTATTGTTGCTCCACGCAATGCGTTTCACAGCGTTTAACACGTATACACGTGTTCACCATAACATTTTCATCGTTCCAATTATATTGATTCGCATTCTCATCGAATATACATCTGACCGATTCCTTCGTCACGCATCGTAAAATACATTAAAAAAGGCCCGATGACCTCAATCTAGGAAGAGGAAAATTTTCAGGACGTGCGCGCGCAAACCAGGATCTCGACCGGGAAAGCCACCGGTCCACATATGTTGATTACAGGTCTCATCCTGCGATGAATCGCTACCATGGATGCGACCGATGGAAAAAGAACAAGGTAAGCAGAAAAAGTGACGGGGAGGGAGAGAAAAAGAGAAAGAGAGAGAAAAGGAAGAGGAAAAGGGAGAGAGGGACTGCTGCGACCGCGGTCCAGGACGATAATAAATGTGTGATCGGATCTGGTTGCTTGTTTTTATTGGTATGAAACCGCCTGAGCGAGCAACGATCCAGATTATTTGAATATCGTGCCTCGCTCTCTAACTCGATCAGCTGAAGACGACAGACGGATTAGCGTCGAACCACAGGCAGGATTCGTTCGGAATAATTCGCGAACCCGTTCCTAACGTTGCTCGTTACGCGTTTTGTTACGTCATGCCGCGAACTGGCGGTGAAAAGGCGGTCTTATCGGGAATAATCCTGTGAGATAATGGGATAAATCGCCGATAACCACTCGGGCTGTCAGGAGGAGCGTATAGAGGTGGCAGATGCAGGACGAGACGTTTATAATTTAATCGTTTCAGCAACGAATCCGACTTCGTATTCACCACCTTAACGTCTCAATTCATAGAAAATGAAGCGTGTTCTGAATATTCCATGCGAGAGATGCATAAATGTCACCTCCATCGATCATGGAAATGATGACTGTCAGTCGCTTTCTCGGAACGGGAGTTCGATCGAGAGCGGTTTCGCGGAGAAAACGATTCGTGTGTTGATGATACACGTGTGTGCTCACAGGAAATTGAAGTCATTAATGCCCGACCGAGAGAAACGAGTAACGCCCTATTGGTCGAGATACGCGTAGCGTCGAGTCGCATCATTTTGATGCGCGTACGCGATATTTTCTTAAAGGCCGAAAGCTTTCTACTGGAATCGCAGGCCCTCTTCGTACCTTCCCTCTTTCCCTCACTGATCAGAAAGACTAAAACAAACAACAATGCTGGGGAAAAGACGTAGAATTAAGAAAGTACGACGATTTTTAGAAAGAAACAAGAATTTAAAGAGTTATTCTATTTTATATTCGATTTTAAGAAAAATTGATAAATCTTGATGTATTCCCGATAAAAACATATACTATTATACTCTTTGGAGAAAGAAGAAAGATATTGTCCAGGTGTCTTATAGAAAAACAATCAATAAGCTCGACCGTGAAACACACGCACTCTTATTCCACGCACGTCTCGCAAGCTTCTTGCAAATAAACTCGCGAGATCTAATACGCGCAAAGCCAACGTCCCGTGAAATACGTCGATTCGGATCCCGTTTCGTTTGTCACTGCTCGCCAATCGAGTTGTCCATTGTAAGATCGTATGCCGTTATGAATCTCAAGTTATAAAACGGGTCCTCCGTCTGTGGCGAGGTCCTCTTCTCTCGCTCTCTCATCTTTCCTTCTCCACCTTGCTCTCCCTCTCTCCCTCTCTCTCTCTCCCTCTCTCTCTCTCTCTCTCTCTCCGGTGGACTGTATAACTGTATCTTTTCCACGGCACATACGCGAAACATCTGTGAGCGCGCGGCAACGAGAGACATGAAAGAGAAAGAGAGGGAGGACGGAAGAAAGGATGCTCCTTTAAAAAAAATGAAAAGAAACGGATAAATAAGCGAAGACGAAGCGCGCGCGAGCGGACGAATTCGCAGGATGACGCTCGACAGTTCGGATTATCGCACCGGGGAAATCTAATTTACAGCGGCACGGCGCGAAACTACAATTTCTCTGCACCGTTAGCCACTTCGATGCACTTCGTTTAGCGAGATGACATTTAATTCAGCATAGCGCACTCATCGGAACAATACGGCGAGATCGCGCCGTATGCTCCGTATGGCTCTGCACCGCCCGGAGCGATCCTGCTCGGAATAATTAGACGCGGCTGAGAGAAAAATGCTAGTCGGCGATAAAAAAAAAAAGAAAGAACGTATTGCGCATCCTATACGCATGGGAGTTACCCGCATTCATTGACATAACAGTCGCGCAGCGGGGAAAAGTAACAGGGGTAATTACGGAAAGAGATGCGTTTGAACGGCGGTTAATTGCACGAGACTCGCATCGGGAATGCGCAACCACGTGCGGTAGCAACATTATTCACCCGGCGGCATAACGGGACGCAATAATTAACACCGATGCGGAATTATTGGCTAAACATGCGGTAATAAAATCGACCGCGCGCCGGTGCGCCCCGCGCGCGAGAAAATACCGCCGCCGTGAGAATACATTTACAGTGGTAACTGCGATAACTATGCTATAGGGATAGAGAGCGGAGGAAACGCTTTCCAGAGCCTTGCAAGACAGTTTCGCGCGCGAGTTACACAACGCACTTTGCGATAAATCATAAATGAAGTAACGACGGGGCTAATTAACCAGACGAGTTTAGACAAAGGTACTTGTTATAACGCTATACCACGTCACACCGATGGGGGATGCACGGTATTAAATATATATTACGTATAACTTTATTCATCTTGACTTGTTATTGTTGCGATCGTATGTTACTCTTGAATCTTACGCATCCTTTGTTGTGTAAATAGATTGTGTGTTTATTGTAATCTATATGTGAGAATCTCCATTTACGTAGAAGAAAGTAATGCAACGCTTTCGTGAACAAGCCGCCACTTCCGGTATTTTGTATATATACGTATAAAATGTTATATTTTACATTATATAATTTTCTTATCAAAGATGCAAACTGATCCGAAATCAGACTGTCAATTATTACATACAAATAATAAAAAAAACAGAGAGATTATATGAGTGCCGGAAGTGACAGCTTGTTCATGAAAGCGTCACATCACTTGATTTCATCTTGAATCAAGATTCTCATATAAATTGCATTAAATTACCCAACAAAAGTTTCATAAAAAGATCCAAGATTGACATACGATTATAATAATACGATTATAATAATTAAGCTTATACTCGGTGATAAATTAATATAATATATATAATATATATATGTAATACGTATTATATTTAATACTGCACGTTATTAATATGTAATAAGAAATAACCTTTAGTTAAAGCTCGTATCAATTTCATACTTTTTTTATATGAGTATATAAATTAATGAAAAATGCAAAAAATGTTTCTAATATGACACTTGATTAAATCAACACGATACGGGGAAATTGTTCCGTCAGAAGCACTGTCGATCGCCCACAAACATTGTTACAGAAATCACACGAGCCCGTGAGAATCCGCTTTCGTGTCAAAGGAAACGCGATTTTGCGTTTACAAAACATCGTTTCCGTTTTGCGCTGCGGTTCGCGCCGCAGTTTACGCCGCGCGAGTAGATACCACCTTTGTTCCTCGCTGAAACAAAGAGCGAGCGAGCGAGCGAGCGAACGCCCGTCTACGCACTGTGAGCGGTCCTTTAAGCCGCTCCATCGCTTTCGCGGAGGAATTCCGAGTCGCGCCAAGTGTGCAACGGGCATGGAATGCGAGGATGGTAGTCTGCATATATGCATCGGTAGAAATTCAGGCACGCCGAGAGCCAAGACGATTTCCGATCTCGACGCGCGCGCGCGCGCTTGCTCGCCGTCCGCGCATCGCGACACGTGTTTACACCCACGTGACGCGTTTACGCTCATCGCGCGGACGACGACACGGGACGCCGTAAGGATCGAGATGTGACCCGCATGATTTATAGATCCTCAAGTAATATCGTGGCGCGCAGAAGCGAGGAAGATCCCGACGAGGATACGCGCTCACGATTGTTCAAGCTGTACGGCATCATTTATATATTTCGTCGTTATTTCCTCAGTCTTTCCTCGCCATTGGCCTTTTTTCCCCCCTCTCTGTTTTATCTCTTTGCAAAGAATCTATCAGAAACAGATCGGAATAATTTATCTAATTTATTTTTTAATAATTTATCTTTAAACATAATTAGAGATGGCTTACACAATTTTATACGTGTAACATCGTCGCCTTTGTCATGTAATGCTGTTACAACGTGACGAATTACAAAATTCTCAATCTTTTTCAATTTTGATTTATCTTTGTCTCTTACGAATTTATTTCAAGAAACACTTGCGAAGGTACAGTCGTTAAGAAGAAAAGATGTCGTATTAACGCTAATTCGTGTCCTACGATGCATGCGATATCGCAAATTTATTATACGACGTGCTGGTTACGGGTTGCGATATGAATCCAGATTAGAGCGTATTAGTTACGTGAGAAATCATTTCCCAACGCTAATGCTATACGAGTACAAGAAATCCCATGACATATATGTATGTACTTATATACAATGCAATTTCAGAGATCCTGCGAACGGAACTTTGCGTTGAATAATTCAGCTTTTCCCTCGAGAAAAATATTTACATAATATTTATTTCAGAAATTCCATTTCGCATTTCAAAGCGCTAATCTTATTGCAGTGAATCGCGAGCACAAAAGCTCTTTCTTTTTTTTTTTTATTAAAAACTGGTTCACGAGCTGTAAGAGAATAGATTCCCATCAAGCGAAGTCATCAAGGCCTCTACTGTATTCTAGTAAGTATGCGCTTAAATATGCGCGTTTCTAGGATCGAAATCTCATCGCCTACCGACAGGATCTGATAACGTCACGATGAACAAAATATCACTGCGATCGTCACATTTGTGACGGTTTCGCAACACATCTTGAACAATAGATAGATTAGCCACAGTAGCGCGCCGAGATACCGTGAACGAATCGTTATCTCCTTGTCGGGGCGTGATCGTTTACAGGTCGATTTAATGGGTCGTTCGCAGGCCGTTTGCTCGCTTACTACAAAACCATCCTCCTTTTTCTCCTTTACCTTGAGAAACTGCGCCGACGAGACTCAATCAGAACGTAAAAGGAACTTGATAAAGAGAATCAATTTTTTTAGTATAAATGCTGGCTAATTTTGATCATCTAAATTGAAAGATTGTGTAGACGTACTATTTGAAAAAATAATAATCAATCCGACACGTCGCTTATTAGGCAAACTGCCTAATTGATCATTTAAAAAAATATATAAACTTTCTATCTCTTCTTTCTCTTTTTTGCGAAAGAGAATGCGATAGATTACGCGACAATTTTATTATTTATTTCTATATAGCATAGAAAATTTATTTTATTCATAACGGATTGTTTTCCATTATATTTATAAAAGCTTCCCTTTATTTTTACTATATTTCGTATTTTCCATACCTCGTACAAGTACAGTTAAAACTTTTTAAATATAAACTAAATGCAAAACTTTAGAGATTTTATATATTTGTGTTTAAAATATGTATGTATGATGTGGAATATATTGACCGAATATGACTTTAAATTTCATAACGCAACGAGAGATGTTTTAATTATCTTTCAAAATATCACATAATATACACTGAATATTTAATATATAATTAATATCAAGTGTAACATAAACGATGGTGGTCGTCTATATTATATGTCAATTGATTATGACGTTTTAAAGAATTATGCAGGCTATTCGTAACAATCTCGACTTTTCTGCTTATCGGTTAATTAATTTTCGCGTTTGATTTATGCGTATCCATGAGTAATTGGATCAGCATCATTCATAAATCGCTGCCAGCAAGCTTCCCGAGCTTCCTACTAGTTAGAATGATCTACGATCAGACGGCGGCGGGGTTTTGCTCGATACCGCATGAACCCCGCGGAAAAATCGCGACGCGGAAAGCCGTGCTTAATAATCGTCGTTGTTCCGAGCACAGGATGCGCGGAGATGAATCGTGCACGTACAACTGAAACGGAATGATAACGGTGAATGGCATTGAAAAGAAGCGCTCCAACAACATTCAGGAAAAATGTAAAAGTCTACCGCGTAATTGGATGTTCGCGATTAACTGGAGATAATGACGAAGGAACAAATGTGATAGTGTCGCGCATTATGCTTGTTCGTTCAGAGGATGATATCAGTGCTGCATTTTTTATATTTTTTTAAAAGTGTATAAAGTCTCTTGAGAGATCAAAAAAAGTTTGCAGCGTTAATTAATGTATAATCGTTCTAAATCGCAAAACGAACGCGTTTTTATGTAAACTAAATAATTTATAACTTAATTTATAATTATTTATTATAAATATTTTGTAATAATTATTACAAATGTTGATAATTTGAAAATGGTTATAACATAAATGTTTTAAATATATTAGAAACTAATTAATTTATAATTTACAATTACTTTACCCATAATCCGCCTTTATTACGAATTTTATGAAATCGATGTCTATGAAATACGCAATTGCGTATACATATTAAATGAAAAAAAGGATTGTGTAAATAGTGCATATTTAATTCTAAAAAAATTCAACATTCGTGTCCTCTCCGAAATGTAAATGTGACGAATCTACGTTTGACATTAAAAGCTGCAACTTTCTTGTCAACTTTCGCGAAGAAGACCAGAAATGGAGAAACTTGCACGCGCATGCACATACGCATGGAAATCATTCTAAGAAATTGTCGCATGCACAGGTACATATTATTCTGTTGAATTTAAGATTTTAATTTGTCACGTTCTACATAAGGAATTGCGCGACAATTTCTAATCGTCATCTTCACAATCATCGCTGCGTATCGCCATTAACGACCATTTCGCGAGATGTATTTAAATCAATTTACAATAGAAAGCATGAACATCAGTATGCAGCAGTTTCTAAGGTAACTATTGGAAAGTCGAATACTCAATATAATAAAGCGCTTGTTAGCAAATAGACAAAATATATAGAACACGTTCAAAGTGGCGTCAAACGATGTTGAATGCTTGTCACTATATCATCTGTTAACGTTACTCTGCTACTTGAGTTAACTATTTAAGGATCAAATTAAGTATAAGAATACTGACATATATTGGGATTCTTCAAACATTTACATAAAGATATTATTTCAATTTTACGGCTCTTTTTTTTTTTTAATTTCACACTTCTAAGCTTTGTGTGCATGCGCGCGAGTTAATATGCCTGTGTGAAAAGCTATTCGTGTAACTGTACGTGCAATTAAAGCGCTGAATCAATTAAATTCAAGAGGATTAGCTTTTAGTACAAGTCTAATTAGGTAATTCTCGATCTTTTGTCCCGCGGTGATTAAGCAAAGTGTCGAAAGCGAGTAATAAACAAGTGATTACAAATTGCGTCTGCTTAATCCGTACAAAACAATTGTTTTCACCGTGAGCGCGCGTATTTTTCTGCCTAGCTCATTATGAGTGACAAATGGCGAATTAATTAATTACAGCTAGATAAATTATTACTTTATAATGGCAAAATACCATGCCTGTCGTCGCAAGACAAGCGTGAATGTCGCGAAATGTTACAAAAATGGAGTAATATTCGAGACGGAGAATAACAGGGTCATCTAAAAAAAAAAGTGTGATTTTCTTGGAGAGACAATTATTTTAAATCATGTCCCGAGTTTTTCATCGCTAGCATCGTGTCGATCGACAAAGAAACGTTACATCGATGCATCTCGATTAACGCACATTTCACATCTACAATAGAGAACTTGTATATTTTCCCGACATTTCATGAAATGCACATTCTAGTCGACAAAATACACAGCTGACGTAAATGATGTATCCCGTTGTACAAAGAATTGCCGCAAAGCAACAAGATTGCTCGCGCAATCAATATCGGAGGCATCTCGAGTCGTGCGGTCTCTTCTTATTAAAACTTTTTTCCTCTACAGCGCTACATTGTGCTCTGTACTTATTACCTTTTTGTTTTTCATTCAATATGCTTCACTTCTCCAAGGAATGCAATAAAATAGATTATTTGATACAGAAATAAGTAGAAATCTTTTTCAGATCTCTGTGGCATTAGCAACAAGTGTGCGCGGATATGTACGTTTGCAAAAAAGAATACTCAAGCGCTTCTATATTTCTTTTTTGAGCCAGCGACAAAACTAAATAAAACAGAAGCTAAACAACTAATCGTTCGAGTATTTAAAATATTAGCTTACAATTAGCAATAAAATTCAGTTATATCTTTATAATTTTTAAATAATGTACAAAAGGAAATAAAATTTCTCGTAAACGAAAAAACTGCCTCACATGTGAGTTTGCAATAGCCGCGATAAATGCGCCTACTGTTTCCGGTGGACGATTTAGTCATGTATTGATTTAATTTTTAATCGATCGTTATGTTGGACAAGGTGCGCATACAATCGATGCCCGGTGCGATCCGATTATGGCGGTACTGCAGCCACGGAAACGGTTTATTAGCATCAAATGGTATTAAATTGCACGGAACATCCAGTGTACAACCGTAAATTGGTACCGAGTTACATATCACATTTAAAGAGTCGCCTTTGAGAAGACGGCCACGTCGTACATGCGACTCGAAACACCGGATTACATTGGCCGATATGAGCAAAATGTGAATTGCATGCACTGGTAAACCTGTACCTATCGAATGAACTAGTACGTGCCTATCGATAAACCGGTATACATGAGAACGCGATACAAAGTTCTTCAAGGAAATTGCAGAGAAATGTTATTGTGTTGTTGTTATTTTTATATTATTTATTATAATATTAAATAAATTAGATTTATTTATCAGGCACAATTGTGCCTTCTATGAAAGACGTAACAAATGATTATCTATGTATCAAGTATTTGAGACACATTATTGTTTAATTAATTTGCCAATTCGAACTCGAAGAATCGATTCAGAAAATGGAACGAGATTGGATTTTAATTATTTCGAATAATTCGAATATATTATATTGTCTAAATATTTTAACTTATATACAAATATTTGGTTATTAGGTAATCATTGAAATTAAATATAATACAAATATGATGAGAAATATAAAATAAAAGTAACTTGAAATTTTTACACATTACAATCTTTAAATCAATTTCATTTTTAGAGTTAGAATATTATTTATGAAAGATTTGATATTTTATGATAGAAATTACTTACAAGCACATATCCTGCATTCGAAACTAGTTGATATCGAGATTTACTTTGCAAATATAATAAATGAAATATTATTTTTTTATGATTATTATTTAAATCTTAGAATTATTTTGAAAAGCAAAAGCAATAACTTTAAAGTAGACTCGAATCTGGACAAAACTCGTAATTGCAATATTAGATTATTAATCATTAAATAGAAATTAAATAGAATACAAATATGATGAAAAATATAAACTAAAAATTACTTAAAATTACTTAAAATCTTTACACATTACAATCCTTAAAATCAATTTTGTTTTTAGAGTTAGAATATTATTAGCTTCCATTTCAGACAGCAGACATCAGAGACACTGCTCGCGTATATAAATCTATTTGTGTACGTATAGACAATAATGCGTAGGTGTATGTTAGATTTGAAACAAGCTTGCTACATGCGAGGGCATGTTAGAAGAACAAGGATCACGTGGGTTGATGTAAATGTCCTTCGCAAATCACGGCTCGATTAATTTAATATGGAAGCGGCCATGGCATCGATCGACATGTCCTTAAAGTTCTACCCACTTACCAATTTTATTATAAAATCCATCTTTTTCACTTTTTTTTATTACAAGAAGATATTTAGATGCGTAAGAAATGATTTTAATTTAATTTTAATTTTATGTTCATTCTTCAGTTTCAATTTTTTATTATTTTCAATTTTTAATTAAATTCAACAATATATTCGTCTAACTTGTTATAAAAATATTATAGTTTTGTATTATCCCGTGTGTAATTATTGTGCACTCGCACATACATATGTGGTAAAAGAAAAGTTTCAACGAAATTGGTGAACGACATAACGCGACACATTGTATGATCAACCTATAGTTTTCGTATAGATGCACTTTTGTGCATTTAAAGAAAAAAGATAAGGCTAGTAGCATGATATAGCGCGATATTAAAAGGAATCGAGTCATGCTGGTTCTTACACGTGTAACGAAGCATACGTCAACGGCGAGATTATGTCGGAGAGAAGCGCCAAGTCTTCAAACCCGTATTCTCAGCGCACATCCGGCGTTAAATGGAGCCGCTTCTGCCTCATTTCGCGTTTGCGCTGAACGTGATTTTCACATTAAACAAATATACAAGGCTGATAACGTAAATTAAAGGCGTAAAGGCGCGCGATTCATTCCTGATACGTTATCACGCGATGTCGTCACATCCTCGTCACGTTACCTCGCGTATCGTTATCGAAAGTGTAGGTCGGTAGGACTACGTGCGATGACTAGGGATGAGCTCAAGTTTAACATATATTTAAAAATCTGAGTCAAATCCAGTAATCAAATTCCGTTTTCTAAGATTTGAATAATATTAATAAGAATATTATTCATATAATATTTTGTTTATTATATTTGCGAAATAAATCGTGATCTCGACTAGTTTCGAATGCAAGAAATGTACTTGTAAGTAATCTCTATCATAAAATATCAAATCTTTCATAAATAATATTCTAACTCTAAAAACAAAATTGATTTAAAGATTATAATGTGTAAAGATTTTAAGTAACTTTTATTNATAAAATATCAAATCTTTCATAAATAATATTCTAACTCTAAAAACAAAATTGATTTAAAGATTATAATGTGTAAAGATTTTAAGTAACTTTTATTTTATATTTTTCACCATATTTGTATTATATTTAACTTCAATGATTAATAATCTAATATTGCAATTACGAGATTTGTCCAGATTCGAGTCTACTTGAAAGTTATTGCTTTTGCTTTTCAAAATAATTCTAAGATTTAAATAATATTCATAAAAAAATAATATTTCATTTATTATATTTGCAAAGTAAATCTTGATATCGACTAGTCTCGAATGCAGGAAATGTACTTGTAAGTAACTTCTATTATAAAATATCAAATCTTTCATAAATAATATTCTAACT
>JAJVSH010000121.1:85070-162516 GCA_021460005.1 Tetramorium alpestre | reverse complement strand
TTTCATTTTTTACACTTTCT
The DNA here is from genome assembly GCA_021460005.1 of Tetramorium alpestre. Taxonomy (NCBI): domain Eukaryota; kingdom Metazoa; phylum Arthropoda; class Insecta; order Hymenoptera; family Formicidae; genus Tetramorium; species Tetramorium alpestre. Next base: position 162,496 of record JAJVSH010000121.1, on the reverse strand, counting down.
TTTTCCATAATTGGCCCTCAATTTTGCACGACAGAACGAAATCTTCTATCGAGATCTGTCAATCCTCAAAAATCGCGCTCCACCGTTGCGTCAAAGCCGCGTTTTTCGCAACTTCCGTTTCTCATAATTCAGTATTAATGTTTTGGAAAGGGTGAAAGTGCCAATATATCAGAAATTAATTCTTTTATAAAAAGGTATATATAAGTCATGCTACATACATGTGGTAAAGGTTGAAAGTCAGTGTCAGAGAAATTTATTTTAGTTTCTAGAAAGTATTAATTATTAGTATTTATATAAATGCCGAATAGCAAGAGAACTCTAAATTCGCTCGTACTGATAAATTTTGTTCACGGCACTTTCTCCATAATCCTCAATTTTGACAGAATGAAATCTATCGAGATCTATTAATCCTACTTAACTTTCAACTTAATTTTCAAAAGTAGCGCTCGCTATTGCGCCATTTTTCGCAACTTTCGTTTCTCAGTTTTGCGCGACAGAATAAAATCAAATAAAATCTTCTATCTCGCGATTTGTTGATCTTACTTATCAATCCGCGAAAGATTGCGCCGAGGTGACTGATGACGAGTCGAGGTACGCGAGGTGTTTACGTTTAAGGTTTTACATTTACCTTAATTTAGACAGTCGCGGTCTCGGACATTCCCACTTCGCGTGCGGAGGAAAACTATTTGGCGTTAATCGGTGCGAGCCGCTTAATCGGTCGGCCGACGATCGTCGAAATAATCGGCATCGCGCGGCCGCGAGCGGGGCCTATCATCACACTTTGGATTCACCGCGGCAGTAACTCCGCACCGCGGGCTGGTCGGAGGTTTACTGACACCGGCACGGCGCGGCACGACCGGCACGATGTAGCGCGCGCGCGCGCGCGCTCAGGCGCCTTCACCTGCTCGTAATGTAAGCAGAGTTTATCTGAGTTTATCTCGCGATACATCATGCGCAGCTACGACGGAAGGGACACACGCGCGCACGTCCTCGACGTGTAGCCGATAATCAAACGTTTTCTCGCTGCGCGCGTTCTACGTGGAATGGGCACGGAAAACGGGAATGTAGAGCTGGATAAATCGCCACGGATGTAATCCGATCGCAAGAGAGTGATTCCCCAATAAAATTAATTTTTTATATAAAAACCTATGAATATGTAAAATATGAAATATGTGTCTATGTTTCCCCTTTCTTTTCTATATTCTCTGTTTGTATATACAGAAAAAATAATAAAAAGGATTAAAAAGTAATTAAGAGAATAAGTCAGTTTTTTCCCCACAAAAAGTTAAATTTAAGGCATGTGTAATATATATATATATATATATATATATATATATATNTGTGTGTGTGTATATACTCCAAAATTTCACGCGACGTTTAAATATATGGATGACAAAATATTTGTCACATATTAAAAAATGAATTAATTTCATTTCAACGCTATACCACAATATTTCCATATATGATAATAATTCCAAATAAGAAGTTTCATATAAACAGCGTTCAGTTTATTTAGTTTCGTCGATGTGTACTTTATGTTATATGGCATTTGTTTTATATTAAATGATGTTATTAATAATATTCAAATTAAGATTAGATAGATAAATTAAAATAAGAAAAGCAAAACGTACATATGCATTATATTCTTATTCAAAACACATTTTATACGATATTACATTAGACTATAATTTACGCGTGTGTTGAAATTTAAAATATAATTCCTTTTATAATTTTCTATAGTATAGTTCCATAAAATGTGAAACATATTTGAAAAATCAAGATACATGTATGAAATTTTGAGAACATACACATATGTATGTATAGATACATATACATACAAAATGATAAGTAAGATTCTATTCTGACATCTGACGCAAATTATAGAATTTTTAAAAATAGGCCTAAAATATATGTGACAAGCGATTACAGATGTGATGTTGTTTCATTGGATGCATTAAAACTGGAATTATCTAGGTGAAACGCTTGATATAAGATGAAACGGTTTCTACGGATAATTTCATATCGGATACACGCGCGACAAAAATTAGTAGTTTTCACGGATATGAAAGTTCATAAAGTACATTTTATTCCAATGGAAACACATATGTAACAATTTGCAAAAACTTTTATGTGTGAAAATATTTCGTATGCATCGTTTTCACTACTCCAAGTAACTATTTTACTTAAAATAACTTAAAAAAATAAAAAGTGAAAGGAAATTCGATTTATTCGTTACAAAGCGTCTCCATCTAGAAATTTTATTTTTATTATAAAAGAATATTAGAGAAAAACAAAGACATATTATATGTAAATAAATTAAGAATTTTTCATATATTTTATATTTTAGTGTTTAAATATAATTAAAATTGGATCAATAATAAAGATGTTATCGAAATTAACGGTTTAGCAAAATTATATTAATTTTTGCCCTGAAGAGTCTGTTAAAATTAGCTTAGTTGATTTGCTTGAATGCATTTTATAGCAGTACCTTTATTATCTAAACATTTTAAAGATTCTACGCTAAAAAATTGAAGACAAATTCACATTAGTAAAATTTTTAATCTATTAGGATATGTTTATATTCATTTAATCATTAAAATATTTTGAAATAATATATAATCAGTAACATCTTACGCGAATTTACATAAATGTTAACATTTGAGTGATTAGTTTACGGTGCAGTATTAATTTTCTAATTTATTATAATTATCAATTAAATTAGTCGACAAGAGACAAAATGTTGTAAAAAATAAGTCTTGAATAAATTATTGTAATTATCAAACGAGTCTAGCAATAATTGAAAAATATGGACATTATCGACTGTCGACATAAAGCTTTCGACCATCGATATATAAATATCTGAATAATTAATAAAATTACATTTATGTCGACGATTGGTAAATTTATATCTTACCTTTCGAAGATTAAGCTGCCCCGTCGGTAATCGCATACGTTGCAAGTGCTGCATTTCGACGACAGGTCTGTGTCTCCATCGGTATCGTCACAGCGATCTTGATCCCTCCGATGGTCCACGACGACGCTCCACGTTCGATGGATAAGATAGAACAGGTAGAGCGATTTGCCCCGTCCGCACGGTTGCGATCTTGCGTTTCCCATTATTGTTTATTATCTTACTCTTTATAGTTTGTAACACAAATACACAACACTGAACTAAAAGCAAGTTATTGAGAGAAAACTTGCTTGACCGCACTGTTTCCTTCACACTCGCGAACTTTACGGTTCCGCATAATGTCTTTGTTAATTGAATTTCGCGTCCGTCTTTTCAAGTCAATCGCGCACAGAACTTTTTAACTTCCACATTCGGTACACTTTATCACATACTTGGCACATTGAGAATGAATGAATAGCTTTCCAAAAGATACTTTTTCCGCGTTGTATGATCGTATGACCGGTCATCGAGACCGTGGGATTCTGAACTGCACGAGTCTCGCGTGCCACGACCCTGGCCTTCAAGTCAGAGTCGTGTAACAGCTTAAGTAATAGCTTATGTTTTCCTTCTCGGGCGGTATGGAGAACTCGGAAGACAGGTCTTCGCAGTGCGCTGAATTTATTATTTGTTTGTTATTCGATTTAACGTGTTCATTGCCGTGCAAGATCTTGATCTCTCGTCTCTGGACTACATTGTGGCATCTATGGCATCTACCTTTAAACAGACAAAAAAATAATAATTACTCGAGATTTATAATTAAAATCTCATACACATAATTTATGCGTTGTAATGTTTTCTTCTTTTAAATTATCTGGTACTAATAAATATATTCTACCTTTTTAGAGGAATGTAGAAAAAATGTGACGCTTGTCTGTCGTAAGAAAAAAATGGATTGTATTATACTTATAATACTTGCATAAATGTTTCAATTTGGTTTTCAATATAAATCGAATATATCTCTCTAATTTAATTTTGCTTCCCTTTAAATGCAAATAAATATTTATTTTTCACGAACATTTTTGATACATTTTTTCTTCATACCAGTATCGGACTTTACTTCCTGTTGATGACTGTTGTATTAAATCACGAATGCGCACGGCCCGCATATTGCTCGATATTGCCCGTACGATTGTGTTTACACTTGCGTAATTACGGGTCGCGGCAAGAACTCGAAAGTAGCATTTATAAACGCCGCGTACTGCACTTCTTCAAATGGCACGGGAATTAAAAGATGATTTTACGACGCGACTTTATTAAGATCTCGTCTCGTAGAACGTCCGTAAATTATCGCGACATTCACATGGAAATGTTTTACGTTGGAAGTATATCATTCGTTCTAATAAAAATCTCTTAATAAAATTGAATGATTTGCTTCAGAGCTACTTTAATCGGCATTCTTTTCTTCTATTTTTCAAATCTTTCAGCTTTATCGTTTTTTTAATGTTTGCTTTAATTTTTACTCGTAAGTTTCATTTGATCGTCATTCGAACTTTTAGGATATTATTTACCAGCTAATTACCTACATGATTATTTATACGATTGGTTAGTATTGACATTAAAAACATTATGTAATAATATTCGTGTAAAATGTTATCTGTCTAACATTATTATTTATATTAATGTTCACATTTGATTAAAAAGAATCTAAGTAAGAGTTGAATTCGATATTTGTCGTGAGTATCGTAAATAACTACAAATGTTTTCTCTCTCTTGTATAAGCTCTGTCTAATAATTAGACAAGAATAAAAAGATATTTTATATATAATTATATGTATTTATATACGAATATTTTATATAAATATTTTTTTAGCAAACCATGAATGTATTATCGCGTAAACATTTTTATTTAAATATTATTCAATTATACATATTTTTTTTCGGTATTTCTGTTTTCATCAAGTTTGTCTTCTGTTTCACAATATACAGTCACAATATATAGTCACTACTTACGCTTTCCCATGGTTATAAGATCGCTTACATACGTGACCATGTATAAGTACTAGTTCTTCTTCTGATTGCGGATGTGTCATTAGTGTCACTGTCACTGAAATACCTCAGACATTCTCACGTTTGTTCACCACGCGTGATGACGGTCACTAACCGCGTCGCTCTTGACATAAAGACGAGATTCTTTCAGAAATATTTCAAAATACTTCACCGCGCTTATCTTTTGGGATCAAATGATCGTAATCTTTATTTTTTTCGTCAGCGTAACGGAGCCTCACGATTATTTCGAATGACTCGTCGACGTACTCGCTAAGTGCAGCAGCGATTTATCTTCCCTCCATTATTCATTCGTAAATCAGTCTTTAGACTGTTAGTTACATGTGCCTTTCAAACACGAACTTGACCCACCGCTTAATATGAAGATTAATCTTCAATCGATTTTGATAATTTTGTATAGTTTAGAGTAAAAGGAGTTTATCTGGAATTACCTATACAAATCGTGAGTGAAATTTTATAGCACCCTTAAGACTAAATGTATATTCAAATGTATTTTGTATCCGGTATCGTTTTACGTATTATGAATTATTCTTGCAAACACATGTCACTATGTCAATGAGTCGAGTTGAAATTATCAAGAAAGTATGCCACTGGGAAATCGTTGTTGGAAAACTCAGTGATCTATCGGAAAACAGCATGAAGAATTTGTAGAATTAGTCGCAGTTATTGTGCTGCTTCGTAAAAGATCTTATACTACTGTTAATATATATCTTTTGTTGTCAGAGAGAAATAATAGAATATACCAATTGTGAGTGTATGTGTATATGTGTACATCTACATAGGATGTAATCAAAATTTAGAAAACAAAAATTTATTGTGTTAACATATATGACTTAAAAAATGGTTAGTTTCTGAGATATTAGAGTTAAAAATCTCCAACATATTTATTATTGGATCGTATTGCATTATTATACATATATGTACATACATATATATGTATACATATGTAAACACGCACGCGAGTGTTATTAAATCATCGTTCTCGCGCGTGGTTAATCCACATAATTCAATTGACGCTGAAATCGTTACTTGAAACAATAATACAGATTTCTTTAAAATAAGACATGCGAGTTTCACATTAATTCAATAACGCGTTTCACTAGCATAGTGACATCATGATGCTCTATTGTTTTAAGAATTGTTTCAACAATTAGCACTTTACTCACATTCATATGTAGCATTATAGTATACTCGTGAGATGAAACTATCTTCTTTCATACATTCTTGTGTAATAGGATTGGAAGAAGGAACAATTTCAATTGTTCAAACGCAGATAATTCTATTAAACTCTCTGTCTCTCTGCAGACTCCTCTCTCATTCTTTCTCTCTCTCTCTCTCTCTCTCTCTCTTCTCTCCAATATTCAGTAGAAGTCATTTATACCATCCGTGACATCAACTTTAACACCAACCGCGGTAGACCGCCGCGCCACAACGTGACGCGAAGCTACCATCGGAGAGAAATGTTAAAAATCACACTTAACACCGCCCCCGCACTACTCTCTCTCTCTCTCTCTTTCTCTCCTTCTTTCTCTCTTTCTCTCATTCCACCGCTTCGCACGAATATTCAATACCATACATTACAACCACCGTGAAAATTACCAGTTAAAAATCTCGGCACTTTCCCTCCCCGTCCCACCCCCCCTTCCCCTTATGGAGATTCCCTCGTGGTAATATCTTCCTTGGCGCGAAATTCTTTTTTACGGCACGGCCGCTAGACACGAACCCCTCTGGGTGCGAATCGAGAGAGGTTGGCAAAAACGCGCGTTTCAGAGCCGCAAGTGGCATTCACCGGGCGGCTTTCAAGAGCCGACTGCCAACCCGCGAATGCCCGGAGGTGCACGTGTGCACGTCGCCTCTCTCGGCTGCCTCTCCAGCGCGAGTCCTCGTCTTCCTCCATGGCCGATACGCTCATGGCGCGCCATAAACTCGCGTTCAGACGAGAGAAAGAAAGAGAGAGAGAGAGAGAGAGAGACGAAGACCAAGGCTCGCAGTTTCAGACTGTGGGTCAAGTCGCGACCTACGACGCGCTGATATATCGTGGGCCGTGTCCGTTTCTCGAACACTTTGGAATCCAGGGAGACCCGCCAAGTGGGCCCGCCTCATTGGGTCAGGTTCAATCGCCTTCGGTGAACGCGACTCTCGATTTAGGACACGGTATCTCCTTATTGTTAGCTTTACACATTCCTGCCACGACTCCTGTGGCACCTGAGTCTCCAATTGGTTTTGCAAAATTATCCGCTTCACACAATTTATGCTGTCCAAACAGTGAGAGGATTTCTTAAGGCTATTAATTTTACTTGCTGGAGATTATTTTGCTGAATCTACAAATTATATAACAACAAATTAATTCACTGCAACGGCGAAATGTAATTGCTAGAAATGTACTATATAAATTAAAATTTTAATAACAAATTTTTATAAATAAATCTCTAAATAGATAGATATCTAAATAGATCTCTATTTTGAAAATTTTTCTGGATTAAATTTATTTATAAAAATTAATTTAATCTAGAAAAATTTTCAAAATAGAGATCATGCAGTAATTTCGGATTATTATTAGCAAATCTTCGTCGCCTTTATTAATTATTTTAACTTTTTTAACAGTTGCTTTCAAACACAATTTCTTCGTTGCAAAAATCTACTACTATCAATCTGTAAATTGTAAATGTTAAGTTGATGTAGTTCTGTTAAAATCCATTAAATTTTTCATGAAACGTAAGTACGTAGGAATGTTGAGTCTACTTGTATACGTAGAAATCTTTGATTTAGCTTTATTCTATCTTTAGCGAGCATACCGAAGTCTGTTTTTTAAATCCAAGTCTATGGAACGTACTATGGTATCTATCGGCCCTTTCTCCGTTGCAAAAAGCGAAATTTGTTCCAGCAATGGTTAATTGGTGCAATTTAGATGAATACATAATGACATATGGTATGACGGGAGATCGAAGGATGCGATTTCGATTAAGAACTAACGAGCCGACGTTGGGCGTAACGTGACACGCAACGTATCACAATTCCTTGTTATGTGGAACGGAAATAAACGGTTCTCTCGCAAGAATGTTTTGACTCGAAACATCTATATTATTATTTTGAGTTTTTCACATTTTTTTATATACATATATACATACACATATAAATAAATAAATAAATATATATATATATACACAATATATAAGATAATGCTAAAGATAACAAAATTTCACATCTTATTTAAAATTTAAAACTCGATATTTAATTATTTAATAAATTAATTTTTAAATCTCACCAGCATAGTTTATTATGCACACATGTATATATATAATGTATAACATATATCCAAAAGAGAGGAGAATTATCAAAAACTGATCGCGATAATTGATAAGTACATAAGTACATAAGTACATAAGTACGTAAGTGATTTAGATCGTCCTTGAAGTAAAGTTAGTTGCATAAAATTATTTTAATATATCTGATAAAAAATACAATTTATTAATTGTTCCATAAATTTTAGATGTGTATGTTGTGTGTTTTATTTTCTCACGCTACCGATCTTACTAGGTCAGCTCGCTACGGGTTCTAGTAAGGTTTCTTGACGAAAGGTAATCAAGTACCGCTGCAGACAGAGCCCACAAGAAACGCCATTCTTATAGCTTGTAATCATGCGACCGTTAATGAAGAATATCGGATACAAGGGTCGTAAGGAATGTCCTCCGTCAAGCGAGTAAATAGATTAAAAAAATACCAATGCAAATTACAGTTTTTCTGATATGTCATTCTCGTCAATCAATTTTTAAGCACGATGATAATTAGTTGAAGAGAAATAAAAGTATACTTCGTTGTCAAAGTTGTCTGCGTCAACAATAAGAAAAATTGAGTCTGTCACATCGATTTCATATTAAATTTATATTAAATACATTATTACTTAATTTGCGTATAATTACGAGCATAAATCAATGCTGCTGTCGTTCGATGGCAGGTCGCACTTAATATATTTGACTTTTCAGTTAAGACATAAATGGATACTTCCTAATAGGTGACGTAAATTTTCCAACGAGTTGGAAATGAACAGGTTTTATCATCATGTTACCTCGTGCAGCTGAAAACTAAAAAGTTAACAAATTCCACAACCGGAGGCTATGTGAATTTCATTTTAGCTTCGAGCTTGCGACTTTTCTCCCCCGTATTGTTGCACGGAGAAAATAAAAATCTCGAGGATCCCAGCGTATTAGGACCGCGGTTCTGACCTGCAGATAAGTGTCTGTACGTGTATCACTCTGTAAGAGACGAAGTCGCTTCCGGGTGCCTGTGCAACGTTGAGAATAAGGAAGTACCGTGAAGAGAGTATGGTAATGAGAGATAAGACCTGATTCCATAATGATTCTCATATTGCGCGCGATGCGTGAAACTGTTTTTAAATCGGCCTCGATATTAATTAAATGTATTGCTATCGATTACGAACATACGTTTAGCTAATGTACAACGGTTAACATACATCTTTCCATCTATTTCTTTTTAAAATCAAGTTACAAGTTTTATGTAGGAATGTTTATCAATTAAACATTGCGGGAAATCGTGATTCGCTAAATCCGACATGCAGTAAATGTTACTTTCGATCTGATAACGAGACAAGATTGCGCATCGCCAACTACACATGGCAACCAAGTACAGCTAATAAAATATATTTTGCAATAAAGTGCAATCCCAAGATAAGAGATATTGACGCGAAATCGACGGGTAACAGTATAAATCGAGCCATTAATTATGTCGCATTTCGGAGGCAATCGTTTGCCGGCTTTTGAAGAGTAAAATCCAAAGTGATTTCTTAGAATAAGATCCGGCAGTAATAACCAGTGGGTTAGATTCACGCTTGACCTGGGTCGAGCGGATACATGTAACCATGTATCAAGCGGCAAGAACGCCGCTACTTCCGGATGCTTGTGCAATGTCGGGAACGGGGAAGTAAAACGAAAGAAATGATAATTATCGACGTCCAACAGAACTGATCGCGGCGGAGGAACGAAGTCAGCCAAGTAAATCATTACGAATGACTCTACTTATGAGGATGTTTTTCGAATAATGCAGTTTGTCTTTTGGCATTCTTATTCAGGAAAAAAAATATATAAAGCAATTTAAATTTGCGACCGACAAATGAAGCTGTTATTAGTCATTTGTCTTTGTACATATCGTATCGAAAGATACTTTGTGCGAGTGCACGCTGCTGCTTAGTCAAACTCAGTCTGTAAAAATCTAGAAACAGTAAGCAGTTGAGTAGAAAGGTCTGTGAAACATAAAACCTAATATATCTTTCTCTGTCTTTGACATCTTTTCGAAACGCTTCTTGCATACGCGATACAGAAACCGCAAATACAACGCGATACAGAAATTGCAGACGCAACGTTTTGCCTTGAAATTATACTGTGCATAACAAAGGATTAATTTATGCACGTATAGCTATCTAGCATCGCGGCCGTATGATCTTACGTAAAACAGAACCGTAATTCCGTGAGAGAGGAACAGACGATCAAAAAAGGAATGTAAAACGCATATAATGCCTGTAATATCCATGCGAACGCGGTTTTGTATCGCGATACCCTTCTGGACAGCATACGCGACTGCGGTCGTCTATTACGTAAGATTCTTCCGCGGGAAAACTGTCCACCGGAAAACTTGTCGCGGCTGTAATCCAGTTCCTGTTTTTCGCGTTTTTTTTTCATCTCGAGAACCAGGTTAACGAAATGTAACGGGAGATATTTTATACGGTATATTCAATCATCATTGTCATTGATCAGAGTAATCATTGACAAATTATCAAGGAAGAAGAGGCGAGAAAAATTAACAAAGAAGAAGAGGAAATACAATTTCTCGATTCATTGTTAATTTTTAAATTACTGCACGAATGTCATGAACATTACATTTGTATCAAATGAAATCGAAGATGTGCGTGAGAGAAATGTATTATTATTAATTCTCTAATCTTGCCTAAGTCACCTAATGTTGCGTTACGCAGATTACAGATTTCAAGCGAAAGTTATATCACGCGGTTATATTACGCTTCATATAAGCTATCCGTGATTTTACATTTACTCACCGTTATCGTATCATCTCGCGGGGACCGTGACGCCGATATGTTAAAAGATAGATATGTTAAAAGATGTCCTACGAGCAAAGAGTACATTATACATATACATATATTCGGTAAAAATTTTTTTAATGTGTATCTATGTATGTTTTTTTCTCTTGTATAGTCTCTGTTTGTATGTACAAAATACATAATAAGAATTAAAATTAAAAATGAAAAGAAAATAACAAAATTATATGAGTACTTACGAATTTTTCCGTGAAATATAATTATTATCAAACGGTCACCAGCACCAGAATATCCGGAAAGAAAATGACCGATATGTCGCATCTTGCCGTAGGCAGCTAATTAAACGTTTTTAAAAAGTTGTCTGAGCGACATCGCCGTTAAGTGGGACGAAACGTCGCCCTGTAATCGGTGATGGCTCGACCTACAATCATAGCGTGAAGAAACATTGATTATTTCATCACGGTTATTCAATAAATTCTGAGGGCTAATTATTAACTCTTTTTTCGATTAAGACAAAGTATTCAATTCATTGCGAGAACGGTACAATCATAATGAATGACGAATTCTTTCTCAGAAGTGATCAATTTCAAAGTCATCAAAGATATATTTCCCGTTAATTTCTAATTATACGACTTTTTAGTATAGAAAATTAATTAACAGTAAAACAAATGCGTGACAAATCAGTATAAGAGAAAAATTTTTTTGCAATAAGTACATGTAATTAAATATCGTGATTAACTGACGAATAATTTCTCTAAATTAGCAACAAGATTTTTTTTATATATTTTATATATATTTTTTTATATATTTTATTATTAAAAACCTTTTTACTTCTCATCACATTACATACAGTACGCAAAACAACTTTTTTTTTTCTTTTTTCCACTTCTTTGATCTATTTTTAATTTTAATTTGTATTTAATATTATAACAGATTATAGTATTATTACAGAAAATAAGGTAAAATTTAAAAGGGACATTACATATATTTATACGATATTTAATTACATGAAATGTAATTCATCGTTATTGTTATTGTTAAAGAAATAGACCCTGATGCAAATTGCATGAAGAAAATTGCTTTCGTGATGGAGAACATCGCGAGAACTAGAAATGGGACATCAGAAATAAGCGATGAAACCCTCCCCCTTGCATGGACAGCTGCAATTACAATCTCTTACAGTTAGGGTCAATAGAAAAAGGCGAGGGTCTTGTCGGTCCAGTTTGCCGCGTTAGATCTGCTCGCGAATGAATCTGCTCCAGTCGCTCTCGAAGAGAAGATGCATCTATAGTGCATAGTAATGGTCAAGCCTACGCCCATCTTACATGGAATTATATACCGTTATATTATTTATGCTGTGATTATGCATATAGTTGGCCCACGCATGTGAGTCATTATATCGCCGACAATCATTTTTTTCTAAAGTACTAAGTTTAGCTCATGTACTAAATGTATTCTAGAATTGTTTATGTACTTTCTAGCCGTTCCGCAAGAAAGTCGTACAATGGCGATATAAAAAATGCGAAAAATGTGCAAAAAAAAGTTTAAGCAGAGAGAAAAATACTGCAATATTTTTATAAAGTATATAGATGTATTAATTGTCAATATTTTGTATAATGGAATAAATTTAATTCATACGCTTTTTATGGCAAGACTTAACTCTATTTAATCTCTATTTAGATAATGACTTTTCTTATATATCATCGTTTTATTAATATCATTTGTGAAATTAATAATATTCAAGATTTTCAGAACAATTAGAGCTTGTACAACTGAATAGTTTAATAGCTGCTACGTGTAGTAATTTATAGAAAAAATAAGATTTGCGTTGCAGAATGTGATAAATGCGATGATTTGAACATTTACTTATAAATTGCGTGGCTTTAATGATACAAGGTTTTACAAGTAGTCATTATACAATTAAAAAATTCAATTTCTATTCTTAATCTTGCCATTTTATGCGTTTCTAAGAAACATTTGAAAGGATATTATTCCCATTGTAATAAAAACAAATAAGCTACAAACCTTGTTTTATTTATATTAGATTAATTATAATAAGAATTATTTCAATTAAATCTCAATTAATCTTATCGATTGATTCGATCGATAGAACGATAGGCTCACAGCAAACTTTCTATAATTTACTTGTTGATTATAAATTCTTATTAATTATTTTAGAAAGTTTTTCATGTATCATTATACTAGGTAGCAAACTGGCGTTATTTGTCGTCTTTTTGACGTTAAAATAATGTTTTTGACGACATTTTAACGTCAAAATTACGACAAATAACGTCAGCTTGGTACCTCTAGATACAATATAATCTATAGAATAATCGAATCGCAATTGTATTTTCTGTAAAGAAAAATTGTATTGTAAACTAACAAAATTTTAATATTCATGCAAACTTCTACAAGATTATCCTTTGATAAAATCTTGATGTTTCGGGACAGAACCGAAAAAATGTGTTACCCGTCAGAAATATTCGTAGGCCTAGCTACGTAGCAAACTTTTCATAATTTACTTATTGATTATAAATTCTTATTAATCTTAGAAAGTTTTTCATGTATAATTATACCAGGTAGCAAGTTAACGTTATCTGTCGTCTTTTTGACATTAAAATAACGTTTTTGACATTTTAACGTAAAAATGACGACAAATAACGTCAGTTTGCTACCTGAGATACAATATATAGAATATTGAACAATCAAATCGCAATTTTCCATTAAAAAAAATTGTATTATGAGTTAACAAAATTTCAATATTCATGCAAACTTCTATAAGATTATTCTTTGATAATATCATAATACCTTGATGTTTCGGGACAGAACCGAAGAACTGTGAATGTGTTACCCGTCAGAAGTATTCGTGGGCTACGTAGTTCAACGGCCATCTCGTGTCGTCGCGGAGGCGCCAATTCACAGGTTCGACTCGAAACGCGGGCACGCTTCAATCTTATAGCGAATTCGGATGCTTGCACTAGTGCACACTGAGTGCGAACTTTTCCAGTGCCACATATTCGGTTTATGGTCACTGTTCCAGTGCAGTCAGATTGGTGTATTCGGCGAATATAAACTGCTCTAGTGTAGTGCTGAATTTACATTCGAGCAAACGAAAAGAACTGAATGAGAGCAGAAAATNTTGCACTGACTTTTCTGACAGTGCAGTTTAGTTGCATCAGTCTTTTTCAGTTATTAATTCAATTATTAATTCAAAAAAGTGGCAGCTAAAGAAAGAAAAAAGTTTATTATTCTAAATGAATTATTCGAACCAGTAGTAGCGATGATGAAATAGAAGAAACGTTAAGTGTAATAAAAGAAAAAGTTAAAATCAAGGATTATATAAATATCGTGAATGAATATTTAAACAAAGAGATTATATATGATAAATAATGTAAATAAAAAAATATATACTGTAATTAATTAAAAAATTACATTGAAATATACGAGTATTACTGTTTTGCCCCAGTGTCGTACTAACTTAATGTTGCACCAAGATTGGTCACATCTGCATAGTGTCACACGGAGATAATTCTGCACTTGCACTGTGTCGTGCCAGCATCATAGCAGAGTCAGTGCATGTATGCCGAATTCGCTATTAGTTAGGCTTCCCTCCGCTACGAGTCTATGGGCGGTATTCATAAATCAAAGTACACGCAAAAATGAACCACGTGAGTATCGACTTCATATTAAAAACGAAAGAAAAAAGAAATTAAAAATATTCGCTCTTTTTTAACTTAACTATAATGAATAAAATATTTGAGAGGATGAATCTTTCTTATTACAGATTTGTTCGTACTTTTATTGCTACCATACTGTTCATTATTCCTGTCCGAATGCTGCTCTCTCGATTTATGCGCCTAATCTCATATAACTTTTATATGAATAAATATTTCCGTGAGCTGACAATTAATTAATAATTTTATGCCTTTTTCGATCTTCAATTGAGAAGAGCACCTTTTGTTTTCGTACGTACTTTGTACCTGTAAAAGGATTTTTTAATTTGTAAAGCCAATTCGATGATTCGTTTTCATTCGTCCTCTCAATTAAAGAAAATAAACTGTAATGTCGGTATCCAGTATCCCCTTAAGGGGATCCTGGAGCGAAGCTCGAACTTGATCGAAGTCGATAATGTAGGCCGGAATTCTAGACTATAATATTATGAATTATCAAATTGGCTTTACAGAATACAAAATCCTTTTGCAGAATTAAAGTACATGCAAAAATGAACCACGTGAGTATTGACTTCATATCAAAAACGAAAAAAAATTTNAAATATTCGCTCTTCTTTACCTAACCTAACCTATAAATTCACATAATTTTTGTAAAAATACAACTTTTTAATTATNTGTNGAAATGAAATTTACAAAATTCTATATTGTTCTTTAATGTAATCTATCAGTCTNCTCCGTGGTATTTCGCAAATACGGATTGCAGANATCTTATGTCAAGCACATATTGTCATGAGTTGANAGCTAATTAAAAAATTTTTGTTGTTTTCAGTATCAATATTACCGAGCAGACCCAGATTAATGCCTATACTTTAACTCTGTAAACGGATTTTCCAATCAATGAAGACAATAAAAAGTTGTACCTTTACAAAAATTTTTGGTACCGCGTACCGGCTCCAGGATCTCTTTAAGTACGGTTAATGCTAATATGGCTCTGCGATTGGTTTAGACTTTAGAATTATATAAGATTGTATTTAAGGTGATCTTATTGTTAAATATAAGAATCATGGAGGTAGGAATATCTGGAGGAAGCATAAGATACTTTTCTAGACGAGGGGGGGTGATGTTGACCACTCAAGATGGCGACCATATTGGAAAGAGAAAGATAACCGAAGTTATCTTTCTCCTTCCAATATGGTCGCCATCTTGAGTGATCAATCTTCGTCCCATGTCTCATGCTTCACTCCCGCGCGTTTATACTCCCTCCAGATATTCCTACCCCCATGGGGTGCGTTCCACTTAACGCTCGCAATGCTCGCGGAATTATTTCATCCTTGTTTAATATTTGATGAACAACAAGGATAAAATGATTCCGCGAGCGTTAAGTGGAACGTACTCATGGTGATCACGACCACGCGCACGCGCGACAAAGAGGTGGAACGTGTCACACCTCGTGACCTCGCACCGTTTTGGTTTCGGCGTCAGTTGGTGTGTATCGTCACGAGGGTGAGTGTAACGCGGTGTACATACAAGTCTGATTGTGTGCCGGTCTCCGCAAGCTTCTCTCTCTCCGATCTGATACATACATCGCATGGATCGTACGCGTCGTATGTAATTGAAGATGGCGTCTGCGGAACA
This sequence comes from Tetramorium alpestre, assembly GCA_021460005.1. Lineage (NCBI taxonomy): Eukaryota > Metazoa > Arthropoda > Insecta > Hymenoptera > Formicidae > Tetramorium > Tetramorium alpestre. The sequence goes on along the minus strand of JAJVSH010000121.1, from coordinate 146,169 downwards.
GGTCGGCCTCAACAAAACATGGGAATTGTCGCTATACGAGCTGCACCGCACGCCGCAGGATGCGATCACCGACAACACGGAGATCGCGGTCAGTCCGCGGAGCCTTCACAGCGAGCTCATGTGCCCCATTTGCCTTGATATGCTAAAAAAAACCATGACCACCAAGGAATGCCTCCACCGTTTTTGTTCCGACTGCATTATCACGGCTCTGCGGAGCGGTAACAAAGTAAGTTAATCGACGTAACGGCGAATATACGAAGCTGCGGATAATACCGTTCTAGAATTTTTTATGAGGTGCAAACTTGCAGCATCTGCCCAGTACATCTTTCCGTGTTGTGTATACAGTGCAACGTGCACGTGTCTCGTTTTCGCGGTTCTCATTGATAGGAATATCTTGTCGAAAGTATTTTTTCATATATGTGATAAAACGGTAAACAAATTTATACATTTCTCGCTGAAGAATGAGATTATTTTTATTTAATTGTTACCACATCGCACTAATAAAGCCAGTCAGTCGGAGAATATTCCAGAAATTTTTGTAACACGGGATAAGGGATCAATTGGGATTTGAATGGAGGACCCATCAATGTAGAGCATGGACAGCGCCATCCATTCTAAATAGTATACCAAATATGGTCGGCAAAAATGAGAGATACATTACGCTCCTGGGCAATCTCTCTCTCTCTTTCTAACATACGTTACTACGTTGAATAGAAAGTGATAGAGATTGGCAGCAAGCGTATCCTATCTCTCTCATTATTAATTACTTGTGTTAGCAAAGCTATGCATCATCCTGACTCTTTTTTTTTATATATTTGCATTGTTATTTACAGGAATGTCCTACATGCAGGAAGAAATTGGTTTCTAAAAGATCTCTCAGGCCGGATCCGAACTTTGATTTGCTAATCTCAAAAATCTATCCGAGCAGAGATGAGTACGAGGCTCATCAGGAACGAGTTTTGGCTAAATTGAATAAGTCGCATTCGCAAGCCGCACTCGTTAACTCTATTACAGAGGGCATTAAGCTGCAAAGTCAGAATCGTCCACAGCGGTCCCGAAAGAACGCCAATGAATCTGAGAATGCGAGCAATGCAACGTCTTATAACAATACACCAAATATTAGTGCACCCACAACACCAAATCCGTCTACGAATATGGCCAATCAAAGTGATTCTTCTCAGAGTGCAACGGGACCTTTGAATAGTGGAGGTATGACTAATTCTCAAAGTACCAACATTGTTTCTCAGTCTACAAACAAGTCTGGTCTCAATTTCCACTGAGATTATAACAATCTATGTAAACCCTTTAGTTTGATTATTTATTTTTATATGTGTTTATCTAGGAACGACATCTAGGAATTCCACCACACCGTCGCCAAACCCCGCGAATCAAATCCCAAAACCATCAAAACGGCAGAAAAGCTTTCAAAATTCTGAGAACGATTCCTCTAGCGCGGAAGCTGAGACTGGCGGCGGCGATTCCATGGTTGACACGGAAGGTGAAGGTCCTAGTGAACCTTTGATGCTTAACGAAATTGAACTTGTTTTTAAACCACATCCTACAGAGATGTCAGGTGATAATTCTTTAATAAAAGCATTGAAGGAGAATAGTATTCGCTATATAAAAACAACAGCAAATGCCACAGGTGGGATATTTTGCAAACACATAATTAAGAAAAAAAATCGTATATTTAAAAAAGCTGTAAATGTTACACATTATAAAATGAGAAAGCAAATTTTTTGCAGTAGAATAATGAATTATTTGTTTTTGCAGTGGACCACTTAAGCAAATATTTAGCAATGCGTTTAACACTAGATTTGGATACTGAAATAGCAGAATCAGACGGACTATTAAATTTCTGTATCTATATCGCGCCTTCACCTGGACAACTCGTGGCACTAAGCGGCACACAAACGTTACGACAGGTGAACGATAAATTTTGGCGTGTCAATCGACCTTTGGAAATGTATTACTCATGGAAGAAGACCTAGGGAAGGCCTTAAAAATATCAATCAGACGAGAGCTAATTGCGCTATGCCTTGAAACAAAGAATGAATTGTCATTCATATTGCATGGAATATGGTACAATATATCAAGTGTAGAAAGTACATATCATTGTTGTATTGTACTGTATTTCTACTTTCATTGATTCTATGTTACAAAAATATTTATAACCATCGACAAAGGTGCAATTTTTACATCTTAAAACTGATTGCCGATAATGATTTTTTTGACGAGAATTAAACAGGGCAACTAAAACTTGTGAAAATGATTTAAGCGGCATTGTACGTTCCGATGTTACACCATTTGAAAGCTCATAAAGTATATTATTTAATTTTCTTATGTTATATTTATATGTAATATGTCATATTATTTATTTGTAAAGTCATATTACAATGAGATCACATTTTTCGAAATAATAAATTTGAAATTTTAAGAATTTAAGCGTAAAAAAAAGTTCTATAATTTTGCAATATTTTGTATATTGTCTTACTATCTTAATTATTGTACCAAGGAGCTATTAAAACAGTAGTTCATATCATTCAATAATAAACGATTAAAACTCAGTAGTAAGGAACTTGTGAATAATTAAATCTTTTTCTTTTAATATTTGCATTATCTCGTATTATATAATTAAATAATTAAAGAACTATATATTGACATTATACATTTTCGTCTATTGAATTAAGGTATCAGTTTAAGGTATCTCAATTTTTACGTTAATTATTTATGAATAAAGTTCATGTTACATTGAAGTTAAATTCTTTAAAAATTTATCAAAAACTTGCCCTTTTACATACAATTGCTGATTTCAGCATTAGAAGAGTCAGTTTCAGAATTTCGAAAGGAATTAAATTTATTGAAAGAAAGATAACTGCTAATTAACACTGACTTTACTTACTCACGAGTAATTGGTTATGGCTTCTAGGATGTACGATTGTCGCTTAAACTCAAATTGAATTATAACAAAATTTCAAATGTGTATACAAATGTAACTATAAACTGAATTATAATTACAATTTCACAAGCAATATCTACAAAAGTTTTATGCATGTTTAAAAAGGATATATATACGTTATATTTACAAACATATTCATACATGTTGTCCCATCATTCAGTGATCTTAATAGTCATTAATTTATTTAAATAATTCTCAATCACGTGGACCATGCTGTATAGTTTGCAGAAAAAGAATAAATCTATGTATATATAATATATATAGTATATATATATGTATAAATGTTTATTTTGAAAAGGATGTAAATCTAAAAAAAAGAAATGTAAGTACAATAATTGATTCTACATACGCATACTTTTATCTATTTTTATAAGTATTATATGCCTCTAAATTCTTTGAACCTTTTCTTAAATCATTTTATAACGCGCCATTTTATATGTATATACATTGCACAATTTGTATTCGCATTAATCGTAAATTATCTCTCTTCCGAGATTCCCTGCACGAATAGCGTAAGGCAGATAATGTATGAAAATCATAGCTTTCAAATATTCAAATATCGAGCTTTGCATTCGCAATTGCATGCCAATTCCTTTTGCAGACATATTTCTGTATATAGACGATCAGATAAGAGTATTGTCGACAACAAAATTAAATTAGATGTTAGAAACTCATTTTATTGCTTTGAATCACTTCACTTTATATATGATCGCGATTTAAAATTAAAACCAGTTTGAGCATATTCCTCGGTTTACTCATACATGTAGGATTCACTTTCAATGAAACAAACATCTATCCGCCCGATTCTGGCATCCCCATTCGGCGCGTTGGATGTTCGCTTTCGTTAAAGATACATGAAATTCGTCTTTACGCCGGTGGATGGAATAATCGATAAGTACCGCCCTACTATGTATTCTCCCCTTGCATTTTCATTGAAGCGAAAACAATACGTCGGTCTTTTGATAACATCAGCCTTCGTTTTTCGAAAACAAGCCGCGTAAGCTTATATTTTCTAATTATATTAATTTAACTTAAATTAATATAATTACTTAATATAATAACTTAATATTAATTTAACTTTTCTATGTTTTTCTTATTAGAAATATTAACTTTAAATCGCGCAAATATTCCTTGCTTCCTTATATACATATGCCTATTGCATGTCGTAGATTTTATGTAGAAACAAGCGGAAAATCAAATACGACCGTGATTGCACATTGAGAATTTCCGGTCATTCGTCACTTGAATTAACTATGTTTTCACGTGTATACCTTTATGATTCTTCTAGACCTAATTAATTATTCCAGCAGCGGGATTCGTAATAGTCCGGCAACGCTTAATTACGGTACACCATGCAAACTAATGACCACGGCTCTTAATTAGCGCGCCAGAACGAATACCGAAATGAATTCTATCTCGCGGTTTGCAACTCGAACAATACTCAATTTATGTGCCGTTATAACATTAATTACTTTTTTTTTTAAACAGATTAGATTATTGTATGGTTTCATTGGTTGTAACAAATAGCGATTAGAAAAAATGTGTTTTCTAATTAATCTTGATTAGTCGTAACAAGGTCGAAAATTACATTAAATTGTCTTGAAAAAAGAAAAATACAGGAAAGAATATGTTTTACATTTTTTTATCAGAATGAAGAGTATAGTCATACACTGGTATACGAACTAGACGATTCTCAATATACCGATGCAGAGATTTTAAACAGTTTTATAAAAAATAACATAACTTTATTTTGCGCAGATATTTATTTAATTACAGTTGTAAATAAATCTTTCTATATGTTGTATTAACTCGAGTGAAATAGAATCCTCAAGATTGATCTATATATATAAGTACAGTAAAAGAAAGTGATTAATCGAGAGATGTTCTAGTTGTTCTTTGCTCCCTTAATTATGAGGACAATTTACCAAAATGTACAAAATGCACTTTGAATCAATGAAAGGAATAAAAAAATACGATAATTATTTGCAATGCATTTTTAACCGATGAGAAAAATATATCACAAAAATTAAAACTCACTAATTATGCTTCAAGTTGAGCGATAGGATTTGAGAACAGTAACGATATCTTATCAGGCTCCTTGTACCAGAGTGGATAATCCGAGGAGCTTCGACTTCCGTTAGGAATTGAATTTCTAGATGGAAGTTGATTCAATCTAAAGTCGGGTGGCTCTACCGTCTTCTTTAGAAGAACCGACACTTGTCGCATATAATCTTTCGTGTCAGTTGCTTTCTCTAATCTGGTAAAGGAATATCTCTCGTACAAAAGATTTTTTAGGTATAATTTACAAATACTTTTAATTATTATTTCTGTAGAGGACAAATTTTTTTACTTGTGCACCATCTGCCTAGTAAATTCTAATCGGTGTGATCTTTTAATAGCGATTTTTTCTTTTATAAGATGATTTTTGCAATGTGCTTTTTCTATATCATCCCAAAGACCATAAAAATTTCCAAAATGTACTGCCGCATTTTTAGGCGCTTTTATGCTAAACTGTGATTGCTTAACCGTCATAGATAATTTGTAATTTTCGTTTGATGTCACGGATGAAGTTGGTGAGAACATATATTTTGATTTTCTGGTGAAGCATCCGAAAGAAAATTGAAACTTGATTATAAAATAAAATAAAATATATATTTTTTNAATATTTTTTTAAATTTTATTCCAAGAAGTAGAGAATATTTATTGCAATTAATAAGAACTTATTTTATAAAAGAAATGAATTAAAGAAATTGTTATATAGTATGATTTTACTTTTTAAAAATATACGATATCGAAGACTAGACAATTTTATCTACAATTATATCTTTTGATTAATGTTACTCACGCAGTGGTATTGACGTTTGAAGTCGATAATAGGTTATTGGATTCTATAGATATTTTACTAGGATGTGTGTTTCTAAAAATTTTTTTGCGGGATTTTATTTTGTGTTGCTTAAACATTTTAATAATAAATCGTTGGAATATATTAGTCAATAAACTAAAAATCACTTGAAAATTTCAACAAATTAATGAATATATATATTTTGTTGGGATAAATCGTATAGCGTTGAATTTTTGTTATTGTTTTGTTTGTCAATTATGATCATATTTAATAATCCATTTTATAATATTAGCAGAAGAAATGTAATATAAGCCATATATAAGAAAATATTTCTTGAGTACTGGTCAATATTTTAGAAATTAATTTTTGAGATCGTTTAATGAAAAAAATTTATGAACATAGTCTCAATTTATGAACATAGTATCAATGTCTATATTTAAAAAATATTAAAAATTATATAAAATTATTTGAAGATTTGATTGTATTAAAGAGTAAATAAAAGTAAAATTTAAACGTTGCTAAATGTGAAATATCTTTTTGAATTAGTCTTTAACCTGAAATATGATTTTTAACCATTATTTTTAAAGACTATTTTATATCAAATTTTACAGTTTGTGTTATTTAATCTTCAAGTCCTTATATGCCATTGATGAACTGCAGTCACAACAATGATAATTAATTTAACATTAATTTGACATTAATTAATTTAATTAAATTTAATGTAATACAATACTTCATATAATGCAAACATTTTAATAAAATAATCGAAGAGAAGTGCTACCATTTGTAACATAATACAATATGCTTTATATATAATTGTAATATAATTGTAATATAATCGCGGAAAAGATATCTGATAGTACTATCACAATTTATTAAAAAATTATTAAACATATATACATAAAAAAACAAATTAATTTTATATTATCTGATATGATATAACTTCCGTTAAGTCCATGGAATTTTTTAAGTTTCTTTTAAAAAGATATTGTATATTCGTGAAACTATAAGTTTACTGGAAAATTTTAAAATGTCTTCACTTTGGATAACCGATATAAAATTGATGATATATATTTTCTATAGAATTACATAAATGTATACATATTTGTATAGGAAAAATTTTTTACCATTATTTATACATGAGTTGATCGATATATATAATTAAAAATAAAAAGATTTCTGTATTATTGAACACAATAGAGTTTACAAACGAAAGACTTGTGGCATCGCTCGCGACAATCAGCTTTTCAAATGAAACTTCGGTCACGTTCGGTACTCACCGACGTACTTCGTGCAACTCCGCTCGCGTACTCGCTCTGGTCTCCGGTACTCGTCTGATGTCAGCGACAGTCCAGTCGTCGTCGCGCGCTCGTTTCGTTTACGTCGGATATAACATTTCGTACAGATACGATTACGATATCGTGTAAATTTGACAAACATATCGGTTGAAATTCATTACCGTGCCACTACTGATACAGTACGTCGTTGTCGTTGTGAGTTTTCATAAATCGTTGAAAAATATGTGCAAAGAATTTAGGTAAGATTTCTCTTCAATTTATCTTAAGATTATATCTTTTAATCCAAAGTAAAATTATCTATCAGTCTCCATTTTGTCAAAGTATTACTTCAATTTATTCAAATATCGACGCGCTCTGCGAATCCGAAGATTTCGATAAAACTCTTACACATAAGAAGAAAATAATATTAGAAACTTATGAAAATAATAACGGAACAAAATCAACCGATTTAATCACAAGTGCTTAGAGTAAAATAAGTTTCTTAAAAACATACGTGATTTTTCCAAACGTAACGTAACATCTTGCATTACCAACAATGTTCTCAGAATTTTCTACACTATTGACAATTTGAGTAACATTTCCCGCATTATGTACTCTAAAGCATGTTCGGAGCGTAGTCAAGGCAAACGTCACGTACACTTCCTGTTGCACCTACATTTCATATATTTATCACGTTTGTTTGTACAAAGTCACTCGCGTTCTCGTGTACAGACACAAAAATTTTGCCGGCTAAGCCCGCTAACGAACCTCAATTTGAAAAATCTCTTAATAACCATGAGCCACGTATAAAAGTCCACTCGAGTCTCTCAAAGGGAGAGCTAAATGCGGGGAATCGACAGGCAGGGTTAATCTCTGGGAACGTAATCTTTTGCTCCGGAATTTCATCGAGTTTGACGGTCGCGAGCGCACGTGGACCGAGGGTCGAGTCTCGGAGCGACTGGAAAAACCTTTCACCAACTGTTCGATCCGTCGCGATCTCGTTGCGGATTTCATTGCGACGCACGTAGGATATCGGAAACCCATAAACGAATGTGTGCACGGAATGAAGTAAGTTTACCCAGACGCACCTCCGATAGCCGATAAATTTTAATACAGCAATAATTCCGACGTATTCCATCGCGCGCGATATTGACTTTCCGCCTCTTCGGCCGCTCCGCTCGCTCGCTCTCGCCCCCTTCGACCCCGCGCCCGTCCCTCTCTCATTCTTGTTCATTTCATCATTTTTTCTTTCCCTCTTCCTTTTTACCTCTACCGCGCCGCTGGCTCCGGCTGCATTCTTTTTCTTCGGGCTTTGGGCAACGAGACTGCAGATGGTTATTTTCATAGCTTTTATTACGCGACATATATTGCCTTAATATAACGAGCACCGTCTATCAAGGCTAGTATCAGTTTTTTTTTTTTTTCATTTCGTACTTTTGTCAAAAAAAGCTCGAGGAAGTCGGCGCAAATATTTGCGAGCGGCAACAAACTCTTATTGAATTTACATTGCAAACGATGCAGCTCCGAAGTCTATTCAGAACATCCGGTCAATATCAACGTCAAATCGGACAAACGCAAGAAAGTATTGATCCGGGGGCTGTTTGCCGTAAGGCTTTCGAATTACACGATGCGTAAATCGCGTTATTAAGCTTCCACTTTTTTTGCGCTGCGTTTACACGTAGCGTAGATCGCGGATCCAGCGATCTCGTATTTTCAATTGCATCACCGACCGCATCATCGATCAGCCGTCACGGTCCGGCGAGCCGCTGTAATAAAGCGTGGTGACGTTCAATGGACGTAGGTTCGGTGGTTTAATATCGATAATGCAGTAGCGAGGCGAGATCGTGCTCAATGCGGCGAGTAACAGTACATAAATGTACGAAAGAGAAAATATAAGAAAATAATTCGTCAACGGCCGGAATACGGCAAGCGGGATGAAATGAAAGTCGGCGCGTCGCGTCGCGCCGGAGATGTGAGGAAGAAAATAAAAGTCGACCGCGTTGCACGCTTTTAACGTATCACTTACGTTTAGCCTAAGCAGAATGGCTGACTTATCATGTTTTATGATTTAAGTCTTTGTCTTAAAGCAACGTACAATACTGTCTTAGACATAAAACAGTATTGTGCTTCAACCATTCTGCTTAGGCCCTTACGTTTGCTTTACAAAAATGTCGCAAGAAATATTCCAGTTCCCATATATAGCACCAAATTTACAGTTACATTATAGCAATGTTGCAACAAGATTGCAATCTTGCAGCAATATTGTTACAATGTAACTGCAAGTTTTGTGCTATATGGGTTCAGGGGGTCGATTCTGTATCCTTTGAAAGAGTGAAAATGTAAAAAGTGACTAGATTTACTAGGATATTTGTAATTTTTAGTGGTCAGTATCTAATAAATTTGCACTTTTCACATTTTCATATTTTTAAAAAATACAGAATCGACCCCCAGAGCCCTTTCGTACAAACGCGAGAGAGACACCGCGCGCGTTATTAGCTCTGAGTATTAAAAGAAGAAAAAAGAAAAAAATAATCTCTTCCACGATATCGTTCGGCAACTAAGTAGCGGAATAAAAATTCTCGGGTGCATGTGGCGTGACGTCGCGCCGTTTCAAACTAATATCCGACGAAGAATTACGCTTCGTATCGACGCGACGAATTTCCGAGAGCCCGTGTAATTTGGGGCATTATAAGGCGGAGGGCACAAGTGCACTTTTCCTTCCTTTTTGTTAGGGGTCGTCCACGCGCGCTGCTGTACGCGCTCGCTTGCGTCATTTTTCTCCGCGCGAGCAATCGCTCGGTGTAAGGGCACCATTCGCTCCGTGTGTTAATCACCGACTACAGAGAGGGTGGAAGAGACCAGGCATCGTCGCGAGGGGGAAAAAAAAGTGAGCGAAAGAAGGAAAGTGATTGGTGCGAGCGCGCACAAACCCGAAGAAACCCCTATGAGCGCGCTTATTTTCCTTTTCACGCGCGCCGCGTGCATGTCAAGGGCATAAACGTCCCCGTCGCCGATTATTGCACGGAACGAGGGAAAGCTTGGCGCGCGATGCTGAATTTTTTTTCTCTCTCTCTCCCTCTCTGTAATTTGCATCTGCGCGCCACGCGGGTCCTCTTAATTACGTATCTTCACGTTTCTTCGTTAAAGAACGCTAGATGGGGATTTCGTGCGGGACGACCTCGCGATATAAATGGAAAGTTATATTCACGCCGGTACGCACTATCCTGTTCAAGACGAAACACAGTCCGTAAAAATGTGTGATTAGTTTCTTGAGCGCACGTAAAATGTTATAAAGGAGAACATAATGCGTATACGGTGAGAATTTTCTCTAAAAATTCAATCTAAAAATTATGCCTAATCGTGGGATAACTAATATTTTGAAGATTTTTATAAATTCTCTCTGATTTATTCATATCTATCATAATAAAATATAAAATCTGTTTCATTAATATTACAATCTGCTTGACAATTTTTATTATGTAGTTTATAAAATTTCTGTTGTATATTTCACAAATTCTTATCATTTTCGATAATATTAAGTAGATTTTTTATTTTTATTTAATTGTCTAGTTATCCCACTCTTATTATAACAAATATGTTAAAATTTGTAGTGAATTTTATGTAAAATATAACGAAAAATTCTCTCCGTGTACGAAAAAAGCCTTTTATCACGCGTTATTATATATAATGTTCCTAATGATTAACAGTCACATTGTATATAAATACAAATTTTAGACGAATATTTTCATTATGTTGAAATCTGTTAAAATTGTTCGGTAAAAGCAAATGTATCTGGAACATGCGTCTTTATAGAAATATTGCGGACTATATTTCAATATTTCGCTACATGTATAATGTGTGTAAGAATTGAGAAATTCTTACAAATAAATTATATAAAATTTAGTTGTTAATTCATAATATAATCTGTTTTTAATGACACGGAAACATATTTCTACATAAAAGTCTCAATTTATCGTATCATGCAGTTCGAGAAATTAAAATTCGTCGTATTCTTCTTTTGCATTGCTTTTTTGTTATAAAAGTATCAAAGGTTGAATCGTTATAATTATTGAAGTTAGTTAGCAGAAGATTCAGATCAATTAGAGGCAAGAAGCTTGTTACAGAAATTGAGAGCGAGAAGGAGAAAGAGAGAGATGGAGACAGAGAGCGGCTAGGTTGAGATCATTTCCATGCAGCAGGTCTATTTGGGAAACCCTCAAGTAAAAGAGGAGTGAATAGGGATGGGGCGGCATTTCGATTGGGACATGAGATATATGACGTCCCCGGCACATACGTACGTGCTGCCTGCGACGTACATAAGTAGATAGACGTATAAATAAGATCGTAAATGCGTGTCTAACGGTGTGAGCACCGATCAGCACGCGAATAATGCGAACACGCACATTTTTATTGATTTTTAACGTTTCGACTACATCTCTTCCACTTCTTCTTCTTCTTTGTTCTGAGTCGTCGTCATCGTTAATGTCTCTTGCTTTTTAATGTCCTTTACTCGTTTTAATTTGAGGAAATCAACTTCGTCTAAATATGCCATGAAAAATTTATACGCAATGTCGATGCACGATCGTTCGACGGAATGTGGGAATGCAAAGGTACAGATTTTCTCGATACGAAACAGAATGCAATCTTGACGATTTTATTATCTTTATCTTGGCACGATAGCTGCTCTTCCGTCCGTGAAATCGTGCCCAGTCGTAATTAATGGCAATTAGTCAGTGGTAAAGCGGACTGCGCGGACGTAGCAAACACTCAGAGACAACATGACGATGCAAACACAGAAATTCTCTTCATATGGAACGAATCGCAAATAACAGCCTGATATAGGATTATCGCACGCTCGGGGCTCAGGAAAAACGATACTTCGTATTACAGAAATAATTACGGGCTATAAGTGCGTCTCTGCGAACGTACACGTGTACGTTCGCGTTTTATTGATATGCACATTAAATCCTGCAGCGCGATAACGTTATTACGTTATTACGTGTATGAGATATCACGACGACGGTAAACGACGGCGACAGTCGGACACCTTTCGCGAAACATTCTATCTAATTTATAAGCGCATATGATTTAAGAACTGTTTCTATATTCTAGATATTGCGGAATATATACATTTATAATCTCACACCGGGTTTCCGTACTACATGCACTTGAAAGAAACCGCGGAACTTGTTTAATTTACCATCTTTCATTCGCCGCCTATATTTTCCCACATTTATGGGACACGCGGGCGAATAGAGGCCGAGATCTCATCAAGTCGGACGCGAGTCGTACTTTTCTCACCGCGGAAGATTGATTGTCGCTTTGGATAAATTCAAGGAACTTCTGTTTAGGTTGAACTTATGGCATACAACATCCTCATACGAATGTAGTGACATAATAGGCAAACGTCCAGGCCGATGCACCGTTATGCAGAATGGTGCTGAGGTCAAAGAGTCGATATGGATGGAAAGGGAAGAAGCGGAGTCTGCGATTCGCGTTCGGAGTTGTGCGTCGGACACGCTCGTTCGGCTAGTTCGCTCATGAATATTTCAGCAGTCATAAAGCGAAACGGTGTGGGAAACAATCGAGTAAATTTTCCCATTCGAAGTAGACGAATATTTTCCAGCACCTATGATTCGTTCGGAATCACGAAATTTTCATATGAAATCCTTCGTGATCGTTGATATTCGATTGGGAGAGCGCGGTTTTACATTCTGAAATTTTGCAAGCGATGTGCACATTGTTTCAAATCTGAAAATTTACATTGAGAGAAAAATATAGTTACTTTTGACCTCAACCACAATTTCTAATAATAATTATGATTAATAATTATGATAATCATTGTGATTATCACATAATGCATATGATAATCATTATGATTAACATGATGCAAATAGTTCAGTTAATCATATTTACTGTTAGAAATATTATAAAATTATGGTTGAGGCCAAAAGTAATTATATTTTTCTCTCAGTGTAGACAATACAAATTTATGCAAACATAAACTTCTTTTTTTCGCTTGCTATAGTCTTTATACGCGTGATTCATTTAGCTTCGAATAAAAAAGTTGTCGCGAAACAATTCTTGCTGAAATAAGTATACAGTACATTGAATATATTTATTATCTACCTCGAAATATGTGCTTAATTGTGACTAGTCATCTTATCGAGGAAATGATTGCTATGCTGTCTTAAGGGGATATAAACTATAGTCAGTTCGCAACTCGAGGTTACTTAAATCCTGGTCGTTGACATTGATTTAATAAGCATCAATAGGTTGTTCCCGAACGACCGTTCGATACGAGCACGTGCGCGTACTCAAGTATTATGCGTGTGTACGCACTCGACTCGCACGCGCTGCTTGACATAGCACTAGGGCCATTAGTGCCATTTGATAGATACTTCAGTACATCTCTTATGAGATTGTTGACCGTTGCGATCGACAAATCGCTGCTGCGAAAATCCTGTTAATGTTTTACGTAATAGAAACTCAATTGACCACAAAACGAGTTGAAGTGGCGTATAAGGTTATCGATTAACCGTTAATTTCTTTCTATCTCTAAGTTACGGATTAATCGATTCCCTTCGGCTGTTTTATCTGTGCACGCATTAATAGCATGTACCTTTGATTTGTGATCCTGGGAATAAAATGTTTTATATATAAAATTATATATAAAATATGTTTATGTTTTCTTTCTTTTGTATAATTTTTATTCATACATATAAAAAAAATTGGAAAAATAACTTTTGCATTATTTTTTTTACAAAAAATAAAACTGATTAAATTATACAATATTCTATATATATATATATATATATATAGAATATTGTATAATTTAATCACAGTTTTATTTTTTGTAAAAAAAATATATATACATATACATGTATAATTATATTTTATGTACGATTATTACATTTATATGTGATTNTATATGAGCAGTTTGTCTTACTTTTTCAAACTTTATTTTTATTCGTGTTTTTGTAGAAAAAAAAAAAACATTCGCTTCCTCTGAAATTGTGCAGCACATATATCTTCAATTATCGGTGATAACGGTGTCTCGCATCTCTTCTTTCTTTCCCTTACCTCTTGTCGAATTTCCCTTACGGCGTTCCTCTTCAATGCGAAGCATATAATCAAAGTTTATTGCCGAAGATACGTAATGACAGGGTTAGACTTAGCGCGAAATTAACGATCTGGGTCTGGAACCTTTAGGCATTGTATAGATTGCGGACCGCGTAATTAGATTATACGTATCTAATAAGTATTCGAGAATCTCTTTCTGTATAAAATTTTACCACATATCGTCTGTTTCTCTCTCTCTCTCTCTCTCTCTCTCTGTTTATACATTCGATTATTAAAAAAAACATTGCAAAAATAACAATAACATGTTTATATGTTGTATGAATTTTATAATGCAAATTTCTATACGACTGTATAGTTTAAAAAGAAAACACGTTGGAAAATAAAATCAAACAGAATAAAAAATAAATATTTTATACGTAATAGTTTGCAAATCATTTATATAACAACACCTATCAATTACTCGAGTCAATCGCTTCGATACGTTAAGATTTAGAGAGCGATTTAGAGAGCGGCAATTTAGCAAACTAGAGTCAGACATATAGACAGTTTATCAGTCAATCCTTTCTCTGTGTCTTTTTTTTCTTTCGTGCCAAGTGCGGCTCGATTGGAGCACAACTTAAGTCTTGTGGCAGAGAACTTGTAGGAAGGAAAAAAAGGATGGAAAGGACAAAAGAGATTCTTGGGACAAATAAAGAAGACGGCGAGGAGAAAGCAGCGGAGAAAGAAAAAATATTGAACGGAATCTTTCGGACTCGGCCGGCTCTAACTTCAAGTTCAGACTCTTCATCTTTATATTCTTGATTCTTTATAGCGTGGCTTCCTCAAGCCGAGACTGGTCTCGTTTTATCGTTTTCTTCCTCTTTCTTCTTATTACATTTTCGCTGCTCAGTATTATCGATAAACGGCCGTGGATGATCACTCTGAGATAAATCAAATGCAGAATATACTTTACAAAATCTTTTCTGCGTGCATTTTTTATTATTATAATTGAACATAAAAATATGTTATCAATTAATAAAATAATTTAATAAAAATTTTAAAAATAATGTATTTTTCTCTTCTCAATATTGTCTCAACATTTTAAAACTTGAATAATTATCTCAAAAATATTATGCCGAGAGACTTTTTAAATCAACTTTTTCTGTTCTTGATATTTCATAATGACATTTTTTAAATAAGATCAACTAAAACAAGATAAAATAGTTAGAATAAAGGATTTTCAATTTAAATCAATTCGAATACTTGAACAAAATGAAAATAATTGGTTGAAAATTGGATAAATTAATCGATGCAATCAATCTTTGTTATTAAATTAGAGAATGATTTGATTTCTAAGTTCTTCATTATCTTAGCCTCATAATTTTTCGTTATCGTAATCTCTTGTGTTACAATCAAAAGAATGCGATCGCACCTGCGTGCGAACAGGCGGAAGCTTGAACAGAATGGAAAATGGTGCGCGTGAGAACGAGATTCTCGAGATCGTTCACACTTCCTCGTATGATCGGCGCCGACATATAAGGAACTCCGTTAAAACAGTTCTTCACGCTCGTCACGTTCCCGACGTATACAAGGTGCCTACGTTGCACCTTGTTCCATGGACCATTCTTTATATAAAGAGATAACTACTACATAGAGTACCCACCAGTAGATAAATGAAATATTATTTACTTGCACTTGTATAGCACACGTTTCATTTACGTTTCACATTTGTTCCCGTACATTTTTACATCAGCTCTTACTTAATAATACAAATCTTAAATCAATAAAAAGAGATATATTATTTATTACACATTCTCGTTAGAGCTCTCTTTCTCGCTTCATGCTTTTTACATAACTTAAAAGAAACTTTTAAAGATAATTTATGCAAAATTTGTACTTAATTTATTCATAAAATAGCTAATAGCTTCTGTCTCTAATAGCTTTAATAGCTATTTTATTTTATCTCAGTTAAAAGCTTACATAAATTTACAAAGAGTTATCGAGGAATTGTTTATTAAACGTCATCCCTTAAATTTGGTAAGAAGATTCTAAACTTGGCAACGCTGCGTTACATGAGAAAGCTGGATTTGACTTCAAGGTCTAGGTTTGTGCTGAAACTAATTATACAGCTTATCCAGGCTTCCAGTCTTCAGAGTGTCCATATCCAGAACGAGTTTGCACTGATCGTTCTCGCTTTATGACAATTTTTTTTTTTACAAAGTTGCAGTTAAAACGACAGTAACAAGTTAGCACATGCAGCGAGCCGTTAATAAAATGATCGTCATGTTCTCGCGACAGATCATAACGCAATGTTTATGGTTCTCGCGTAATAATCCAATTAGTTAATTAGAGAAATGTGCGTCTCCGTAAGCGTGTAACTGCGCCAATTAGCGCGTCTGGCGGCGCAGAATGCCTGCCAGAGATTCGCTTTGGCGAAGTCTCTGCTTCCAAGTTGAGAAAGGCAGCCTTCCAAGTCGAGACTTAGTTTCCTCGATCCTCAGAGACAAAGGATCAATGCGTGAGATTATGTACTTGAGGTACTCGAGTTCCTTCCGCGTAGACGGCTACGTGACCGAAACAATAGCCAAGAGAGCTTAAGTCTGCTGTGGCTTGCGATATCTTATTGTCAATAGATCTTCTCGTTTTTTCCATTTGTTTATCCTTTTCTCTAATTGGAAATTAATAAGATTTATTTTTTATAGCTAAACTTTTTGTACCTTTCATCTTTCCTGTCTAATTATCTTGCACTTGAAATAATTCACACTCATTTCACAAGTGCAAAAACTATAATGTGATATAACTATAAAGAACCAGACTCTAATTAATCTGATCCTTCGGCCAACTGATTTTAATAGTTTTACTGATTTAAGGATATTTGTATAACAAAAAATAATGCAGAACATTCTACAATACGATCATTTTTAATTTTTGAATTACATAATAGAATTGGAATTGAAATTTTTTTATCTAGAATAAGTTTTTTCTCATATCGCACATATATAAATCCAACTTAAAATTAATCATATAATAAGTTATTAAATTAATATAATAAAATACCTAATAATATATTAGTACTAAGTTATAAAATCATATCATTACATATATTAGTATTAAGTTATAAAATCTAAATGTTGCAGCAGTTGGTTGTTTTCGAATTATTGAAAATAAAATTTGTCACTCTTGGCACTCTTCTTCTTTTGTGCTCTCTCTTTCCGTCAATAATGCGAGAATAATTAGCCGTAACAATATTTAAATTTTGCCATTATTTTCAACACTTGAAATATTTTCAAAAACTGCCGCCCATACAATGCGTCGTAAAAATTATCGGAATTGTCCTGCTATGTCGTTCGTGATCGCAATCTAAATCTGTGGCGTGGAAATTACTAATCGAGCCATGAAATGGGCGAGCAGTAAAATCGCGATCTCTCAGATTAATAATAATCGTACTCCGCGGACGCGCGCGCGCGAGTGACTTTTAATGGTTAAACTAATTCTAGGATGATAAAGCACAGCGCGTGTTGATTGCGAGGATCAAAGCGGGTCTTTGATTATACGGGAAGTAAAGTTATTACGGCTCTTCTCTAACGAGAGTCATTCACGCTAATACGTCTACTGGACGTTCCCCTCGCGCCCGTCATTACCCCCGATGCAAACGGCAAGAAGTATGTCGCTCGTTACTTCCTCGTGCCCCTGCCATTCAAGATCCGCTTGGAACTTAAGGACATGGCTGCCTGGGCATATGGCCATCCACCTTTTTCCGCGGCTTTCGCTCTAGCCTCTTTTTTTTTTACTCTTCTCCACGTCTGTCTGCTCTGCCATCGTATCGTTCCTTGGCAGTGCCTTGTGAATTTAATGAGCCGTAAGGGAATGCCAGTGCTATATAAGGTTGACACGGCGCGGAATCGATGATGTTCCAGGCGGCCACCACTGCCGCGAATTCATTCCTTTCTACCGACTTTTGCTTTTTTCTCCTCTCCCCCCCCCCTCCCCCCTCTTAAACTCACCAACGGTAATGCAACATTGCCGGACCGATCACGGCACTTGTAGTAATAACAAATCTTTCTCATCGCTTCAATCTCGCGTGAGATCGAAGAGGATATCTCACGGCGTTCTCCGTATCATAAAAAAAGTGTACTTTGTTTTTGCCAAAACCTTTTATTAAATCGATTTACGAACGGGATTTACGGGAAAGTACACGGCTACGAATATCGATTTGACTCCGGTGAGTAAATCAATAAGGAATAATCTGATTTTGCGAAGATCAGCGTGTCCTTTTGCATTGAATTTGTTTCTTACAACATTTAAAAACGGTTACTCTCTGCTTTACGCGGGGTATGCTTTATATAGACAATTCTTCCAAATTCGTTAGAGCGACCGAACCGGTTATCAACCGGTTTGCTGCTTACATTTTGAACACCATTTCAGATACCGGGAAAGACAATACTCAACTCAACTCGCCGGTTGCGAGAACCCTGAGTTTTCAATGTGCTTTTGTTCGGCAAATAAATTGCCACGAATGAAAATGCCTCGAATTATAATAAAGGGAAACAACTTTTACGGACAACTTTTACTTTTAGATAATTACAATTTCTAGGAATTATCTCGGTTCAACATATATAATTCTTCCGCGAATGCGTTATAGAGCGTAATTTGATAATTTGATTTTCAGGTTTGATATTCGCGTGAACTGTAAATATGCGGAAATAATCAATTACGAATGATTAAATTCTCAAACTATTTGCAAGGGGAGAAAATTATAATTAAAGCAGACGACCAAAGAGTAATAATTTGCAGCATGAATTGATATGCTGATAATTGACATAATTGTGTTTGCGTGCGCTCGCAGTTTTGAAGAATATTACATGGAATATGTTTATCCAAAACGTCATTTTCCTGGAGTCACGAATGTCGAAAAACATCCGATAATTTGGCCTGGAGGGTTGGATAATTGGGAACTTCTCGTATTACATTATAATAAGTTAAACTATCGAGCGAGGTAACGGTATAATTTGAGACAAAAATACAGAAATATTAACGTTTTTATATTTCTATATTTTAAAAAAAAATTTATTTTAACTATTAGAACAAATATACTAAATGTATATGAAGCTTTGTAATCGCATATGGCATATATATACATTGTAAATTACAAGGCAGTGCGAAGCGCAATCTGAAAAGCACCATCGCGTGAAATTAAAGTCCAGAAACTCCATCAACTTTGTCTTGAATCTGAAAGTGAATAGATTTCGTCAGTTCCGTACAGAAAGAATGGATAGTAAGATCTATCTTAGGTAGAAAGGAAGAACTTAATTGCATCATTTAAAAATAATAAATGCAGTCGAAGCCCACGCGGGCATTGAAATTCCATGCATTGAAATTTACGAGTAATACGTCCTAACTGTTCCCATCACTCTAGGTCCAGCATGGATCGGCGAGAGTGCTCAGCAAACGCGGAATAAAGTATGCTTGCAATTTCATAAAATCGTGATATAAAGTAATCAATAAACGGCTCTGTTCAATTCAATTCAATAAATAAATCGCCCGGATGAATTGGATTCCTCGCCACACATCACTTGACACGCGCTCCTTCCGTATTCTTACAGTGTATGCAGGAATATGCGATACATGCGGAAGATTTATCTCGAGTACGGAGATAGAAATCGCTTTATATTAATCCGACGATAGTTCTCATACATTTTCCTACGGAAAACATTATCTCATTTATACGAGTACGGATATTATATTTCGCGTAGAACGTGTGTAATATTCGCCTGAACTCGATATAGAGTTAGTCCGGAGACTTATCCACCTAGCAAGCTAGAGAACGCGAAGTATGATGATCCACAAACGTATGGCTGTTGAGGCGACTCCTTTTCACACCTCGCAGGCACGAAGGGTCGCAAGACCGGACTCGACGACAAATATTTGAAGTACCTCGCGTACGGTCGTTCGTACAGATTAACGTGCACGCTGAGAAACGAGACGCGAGACCGGCGAAAATTAGCGTAGTTAGCGCAGTCAATAACTTTCGAAGAGGAATCGAAAACCATTTGATACCCATTGATCATTAGACCGAGTTAAGTTGAGAGATAAACCGCGCGCGCGCGTGCGCGCCGGTCGAACGGATGATCATGAAGATTAATCTGCGATCGCCGCGAGATGCCAACGTTGCTATCCCTTTTCATTCGTCATTCCGGCCAGGCGTTGCCTCTCCATCGATACGCTTAGATTTCCGACTGTGAGCTTTTCTCACGCATACCTGTATGCGCGTGCACGTGCTCGCGGTTGCTCTTTCCGCTCCTCTTATTCTTCTTCTTCACACTCCTCGAGCTCTCCCCTCGTCAGGCTAATCTGAGCTCTCTTCTTCGAGCATCGAATCCTCTTCCGCGTTCTTTCGACTAGCTACGCGCGCGCGCGCGCGCGCACGTTTTCCCGCAGCATCATTGTTTTCTTTGAATATGCCTTTGAGTGCCTTTTCGTATTTGATCGCGGAATAGCGAATGGAATTATGGAAAAGAAGGTATTTATTTTTCGTTAATATATTCATATTTCACTCAAAATTACAATTGCAAGAATAATTAATATACAGCCGCGTGCTATTTGTTTGCGATATAAAGTCCCTTGTTAATTGCTCCTAATTACTGAGTTATAGAAAAACATTCGATCATCTTTCACACAAGCAACGCAATCTTCCTTCTCTTCCTCCTTCAACGTTTTCCACCCCGTCGTATTTCACCTTTTCTCTTCCAGTCACTCCTTTAGATGCAGCACGAGCGTCATGTCGTTGTGAATGACCACGTCAAGTACCTTGCTGGATGGAGGAATAATTTCACAACGAGGGAGTCGTCCGGCTGGCATATTAATTTACGGCTATTGCATGACGGACGTTCCAACTTCCAAGACTGATGAATATTGGCTTACCAAACATAGTCACTCGAGTCACTGAATATTTCATTTCACTTTTTTTTCAAACGAGAAATTACTGTTCGCAATTCCATAATATAATTATTTGCTTGTGTTTTTCGCATGTTACAAATTTAGATTTCCAGTCTGAAAAAAAATATCTCATCGTAATAACTTTTATATATTTTATTATCGAGAATACGCCCCTTTTTTCCATCAATTATCTAAATAACTCACAGATAACGAGCTGTTGAAATAGTGTTTCCTTCACGGGCGTACAGAACTCTCTTATCATAAGGTATAAGTATAAGAGAGACGCGGAATAATTAACATACTTCATCCTTGTAACGAGTAATTAAGTGGGAAGGGTAATTCATCGCGCGCGGTTCACCAGCGACGCGCGGTTCTTAACAGCAGAGAGCAAATTGACGCGTATTCATCGTCATGATGTTTTTGTATTGTCGGTTTCTCACCTCGTAAAATTTCTAGACGCCTTGTTGGCAGAGAGTCATCACTTTCACGCACGCTCTGAAATTCCTCCCTCATTAAAATTTTTTTCCACGCGTAACCGGGTTTACGAGCGGCCAGATGGCCGAGACCCACGGTCCTCCCTTCGAATTCCTCGCGGCACCGACGCTTGCGGTCAGACAATTTCTTTCGTGGGTTTCGCGCGACGTGGCAGTCGTGACTCATGATGAATCGTTCCCTAAGCCCCGGCGTAATCTTCTTCATCTAGATCTCGAGACTCCGGCTGGACATAGTGTATTTGCGACGTCGTTGGAATCTCGTTTATGTACTTCTTTCGAATCAATTGCACACGCAACAAACAATCGTTCTCTCATGGCTACGATTATTCTTATATTTATTATATAAGTTAACGGTTTTTTACTTAATTCTTTACTTAATAACTTAATTCGTTGTTGGATTTATTTCTACATCGACACGAATAACGTATATACACATAATAATGGAGTACGATTTTTGTTTTAGATTATTTCTTCTGAGCAGCTCACTACTGATATTCTTCAGTAGTCACGCCGCTGCAACTACTTCCGAGGAAAGTTTCGAGACGGTTCATACAAGCAACGCGGCCGTTCTAAACCGACTCGGACTGACACCTCTTCAAATACCCGATGGGCATCATAAGAAGCGATTAGCCGGACCTGAACCACCGGGACTCGGCTCGCAAACGCGCATACATCAGGCTTACAGTCGCCGCCACGGACACCGCGACAGCCACGTTTACATCGTGAAGCTTCCGGCTAGTCCCCCATACTACACTATTACGAAGCCTCACAAATCCGTCAGCGAGGACAAAGTGACCAAGACCGGACCAAGTTTTCCGGTCGGGTTCCAGGGAAATGGCAAACCTGCGAAGATTTATCATTGGAATTTACCGGTCATAAAGAAAATGACGGAGAAGAAGCGGCTGCAGCTGAGTCAACTGAGGATCGACCAGGCTAGAAAAAGGCTGGAGGATATGAAGAAACAGCAGCAAGCGTCGTCTACAAAAACCACGCTGGATAAGCTTTACCCGTTCGATGCAACCGGCAACGGTTACG
Source organism: Tetramorium alpestre (assembly GCA_021460005.1). Lineage (NCBI taxonomy): Eukaryota > Metazoa > Arthropoda > Insecta > Hymenoptera > Formicidae > Tetramorium > Tetramorium alpestre. The sequence goes on along the minus strand of JAJVSH010000121.1, from coordinate 123,564 downwards.
AGTACCGCGCCGCTGATAACAAAATTCATTCGCACCAAAAGTCACCGGTGACGGGACACATCAGAAACAACGACAAGAGGCTCAGTTATCCGAGCAACGACAATGACAATATGAAATTCAAGTCGACGAAGAAAAATGACATTGGCAACAAGGCGTACAGACTGGACGATTTAAATGTGCACAGGATCCACCTGACCAATGAGCTTCACGGCTCGAGGAACACCGTGCCGAAGATGAAGAAGCACAGGAAAAAAGCTGCCATGTCGTATTACGCACCAATCGCCGCCAAGATGGGCTCCACCAGCATCCACAAGAACTTCCCCGGAAACGGCAAGCCTAAGGCTTTCTACATTATGGAGAAGAGTCGCAAACCAGTATACTATCACCCCCTTCTACCCTAATCCTCGATTGTTCGTGTAACTGTGTATAATCGTGTAATATCTTAAGTGACTCGCGAGCCTGTTAGCTTAAGTAGATGCATACTACTCTGTTTGTACAGGATCTGAGATCGCCGTTCGATTTGACAACGATAGGATGCGAAACAGGAAANAAAGAAAGAAAGAGGAAGGAAGAAAAAGAGAGAAACAGAGACTTTCACGCCTATAGTCATTCTTATTCAAGACCATGTGCATTCTGCAAACTGTTTCCATTTCTGTTGAATATCGTTATTATCTTTACCTATAAAAGACGTATCAAGTTAGGAATACAAGTACAAGTTTCATCATCGACAGCTAAGCCATTCTTTCGTATCGTCTTTGGTTTTACGATATCATGTTCGAGCAATTCATCCTACGAACTACGACATAACCATGAATGATGTTTATATTTACATTGCTGCAATAACTGAACTTGTATTTTACTAACTGGATGAGAAATTTGAGCATATCATATTTTCACAAGAGCGTTATACCTACTAATGTAATAATCAGTATCCATTGTATCTGTCTAAGTAATATCAAAAATATCCGCAAAACAACGTTCGTTTTTTTTTTTAAATACATAGCTTTAAAATCAAATTATCTTTTACTAGGCTGAGGCATCGTCTTACATCATAGCTTTGATAAAAAACTTTAGACAGAATTAATGACTCTCCTTATTATCCAACTTCTTTTTATTCTCAACAATCAAGGATGCTCGACTTGTCCATCACTAAAAATAGTACTCGAAGTTCTTTGAAAGTCTTGTACGTTTCTAGAGATATGGCTTTAATGTTATGTCAATTGATTTCATCGCAGAAACAAGTATATAAAACTTACGGGTAAATACTTACTTGAAAGGAAAAAAGCCGAGAATAGAAGTCATTTCCCACGCGGCATGTAATATTTCTGAAACATTACATTCAATTAAAACAATGTTTCAGAAATATTACATGCCGTGTGGTTGCTGCTTATAAATTATGCGTTTGCGGAAACTTCTGGTATTACTACTTTAAAGTGCGATAGTATTATTGAGATTATGACTGAATGTTCCATGTCTGTCCTGCATTGGATGGCTATTCACCCTATTTACACATGATATAAGTATTGATTAAACTATATATTCAAATTACATAATATATATACATGTATAATGTACGCTTATCTTTATCTCTTCGTCTCTGCTTTTTTATTTATGCAAGTTTTAAAGAAAAGCAGGAAATGCTATAGGTATATTTTTACTGAGATTAATATAAGAATTTTACGTGACGTTGATTTATTACTCTCCTTTATAGAGCTCGAGCTTAAACTGACATTAGATTAGACAATTAGCTTCTGCTTTTCTTTTAACAAATCTGATTAAACATAAGACTTTTTTTCGATATACGATCGTCGAATTGTTTTCTTCCCGCTGGAAGACTAGGATCGATTTGATCCTACAATTAAATTTTCTGTCATTGAATTAACGTTGTATAATATATTTTTATAAATATAATAAACATGCGGACACTATCGCATTTCTATTCGACGCGCATTCGTCGTCCGTATGTAATTACGTAAACATGATCGATTCACGGTCGAGTACGTCGAATACTCGATCAATGTGAGACATTTCCATATAATTATAGATAGACTCTTTATTAACAATAAGACTGGACAATACGCATGTTTTTAAACATGTAAATCTTTCCTCCTACGTGCATTAATGTGGGAATCTTTTGCGTTAAATATATTTTTTTTCTATATTCTAGATATCGTAAGGACGCTCGATTGTAATGAGGCATTCAATATAATGAATAAAAATATTTATAGCTCTTTGTACACTTTATTTGGATAAGTATTTAAAAATCCATATATATATATACATATATATATATATATATCCCACCTCTCGTATACAGATAAGGATATTGTAATTCCTTCTTGCGATATTAATGATCCAGTACTGTTTCTATGATCAGGAATGGATAATGAAGCTACTATCGAATTACTTTGCGCTCATTAGCGCAAAAACCGATCCTTTTATTAGCATTAAAGGTAGAAACTTTCCACCGATGTGCAATCAGGTACAGGCACATTCCAGATTAATTAATAACTTCGATATTCATATATTTAGAAAAACTTATGTAGATGTGTTATTGATACTCGTATCTCTATCGTCTCAGTTTAATAACCATGCAGATATATTAATTATTCATTCCAAACAAATAATTTTCTTACATACTCAAACATTATTGATATAAAAAAATTTGCACTAAAAATGGCGGCAAATAAAATTTTTATCAATGAAAAATCGTTTAAAACTGTACGAACTAAACATTCACAGTTTACACATGTTTAGACAAGTATACTCATATTGCGTTTTGTTGCGACAGTTTCTAAATTGTACAAAGCAGCCGTGAATGAGTTTTTAATCAATAGAATGCGTGAAGAAATATAGAATTTAATGGATCTATAGACCTCTGTTTATGACCTTGCTCGACCACTCTGTATCTGGATGAGAACCCTCGCAACCCGTTACAGCGCATTTACTTTAATATCTGCAAGCAACAGCCGCGCCGGTGACGAGTCGCTCGCTTCTGGGACCACATTTTTCGGTAATTGACCGTATAAATTCAAAATGCTAAAGAGAACATTTTTTTCGACGAAGATTGTCTTTACACATTACATCCTTTTACCGTTTCACGTATAACACGAGTGAAACATGCCGGACAATTATACCTTGTAAACATCTTCTTCATGATAAAAATATCATAAACGAGAAGATAAAGTATTTCATAATTTCCCTAATTATTTAATATTATTTTAACAAGATTTTACACGCTTCCGTATTTTACAGGTATATTTGTGTAAAGTTAACTAATTAATTAAGGCATTATATTGTATTTGCCATAAATGGACATCATTGTTATTACTGCTAGTATCTTTTTAACCTTTTAAGATAGGATGATTTAAAATCGTTAATCAAAATAATATAACAAATAACATAATANATAATTATCAGAATATTGAAATATATATATATATTAATATATATATTTATGACATATAAAACTTATTCATATATTTTTATACATGCATGATACACATAATTATACATACATATATGTTTTTACGTAGAGTGGCAAAGTCAGATTTTTATTGCATCGAAATAATCTTGATATTGAATCCCCTTTAGGCGTCTATTTGAATGAATTGCGCATGTTTGCAGACAGGATATAAACCAGACAATATGACCAAATCCATGTCAATATGTCCCCAGTCAACATTTAGTGTTATAAGGGACTAAAGTGTAGGAAATATGCTTTTCACTTTATTGCAATATCACGGAAGAGAGTTAAAAATGATATGTGTATTCTCGTTTCTAAAATCATTTTTACATATATTTCACATATTTACAATCTCACAAGTATTGCGTCGATCAATAAATATAAATATTCGGTAATGTACACGAACTAAGACAGTTTTAAATAAAATAATCTTTTACACACTTTTTTTAAATACAGTATTATATATTATATAATACCTATAGTAAAAACGTTAAAAATATAAAATTAAAAAATAAATATTTTTTAAAATTATACATCTTGCACATTTTATAAAGTATTTATAAAATTATTAATTATTGATTGATTATTATACAACAGTTGCAAAATCGCGTCGTACGATATTTTTATATAAATAATTTAACGAGCTATCAATAACAATTACTACTAATAACAATACAATGTAATATGATGATTTTCTTGGAAAACATTGCTTCACAATTAGTTAAAACGCTATTTGAGCGAAATAATATTTTAAAAATAACTAGATAATTAACTAAAGATTCCCTATAAAATTAAACAAGTAACGAAGAAGGAGAGTTTTGAAAATGCAACGCGGTTATCGGTTCATAAGTTATCCGTTTAACATTTTTTAATTATTAATAAGACTATAATCATTAATCAAAATTTCACTCGGATCTTCTCGCGTGAAATACACTGCTTTTAGACCGTTCAATCTGGAAGTACTTATCTATGGTCAGAAAACGCGAGATCATTTGACAAGTAGAAACTTGCTACTGCATCGTTGAAGATGCCTCAAAATAGAACCGAAACGCTCGTCGTATAATTATGTATCTTATTACTAATTAAAGAACATTAGACGAATAACTGATGCACCGATAATCGCATTACACTGTCAATGCCCCCTCCTTTTTCATTCATTATTTATTTAATTCTTCATAAGTTTTCAATAATTCCGCGGAGCAAATCCTTCATTCAATATTTGACAAACTTATAACATCATTACCTCTAACATTGTAAGGTCATATTTTTCATGTATTTTTCATGTATTTTTCATGTAGTGCTTCACAAGTAACAAGATTTCAATAAGTAAGTATAGATTCATTGAGGCGACAAGTCAATATAATAATGGTAATATAACGATGATAATAGGTGTAAGACTTACATTGTAAGTTATATAACATGTCAGTTGTCTGAAACATCGGTCAATATTATCATTATTATCACGAATAATTAATAAAATAATCACTAATAAATTATTATCGTAAGTTTGGTCGCCAACATGGTCAAATTCAGCCGGTTGCTCTTGCCAAGGCTGAAACTAAATGACATTAAACTCGTAAAATACTTGTCAGCCGCGTTAGGTCTGCCTCAATGAGACACAAGTCCTTTCCGTACTGCGGTCGTTCCAACTTCCGACGTAGCCAGATGAATTTAGTCGCGCGCGTTTTGGTAACTAGAATGTCGAATGGACTGGCGCATCGAGGTGGAATCGTCCGATTCGAGCAGATACACGCTGGTCAGCTTGCCATTAAAGGTGTAGGGTCCCATGTCGAGACTGTTGAGCGAATCATCCGGCCTCTTTACCGGCTTGAGATTCGCCTGCCATTGATAAATAGAGGTCGGCTTACCGTTGTTCACGAAGTCGGCTGACAGGTTGTCCAGGTTCGTGATTGGACTGTCGGTTGGCTTCTTGCCAGGCTTCTTCTGCCATTGATAGACGGAGGTGGGCTTGCCGTTGCTTATGAAGTCTATAGGCAATTTGATGAAGGGATTAACGGTCTGCTGAGAGGCCGGTTGAGGTCGCACAGGTCTCACGTGTAGCTGGTGGTGCAGCTGGACTAGTTGTGGCACGAGAGGTATCTGGGGCTTCAGGGAAGCGTCCGAGTACGTAGGTGGCTGCGAGATGTACCCGAGGCCGGGCACAAACATGTATGGGATCGGTGGTAGGCGGATGTAGAAGATATCGCTCTCTGGGTATCTCTTAGACGCGCCCGACGATCTATCCTCCGCTGTCAGCCCCGAGTTGTCGTTGTAATCGATCTCGTATGTCGGCACCCTCGGGTAATGCAAAATACGCGGCACCAGGGGATAATCTACAAATAGAGCTTTATGCTTTCGTCCTTGCGCCCTTTTCTCGTTCGTCCCGTTTCCGCGCGTCTCCGATTCGGAAGCTGCGACATGATGGACTGTATATTTCCGCGTTGATAGAGTCTCATTTGTATTTTCTATCGTTTCATTTATTTTGTCCGGACCGTCGTCCAAGCGATTTTCCATGGAAAGCGAAAGCGCTTTTTGGGCTTCAGGGACTAATCGGTTGTCCAATGTGCTTGGAAAAGGATTTGCTGCCACAAATCCGATTATAGGTATTAACAGGACCAGCACCATCGTGTGGAGTCTGAAAAGGGATAAACATGTTTCTGTAAAAATATCACTATATCTGTGCATTTTAAACCACCTGTGAAACCGGATAAACGATTGTAACCTATTCACGCGAAATGACTACAACTGCGACTGATGTTCTGGCTATACAGTCCTAGCTAAAAGCTACTTCAATATGAAATTGATAAAATTCTATGCTTTTAAGAATTAAAATATGCATTAAACGTACTCATATCATGTAAATGTCTTAAACAATGTCATTTAATATGATACTTGGCACCATAAATATGATATTTGCTACGTTTCGGCAATTGACATTATAACCTTTTTTCGAAACTTTGCACTGAATTTTTATTAATAACTCGGTAATGAGATAGTGAAACGATTTGAACTTTTTTAGAAACGTTGGTTAATTTGATCATTTGAATGTTTAATTTACTTATAAATAAAGTTTCAGAATATTGGCAATGTTGCTTCTTTATTATTTTATTACATATAAGAGAATAATGCTGTTTTTCCATAAGAACACATGTAAAGTTAGAAGTACAATAACTCGTGAATTAGTTAGAGAATCGGCTTCAAATTTTAACCACGTGTTTAGCTAACAAATGGAAACAATCTATAAAAGTTCTACGGTATTTTCAATGTAACAATATTAATGTCAGAACATCCTTTATTACAAGACATCCTGGGATGTAGACTTATTATTATCTATATTTCTCATTGTCAATAGATTATTTTACAATGAAATATCGCCGATTTAACACAATTTTTATATTTTTTTTTTATTGTTATATTTATATTTTTATTATTATATTTATATTTTTATTATTATATTTTTATTATTATATTTCAAAAAGGATTATTTTCTATATTACATACATAATTTGTAAGAAATATATTTAAAAAAATAAAAAAGAAATTAGATATTGGATGAGACATTAATTTCAAATTTATGTTTAGATAATTCGTTTTTCAAATGGCATGTAGTATCAAATTCTTTATCCTTTAGCTGTAATAATTGTTATTTATTGAAAGTAACGCGATACATATTAATAGCATAAAAACAAATAGTATCTTCCTATAAGTATCTGCTTCATAATTTCGTGTTATAAAATATGTAGTATATGTAGTAAAAAGAAATTACATTGAAAAAATAAAAAATTTTTATTTTTTCAAAAGATCTTTCATTAAGAAACTTTAAATTTTATTACATGAATTAGAATGAGGATGCGGAGTCATAAAAATGAAATAAGGAAAAAAATAATGTAGCCCTATACATATAATAAATTAATGTAAGAAAATTGTTAATATATATTGAATTAATTATATCAATTCAGTTGACATGATCGTTACGACAACATGTTATCCTATAATTAAGATTGGCAGTGATTTTATTTTTGCCGAGCGAGAAATCTACTGCTTTGCAGCAAGTTAAATGTCCCACCGACACGTCTTATCGCTCTGAATTTAGCGGCGCGAGCAAACGAGCCAAAACAAATTGTCCGCTCGTTGGGGTGGATGTCCTTTAGGAAAGACGCGTTTCCTGTCTAGCTCACACACACCATTGTCCCGGATCTTCTTATTCCTCGTAGCTGTGCGCGCGATTGTACGTATATATCCAACGTCGAATAAATCACGTGTCTCTCTTTTCCTCTTTCTCTCTGTGAGCGAAGCGAGAAAAAGGGTGGGCGGGCCGCAAAGGAAAGGAGGTAAGGATACAAACGCGCGCTACGACGCGACGCGTCGTCGGCGTTTCGATGTTCCGTGCCTGCCTTTTGCTCGCGTTGCGGTATTTCCCTCGGAAGGCTTCTCCTTCTCCGCGGCGATGGCGCGAGGCGAACGAAACAGGAGCACCAAGAAGGGTAATTGAAAGCGGGTTATAAAATCGTCGAGTCACGCATTCCAACCGCGAAGTCCTCCCGTGCTCACTCGCTGAAGGACCTTGCGGAAGGTCGGCTGACAGAGCGCAAGCAGAAATTGACCTGTTCGGTTCACTTGTCCTTCGATGCATTTAATTTAAGTTCTGACTAATTGTGAAAGACACAACATTATCTCTCTACAAAGACTCTCCAGGCGTTTGTAAGCAAGCGTTTGCTGATGTTCCGAGCATTCGTTGTGCCTTATATGCCGCGTCCCGGGAAAATAATTTTTTACCCCATTATTATGTGTCAAATATGGAATATACATTAATATTTCGTCGCCACAGAAATAATTTTACGATGAAACAACGTGATGTACATACTAGCTCTGATTACATTATCAGAACTTCTTTCTTTTCTCTTGTTTCTCATTTTCCAGTTTATCTTTTATTCTCTGTCTATTTTCAATCACGCTTCATGTTCATTTCTATTCAGGCACTCGTCTGCCGCTTCGTAATTTGGAGGAAATGATAGCTCTTTCATCGACCAATACCGATACAAGTGTAATGATACCTGATGAAACGTTTATCAGGCAGCTTAATAAGTCCATCATTATGAAGTCATTACTAGCTACTGGTAGTCGGTTATTATTTTATTTGCATAACGATTCGATTTGCTTAACAGGTTTCTTGATTGCAAACCTAATTTGCATTAGCATCGACTATTAACCTGATGGACACAAGCTGATTATTAAGAACCGATGATTTTATAAAAATTCCTGTGACTGCCAAAATTTAGACGATTCACTTATAATAGAGTATTATTTTTGCGATTTCCTATTATCCTCATATTTTTTTGTAAATATATCCATATACATAATATTTAATTTTTATTTGAAAATTACTTTCATCAGCCTTTAATTATGCTGGTGATAATTATGGAAAAGAGCAGATTTTCAACAACAACACAATGTTATTGCATCATAAATATGTATATTTATTTATGAAGCATCTGAATAAGAATAATAATATTTAAGTTAGAAATTGTTGTAGTTTGTAAATCAATTATTAAAGCATTTATTATCGACGATTGAAAATTTTATGTCTTTTATGTTGGTGGTCGATAATGACAGTCCTCAATTATCCAATGAGATTATTTGAATAATTGCGAAAATTTATTCAGAGCTGATTGTATTTAATCGAACCTTATTAGTCATACAATGATACAAAACATTCTTTACATTTTGTATGTTGGAATGTAATTGTACAGATCATTATATTTACTTTATAATCAATGCATTGATTATATAATTACTTCGTTATTCAATTATATGTACAGAATTGATGATAGTAAATTTCGAATCTATTTTGAAACTTGATATTTCTATTTTAGTGCTATCAATACGATTAAATCCTCAGAAAATTATCGTGATTATATCGGAGATAACAAAGATAACTAAAGGATATTGATATTATCGACTATGGATATAAATTTTTCGATCACCGACATGAATATCTGCCTAATTATCTTTTAAATTCATGATTTATTATTATACATATTTTATAAATAAGAATGTTTACAATATTTACAATAATATCGTATATTGTCACGAAAATCTATCTTTCCCAGTTATCATATGTACGGATAATGGAACCCGGATGATAACGATAAAATTACAGTTTTAAATTATAATCGAAAATTATAATTTATCGAGGCCTAATATGTACACGACAATAGAAGTGGCAATTAATGATAACTTGGAAATCTCAATTAAAAAAAATTTTTTAATTAAATTGATCTACAAACTTCAGTTATTAAAAAATAAAATATATACAATTAATGCTGCTACTTTAAAAAAGTTCTTAACTTTTTTTGGATTGGTTTTGGAAAATTAAATTTAACATCTCTGAAAGAACATATAAAAATATATTGTTTCGTGGGAATAATCGCGATGTACCACATCGCTGTAAGAAATGTTTATCTAACGGTCTATTAATTCTGTAACTGTTAATTCTATTCCATTACCAATTAAAGTGTGCTGAATCGTCCATTGCGGACAATCGTTATCGCCATTGGAGGAATTTCATCGACTCGTAAGTTTCACCGCAATATGATAAAGTACGATTATCATAATAATATCCGAATGCTGCATTCCGCATTGTTTCTAAATCCCGTTTTCTTCCATCGGTGCATAACCGAAGTTTAGTTTTATTTGCAATCAGATCACGCTTAATACACTCTCAATTCACGTCGACGTATTAATTAAAATAAACGCAGCAATCTAAATATGCTTCCGAGACTCATTTATGAATCGCAGTCATTTATGAATTTCTCTGCAATTTCTCTATCTGTACTATTTTCCCAATTATACGTGTGCGCATAATACAGATAGAATTAAGATAGCCAAAGCTAAATTCGCGCGATACGGTATACGTAATATATACCTCTAATGTATACTAATTTTTCATCGCTCGTATTACGCATTATACGCCGCTCGTGCGGACCGTTATTTCCCTGAAACAAAGCACCGGTATGTCACTGTGAGTGCTACATGATAATGTATTATTTCTCTCGTGGCATACGTGAGAGAGGCGCGGACGAGCATTACAAATGTTCGGTTTCACAAAACGAACGATTACGTTGCTGTTTTAAATTAATAAATACTTATATGTATATCTTTAAAAAAAGCGTCAGTTGACAAAAGGTATTATAATATTTCCAAAAGTGTACCGGACAATTTGGCGGACAGTTTGCGAACAGATCGCGAACGAATCGCTTTATTTCTCATATGAACATCTGTTTGCGAATAATTTGCTGATAAATAATTTAATAAACGAATCTTGATCGATTATTTTTAATTTTTTCGACTGCCGTTTGCCAGTAGTTCGTTAGTAGTTTGTTATAGATGCGATAAGATCGAGAAAGAAACGGCAAATCCAAAGTCAAGATGCTTCCTTTAAAAGAAAGACGTTGATCGGAGGGTCGCGTGCGCCGCCGTTAAACGGAACGTATCATTTTGCTATCAATGATACCTGGAGACACTTAGCTCGTATATAATTTAGCGTTGAGGGAAACAGGAAAACATTTATCGCTTTCTGCCATATATTATAATTAGCTTTTTTTCTCATTATTTTCTTCGCTGACCTATTTCTTTTTTTCTGCCTAATCCGTTTTCATTAGAGGATCCGATAGTGGAGCACGAAACCAACTTTTGACAAATTAGGATTATCATGTATGTGTCGTTTATAATACGGTTGTGCTACAGTTTTCACAGATAATCACCGAACGTTCGCGGAATAGGAGAAGAAGAGGAGTCTGGTGTCTTCCGGTGATTATCGAAGAGTACGCATGGCTTACTCTGGCGGAACACTAGCCACTCAAAGTTAACTCCGGCCAAATTGCCACCGTTCGCCAATACGTCAGTGACAGTGGTCACTAAACGTTACCGTGTACAACCATACACTTTCTGCGTTCTATCATTATATCTCGCGCTTCGCTTCTTGATCAAATAGATCCCCCTCTTTGTACGGGCAGCCTTCAATCTCAACAGAAGGAGAGAGTTAGGTATAGATCGAGTAATAGATGTGGCCGGGGATCCCATTGTTGACCCGAATAATTGCATATTAATCGCACCTATACTTCGCGAAGCGGAAACGGGGCCATTTTTTCACTCCGTGAGCGAAGGAAGATGCTACATACGTCCGGTGAAAATCACGTAGCCCGCTGTTTCTTTTCTTTTTTTTCTGTTTAATCGTTTGCTACACGTAACGAGAGAAATGCCGAATGTAACGGTGAGAAGTTGAATAACTATCACGTTTCCGAGACGTCTACTTTTTAAGGAGAAGTAGTTATACGAAACTTAGGACAAAATCTATCTTTATGTTCTTTTTATCATTGAGTGAACATATTCGAGCCATTTCTTTTCATTTTCTAATATGATTGGCTAAATTTTGATCCATGCTTTTTATAAATACTCTTTCTGTATTTTAATTACAATTTTTAAAAATCAGTTCTTTTTAATTGCTCGTATTTCCACAGCCATAAAGCATTATCTATCCATTGTCTGCTCAAGGACTAAGCATGTATATGAAGTATAATTATGATTCATCTCTTTCTCCAGACACTTAAGTACATCCAAAAATTATTTTACATTGCTGAAAATGTACAGGAAACAATCTCCTCTTCAAGAAAAGAAAATACAGAGATAAAAAATTATTTCTCTGAAATTTGAACAAATTCATGTAAACAAATACAATTGAGAATGAAGGAGCCAATGCGGCGTTTCAATTTATAATTGGATAAATTTGGATAGATCATCATTGACGCGTGTCGATATAAAACATGTAGTAAGAAAAGATAGCTATCACAAGATACTCGTTCTTATTCGTTGCTTCTTTAATCATCCAATTTTACGCTGCTGATTTTAGCGCGATATAGCGATACAGCGTGGAATTTCGCAGGATGTAGCGCGGAAGCTTGTGACGCAATGATTCATAGGCTATTGAAGAAGCAGTTTTTATTTTGCAATAAATTCTCAGTGCGTGATCCCGTCTATCAATAATCTTTTATGCAGGTCGGTTTTACAAAACGATTTCGGTTAACCGAGATCTTTCGACGATTATCATTATGAAATTCGATTGTGCACGTATCTTTTTGAACATCAGTTTAATATGTAATACATTCTAGTATAATTCTAGTGTTCCACATACAAACGCTGAATGAAAATATTTCCACTCGGTAATATTTGCACTTTTGTAAATAAAAAAGAAGAAGACATGAAAGATACTAAGTATTGCCTATTTAGAATCGCCGCTCGGCTCGCACGTGCCGATTCTAAACAGGCGATATCTCCTAATAAGCAACTTTACAAGGCTTTCTCATAATTAAACCAGGCGACGAAGGACTCTACGAGACTGCAGGTGCTTCCTTTCAAGATTACTATCGAGCGAATCCGCATTATTCGCCATACACTGTTCGCAATTGTTACTTTGCGAATCGCAGGAATCACGGATTTGAAGAATGCCGATTGTCCGACAGTAGTTCACCGATTGTTAATTTCGAAATTTAGCGGCACGATCTGCGAGTAATTTCACGATTTAATGAGATTGCGGACGTCCCACAATGCCGGATTCGGATCCCAAACATACATATGTAGCTTTTCCAACTCGGAATAATTTTAATTACACAAATTATTTTGACGCACAGTAACGGTTTTGTAAATGCTAATCGCCGTTAGAAACATCGACTTCAGATTCTCTCTTCAGAACCTGAAAATACTCAATTCTTTCACGGTACAAACTAATTTAATGTGTACGTTCTATTTAGAATAAAAATTGTAATATTGCAATTAAATTTAATTTAAATAAAAAATAAATCTTTCATTATATATATATTTTTTTCGTTATACAATATCATTTTTATAAAGTAGAAAGTTAAATCAAGTTGATTCGTGCACGTTCTAATTATTTTCTTAAAACGAACTTCTATCAAGCATATCATTAACAGAAAAAGTGTTGTCCAGCGAGCGAATTATTCGATTTAGCTCAGAACTGTAATTCCGGCATGAAGCAATAATCGTCTTAACACACCTTTATATCTTCATTCATCTTTTATTTCTTAACCAAGTTTTCATAATTTGTAAACAAAGTTACAAATCTTTCCATGTAAAAAAAATTAATCTTCTAATTGTAAAATTAAATAATCTTTTCTGAATCTTCTATGGAATAAAAAAATGAATTCATGCATGAACTTTCGCAAAAGTGAAACGAATTTGTAATCTTTTACTTTCTTAAATGTTTATACCGCAAACTTGCTTCTTCGCAAATTGACCTTTCGATGAGTCTTATAGCATACTAATCGTTGCTACTGTGCGGCATTACAAATCGGCGATTCCATTACTTATTTCGGCGAGAAACCTGATCTGCTCGTAAATATCCATCGTACGCTTCTTGCGGAGATAAACTACATTTATTATTTTTTAAAGATGCGCAAAACATTAATGACACAAAGCAACGGTATATTTGTAAATGATCTTATGCACGAATCGATTAACCCAAATAGAGCAACGATTTTTGCTTGATACGTGCACGTCATAAATATGTCATTTTTTAAGATAGAATTATTCGAGAATTTAGACTGGCGGCAACATTATTAAATAATTATTCGCATATATTTATATCAAAGTATCCAAGTTCAGCATTTTTAGGAGTCGTTTAGACTTACGATATATGAATTAATTATCTCCTTCAAATTACTATTGAGAGCTGCGAGTAGATCTGATCTACTTCGCGATAAACAAAATCCTTCCCATCTATTTATAGTTACGTAATGACGTAACTATAAAAAATTATTTGCAAAAGTTACGATTTTTTTTACCTTCTTTACTTATTAATTTCATTTCTTCTAACATCAATAGCGTTTGTTATATCAATTTGAAATTGTCGTAACTTGATATTTCGGTTTGAGATAGACACATTTTCTCATTTCCTGAACTGTCGGCGATTTATCAGAACGTAACTCTCTAACTCGAGAAAAGACTATTTGATGAGTGAAAGAAAGCGTTCGACTGTAAAAGAAAAAAAACCTATATTCGATCGATAAATCTGTCAAATCTTGTACTTTCAATAAATTACTTCCCATTTTGCATCTCGTGTAAAACAATTAACATTTTTTTTATTGCAGTGCCGCACCACTCCCTTTCTTAGAGATCTCATTAAGTTCAATGATCGCATCTTACTATTCTACATTCCAATTTCACGAATGCCGCACAAAGTAACATCCAATTTAAAAATCAATACAATTTATTCTCATGTCCTGATATCTAAAAACTTTCACCTCGTTTCCAATCTTCTCAGTATTCATAGAAGAAAATCACGACTCACGGAAACGCATCGTTCTATAAAGTAAATATTAGAATTGCATATTGCAACCGTTTGACGCACATAATTCCAATTTGATATTATTTTTTATGATAAATAATTAAAACAATACTTCCTCCTCTCTATCGGAATTACATCGGATTAAATTACTTCCGCGTTAAAAAGGATCGGTATAATACAATTTCCGATGATAGTCGTGTCGAATTTCGAGACTACATAAATCGCGAAATAATCTACACCTCGTTTTCCAGATGCTGCGCACGACAAAGTAATGTCCGAAGCACGGAACGCTTCCTTCCTTCGGTGCCGCCGCTGACTGTCGGCGGCTTACCGCAAGAAATTGACCGTCTATTACGAGCGCAGTTATTTACATTTGGAATTGTTAAGAGGTGAAATTTAGAGAACTCTAATCCGAGCCCCGAACCGATTGGCCATGTCGTTACGCTGCATAGCGTATGCGAAAATTGTCCGGTATACAAGCGGTTTTTTTTTACAATCCATCTCACGAGCGGACGATCGAATCCGCAAATAGAAATGAGCTTTTATACTATCTTCATGGGTGAAGGGAGAAGCAGAGACGATTGCCGAGAAATAACTTGGCAATAATTTGGGGCGAATGCATACGAGCGAAACCAATCACGCCTGATACAATGAGCCAAAGTAAAATCCGAGATCACTTTGTCGACCAGTTGATCGATCGGCCAGATTGGTCACGTTACACTAAACCTTGCAGCGTTGAAAAAAAGAAATAAAACGAAATCATTTACAATTGACTTGCAAACTGAAAATATGAATCAGACGTTAATAATAATAGCATCGTGAATTCCATCATGATACATCATGGAAAAATATTGGAGCATCAAATTTAAACTAATTCCTTGAGTTAAGGAAAAATAAATATTTTATTATTTTTAGCTGTCATGTCGTTATACAAAATTATTTTAACACAAAACATGTACGGTTAGTTAATATTAGTTATTTTAGTTAAATTAACGATATTATGGAGAAGCAGTAGCGTTCTAAGAGATGATTAAAATTTATACTCAAATTGAGCATAATTTGACGTTACAAATTTAACAGTATAAAATTGATAATCAGCTCGGTCTTAGAAAAAGCACGATGTCGCACGCGCAGTTGATCGTGAGTCAAATGATAGCGACAGTAAGACAATAACGACGAGAGAAGAAGTGACTTCTTCACATTGTCATTCATGAACGGCGTTACGAAGATATCGATCGCCAAGTTGATGTAAATCAAAAAAATTCTTCGCGCTTTTCCCATGCTTGACCAGCTGTCCAGACGAATCGATGGACATTGCGGGAATACCAATCGATGGAACGGCGATAGAGATCGTGATCGACATAACGCGGCGATCACCCGCGAAAGGTCGCACGTGACTTCTGTACATACATGAATAATCGCGTGGGGGGTAATCGTGCCGATAAAGGACTTTTATAACGAAACACGAACGAAAAAACACGAAGATTGGTGATATATATAATATGTAATAAAAGCTTTAATAAATCTTAAAACGTTGTATGTGATAGTTTAATTTTAACTAGCGGTTAAATTATTATATTCATACACTTGATCATGTCTTTCTTTTCACGTAATTCATTGAAATATTCAAATGAAATAGCGACACAGATAATTGATGTATATCGCTGATAATTGAACTTTGTTAAAAATTAGACCAGACTCGTGTGCAATCAAAACACGAAACTATGATTTGGCTGATCGACTCTGTCAGTCCGAGGGTGACAGACATTTCAATTAATAAATTATAAACCAATACTTGTAAGATTAAAAAGTATATCTAAATTCAATTCAAGATTCTTCAAATTGTTGAGCACGAGTTTAAGTACATTTAAGCGTTCTTTTTTCACGAGTTCTCTCGTTTAGAGTTTCATTTATCTCACGATCTTACATTTTTCTGTTTTACTTCTCTATTGTTTTTTACGCCAGGTTACATCCGTATTGCGTACGTCGATCAAGGTGATCCCAATTTTATGGAATTTCCGTGCAATTACCCGCAATTAAGCATCATGATCGTGCGTTTCAGAGCACAATTGTTCGAAATTTACATTCGAGAAATTGCAAAAGAAACTCACGCGTACTCACCGCGTATGCAAGCCTCGCAGGCAAAACGATACGATGGATAACGCGAAGGTCGGTCCCAAACGTCTCTTCCTCTCGTTCGCGATTTTTTCCAAAATACATTCGCGACCACCTCGATCCTTTTCTCTCTCTTTCTCCCTCTGTCTTTCTCCCGATCCCAACGACCCAGCGAACGCGAAGGGTCGTGTCGCACAAGTCGTGTCGCACAAGTTCACCGACTCTCCGTGGATCTGCGATCTGCTATTAGAATGAAGGTTTTTCTTAAGATCGTCTGTACTTATGTCGCTGCCCCCACTGTGGCAAGCGTCGTAAGCCCCGAGCACGCTGCTCGAACTCCTTGGCGGTAGCTTCTCCTCCGAGAAGCTACCGTCTCCCTCCTAGATCAGGACGGCACGCACGTCGGCACACTTTCGTTCGCACCTCTTTCGACGCTTCACTCTTCCTGACGCATCTTCACTCTTTACGACACTTTTGCTCTTGATCTAGACCGAAGCGCCCATAACGATCGCAGGTCCCCGTTATGAACTGCCGTCAGATCGTTTTACTAATGAATCCATTACCTCCTCTTCATGGTTTCTCGACAACTCTTCTCGCCCTCCTTTCCGTCAATTTGACGTACGTGCACGCGGGAGCGTACGCGTATAATATATTTATTAATTCATAATTATATTATTAATATTTAGCTTCCTGTACTGATCCCTTCTACTGAATAACCTAATTGTGAGATTCGCTTTCGTCGTTTTTTTTATATTAATCCCTTGTGAAAGAAAAGGAAAAATCCATTTCGATATGTCTATTATGTCGAGATAATAAAGCGGTCAGAAACAATCTTCAGAAATACAATTCAAGGCCTCTCGAAAAGATCTTGACAATTTTCATGTTTCCAATTTTTTTCCCTTCAAATTCGAGCTTAATACATTTTACGTTCAAATGTACATTGTTAAATTCATAATGTTAAATTATAATAATTTTTTAAAGAATTTTTAATAATTCTTTAGATCACCACTGCTTCTACTCAATTAACTAAAACAATGGAGTTAAATAACAATGGGTTTATATATTTTATGTAAATAATTTCGAAAAACATAAAATAAGAATTAAAAATAATAGCATTATTTTATTACTTTTATTTAACACAAGCAATTGATATTTAAATTTGATCTCTTAATCGTGTACATCAGATTTACACTATGTTTTATTTTATCGTGCATCAATAGATCAACGCGTATTTTTTCATTCATTAGTTTCTCGTCTCGAGCTATGTAAACTAATCCTCTTTTTATGATTAATCATCGTGAAGCCTTCAACAAAGCATTGTGCCTTTACTTGGCTCTCAGTATCGACTTTCTCCGCATTCTCGCTATATCAATCGGTACCGCTATTGCTACTGTATGTACATACGATCTGTTTCACAATGCATATAGTGATTATTGACTATCCTCCATTTGCTAATTGTGATATTGCCTTATTTTGAAAACGTTATGCAAAAGAAGGGATGCAAAAAAAATTCAATCGGCTTAATAAATAAAAATTTCATTGAGAATAGTGAAAGATTAATACATGGAGAGAATTTTCTCTTAAAATTTAGCCTAAAAATCATGGTAATCATGGGATAACTAATATTTCGAAGATTTTTATAAATTCTCTCTGATTTATTCATATCACAATAAAATATAAAATCTGTTTGATTAATATTACAATCTGCTTGGCAATTTTTATTATGTAGTTTATAAAAATTTATTATGTAGTTTATACAATTTCGGTTGCATATTTCACAAATTCCTATCATTTTCGATAATATTTAGTAGGGTTTTTTTTATTTTTATGTAGTTGTCTAGTTATCCCACTCTTATCACCAAACATGTTAAAATTTGTAATGAATTTAATGAATGATAAAATATAACGAAAAATTCTCTCTGTGTAGATGCGAATAACGCGAAATTGGAGCAAAAGGTCTTTTTTTAATTTCGCGAAAACCGTAAGAGCAGCTACATTAAGTAAAGTTTACTGTTCACAGTACGAACGTATTTTTGTCATGTGAAATTCTCGTTAAAGATATATGATACGCGCGACACTTGTGTCGAAAGAGCGAGGCGCCGTCTCTGGTTCGTTAAACTTTCATGAAGGCGCCGAAGAGAGGTATAAATCCCGACCGAACGAGATGATGAACGATGATCGGTAGCGAATTAGCTTCGACCGAGGAATTGTGTTTTGAGATTTGCGTCCGCGATCCATTTCCCTAAAGTGCCACTTCCGCGTCCGCTAAGAAATCGCACGTTTATCAGACACAATCTAATTTTCTAATGTCGCGAATGGAGTTTCTAGCCAGAAATTATCGCGCAGTAAATTATACCGAATCTTCAGCGCCGTCGTTGCGTTTTGTTAAGCAAGGAATTTCTATTCTTCAATAATAACATAATGAATATATTGTCAAAGCAGCGAGGATAAAACAATCTCTCCTAATAACTGTTAATAGTAAATAACTGTAATTTAAATACAGATAGTCCTCAGCATTTTTCTTTATTACAATTTGAGAGAGGCTACCCGGCTTTCTGTACACGCGTAGAAATCTCCGAAAATTAATCACACAACGCTGAGAGGCTTTATCCCGCGGATGCGTGATTCGTAATCGTGCGCGCGGAACTATTCGTTAAAGCGGAAACCAAACGTAAGAGAATGTCCATTTAAGTCGGATTACACGTTTCTCCGACATGCAATAACGACTCGTAACAGCTTTCGTACCGTGTATCAACGCGACGAACGCGATCTCCGGTAGCATGATCGCATACCTATCCTAGATCTAGGAAAAATCTAGTCCGCCGTATTTACGGGAAAAGCCAGAAACGACTTGGTTTCTCGCGTGAAACTCGGATAGCGTGACGTTATTTGTATTTTATTCGACACGTCGCTGCGTCGGTCACGGCTTAATCTAGCGGTAAATACGAAGACGCGGATCGCGAGACGAGACGGAATTGCCTCGCGGGGCGAGCTGACCGTCAAAGGGACGGTCGAGATCGCCGTTCCCTTCCGAAATACCGGATAATCGAATTATCCGAGCGTTGAAACGCGGCACAGCTCCCTAAATGTGTATCTCTTTTGATCGCGATCGCTCCCATTGTGCCACTCGAGAAATTTTTGGCATACTGTGAGAACGTTCTACGCTTTTATAATGATACCGCATTTCCTATTCATCGAGCAATTAGAAATTTTAATTGTCGTGCGAAGACAGGACCGACTAATTTTTTATGTACTTGTTAAATATGAAAAAGTATAACGGGATGTAATATCAATGGGACCGAGGTAACTTGGGAATTTTTACGTATAATTTGTGCTTAATATTTCTTCGAGACATTAATTGGCATGTCGGAAGAGCATTCATTAAATAGGCATTAAATGTAATAGGCTGCATCAACGAAAGCGAAGTGACTTGGGAATTTTATGTTTAATTTATGCTTAATATCTCTTAGAGATATTAACTGGCACGTCGGAAGAAAACTCATTAAATAAGCATCGAAAGAGAAATTGTATACAAAAATCAATTATAAATTCGTATGATTCCGACGATGTTTAATTTATACTTGTTAACTTTGAAAACGAGAGAGAAATCGTATACAAAAATCCATTATAAATTCCTATGATTATTTTGACGATGTTCAATTTGTTCTTATCAACTTTAAGAAAAATGTAACAGACTGCATTAA
This sequence comes from Tetramorium alpestre, assembly GCA_021460005.1. NCBI lineage: Eukaryota > Metazoa > Arthropoda > Insecta > Hymenoptera > Formicidae > Tetramorium > Tetramorium alpestre. The sequence continues at coordinate 102,920 of JAJVSH010000121.1, read as the reverse complement.
AGGGAGCGAAGTGATTTCGAAATTTTTATGTATAATTTATGCTTAATCTCTTAGAGATTATTGCTAACTAGTACGTCGGAAGAAAATTCATTAAACAGGCATCGAGAGAGAAATCGTACACAAAAATTCATTATAAATTCGTAAGACACTCCGACGATTGCTCGGACGTATTAGTAGGAGAAAGTGCGCTCGGAAATACGACGTTTCGTTTCCAAAAGGATCGTTTGCCCGTTCTATTTCGTGCGTTACAGAAAATTATCAACCAGATTAAGTTCCGCGTCGATTTTCAAAAATGCGATGGATTTCACACGCAATTGATTTTAACGTGAAAGATCGACGCGCAAATCGCGTACAAACGTTACGGCCGGTAGTAACGTGATATTACAGATTATAAATAATTCTAACATGCAACGATTGAAAAATTCAATCATAATTGCTTGATACTCTTTTCTATTAATGTAGATCAACTTTAATCCCGGTTTGACTTACTTCTCGTCTTCTTCGAGTTCTATGAATTAGAGAAAGATGAAAGGTAAGTTAAACTGAGATTAAAGTTGCATAAAGTATTTAGAAATGGATATTAGACCGACAAATAATCGAATAATGATAAAATTGTATTAATGACAATCGAATTAGTATATTTTTTAAATGACGAACGAACGGTGGCGGGCAGCTTCCTAGAAAAAAAAGAAATAAGTACGTTTATTGCGATAAGAACGCATAACAATGTGCTCTCCTTATTATCACTGCGTGATGCCCGTAATTACGCGATCTGAAAAATTACGAGCGTCTGAAATTACATTTACAGACAACAGTAACGCACATAATGTCCTTTCCCATCTTCAGTATGTAGGTGTGCGCACGCAATAATATATATTATTTATATTTATTTTTCTACGCGTTCTCTCTCAATTACGGGGGCGGTATCGTAATCGTATTACGGTCACGAACACCCTCCCCCCCCCCACACGAATTTCTATTTACGGGAACCGTTTAATTATTAGAAGGCGTCAGCGAATTAAAGTCTTCAAAAGTATAAACCACACTTGGAGAGACACACTCGACGTTCCGCATTGCGGAAGCGCAGTCTGGCGTTGCAGGATATTTCAAATCGGCCAGAGTAGTTTTTTTTCTACGCGCGCACGCACGGGCGCATTACACGTTTCGTGATGCTAAAGAAAAAAAAAGAAGAAAGGAGCAAATCGCTGCCGTGTGTTACAAAATAATAAAATAATATCGATTGCGCGCGCGCGCGTGATTTCGAACGTCATTGAGATAATCGCGCTTTATACTTGTTCACTTGTTGAGCGTTCTTATCATTAACTGCTACATACTGTATTTTGCAAAAAGAATATCTTTATTTTGATAAGAGTTTAAACTCATCATATAAAATGTGCGCAAGTAGGTCACATTAAGCCCAGAACAAAAGTACACGACCGTTAGTATTTTACTTTTTAATTCTTGCAAATGCATCTCCTTGCGCACACGTCATCGATTCTATAAGTGAAAAACTTAAGACAACTTAAATTAATTAAAAAGGATTATTTTCGCATTGTTATAAATTATAAAAGTTATAATTTATAACAATGATAATTGTTTATAAAAAATATAATTATATGTAGTATGACTATATTTGTATGTAGTATAATTATATGTAGTATTGAATAATCTAATCGCAATTTTACTTTTTGTAAATAAAAACAATGCAAAAGTTATTTTTCTTATGTACATATATGTATATGAACAGAGATTATACAGGAAAAAGAAAATTTTTTTAAATGAATATATACGTATATGTATTAAAAAATGTTTACTGAATAATGATGCGATTAATCAAAAATATATTTTAAATCTATAAATAAAGACTGCTTTAATCGGGAAAGACATTAATAACTATAAATTATTTAATTTTTTTAATAGCTTTAACGAGCAACGAACTAGCCCGTGCTGTATGCTTTTCTTCTCTCAGCCACGTTTCGACCGTGAAATTTTGTAGCCAGACGGAAAAAAAAGACATCGACATTATAGTGGTTCATAGATACGTGCTTGCATGTTTTGCACAGGCCGGTAATTGGGCCAACAAAAAATGCGCGTGTGTATACACGTATATGTTGATGTCCTGTTAACGGGCTGGTGGTCTGCCGACGTACATGGAATATTAAAAAAAAAAGAAAAGGATTCAAGATTTTTTAGACGTATAATGTACACTAAAAGGAATAAAAAAAATGCTTAATCAGCATGAATCGAAAAATTAAACGTATCAAAAATGATATTCGGTTCTGTGTAGTATCAGTGGCTCGTTCGCATTTTTGCACAGATCCGTTTTATGACTCCTTTTCATACGAATCGATTTTGTTCTGATTTTGTTTATTTCCGCTTTGACAATACATTTTATATCTTGCGGCAGAATTCAGAATGTCGCCGATGTAATATATTTCATGAGCTATTATCCGATCCGATCATTTTAATGCTTTTTACATGCAGAATGATCAGAATTGATTTGAGTAAAAGATAGATTATGAGCTGAATCTAATTTGATGAATAAATACAAAACACAATTTAATCACTGATATTATCGAAACTGAAAAATTTTATCTCTAAATGTTTAGGGAAAAAGTAGGCTTTGAGACATCATAACGATATATAAAATAGAAATAATTAGGTATTGTCGATAATAAAAAATAATAAATAAATTATATCATATTTATTATTGATCGCTATCAAATAGCCACACCGTTTTCACTTTTAATTACTTAATTCTTGCTACGAGAGAGAAAAGCGGAGAAGAAAAGAATCTCACTATTCTTCCATCCTTTAACATTTATTAAACCATAAAAGCATATGTCTCGTAATCTTGACACAATTAAAACTCGGCATGGCGAAATACACCATCATGAGAACAGGCAAGCTGAAGCAATTAACTTACCTTATATTAAGCAATTAGCATAACCCGTGCATCCGATTTAACGGGAACGAGGATCCACCGACGAAGAAATTTCACGGTGATTCACGTGAAAGAGCGAGTTGCTTTTGTCCGTGCGCCCGGAATTTCATCTCGTTGATTCGAGAAGTGGAGTAGACGCTTCACGATCGAGGAGAAATCTCGTTAACGCGCATTAAAGACTTTTAAAAACGAGCGTTTCGGTTTCGCGGGAAAAATTCGAAAGTCACGATTTTTGTTCGATCTCTATCCAGATTTCAAGCAGCGTACCCCTCCCCCTCCACCCTCCTTTCTCCCACACTACAGTAAGAGTACTACTTGGCCTAACTTATCGCATGAGACTATTATATGATATATAAAATCAAAGACGCTGCATTTGGAGATAAAAAATATGTCTTTCTTTTATTTTTATGAAAATATACTTATAAATAATATTATTATCTTGAGTATAATAGCAATTTTTAGAACACAATTTCGTATCACTGTAAAATCTCTTAAAATTCCATACTGTCGACTGAAACTGAAAGCAAACATATCAGAATTAATTTGTTAAATTGTAAAAAATTACATAAAATGGTAATTATGGATAATTATTACTTACTTTTTCCTTTTAGTCTCTGTTGGCGACGCTCAGCCTCCAAGTGTCGTAAGAATTCTTGGAAAATGTGCAACGACTTATTCAAACTCGTTTTTTTATAATCTTTAATTCGTTTTTTATTTAAATCGTATGTCTCTTCTTCAGCCTTGTCCTTTACATCATACGCATTGATCTCATCTATCAACGTCATTATTGTAGGGACCTTATCAGGATCAAATTTATCTACCGCACTCACATTGAATGGTATACAAATTTTGCCAGTTTTCGGATGAACGCAAAAAGGCGATTTCAATAAATGATTTAAGCCTTTGCTGACGTTTATGTCCAATCTTGGATACGAATACTGTAATTTTATCTCTTCGATCAAGTGACGATACAAATACCATTTTCGATCGCCCTGAAATAAAATAAATAAAATTAATCAAGTAATTTCTTTCCATTCTTCTTAAAATCCAATAATAAAATAGAGTCATTACAGATATAATCGTACCCCCGTTCGTTTAGATTCGATGTATTGTATAAATACGTTCCATCTTGCTTCACTAGTATTTTCCTTACCAAACAACACCTTTACTTCTTGTTTATCTTCGTCATTAGGCAATATTGGCAAGAACTTTTCGATTCCTTCTTCCGTGCCTAACATATTCTGCTCTTTAACGCACATTTCGACAAAAACAGGATCGATTATATCAAGTGCACGCCTGTAACATATAATATTTCTTCATATCTTCTGTCTTCCTGATTTCTGTTTAAATTATTATTACGAGCGATATTTAACCCTACTTGATGGAATGGTGAATTTTGTCGCCGGTGAGATGAACTTTCTTCTTCATGAATTCACCTCCGCCTATAATCTGTAAATATTCGGCAACCGCCGCTCGTACTTGCCCCGACAAAGTGCGTGCTGCAGAGTCACATACCCAACAATGAATACCTCTTCTGCCGGAGAATACCCATAAAATATGTTTGTATCCAAAATCCACTGTAAAGGCAATTTATTCAATCATTTCAGAATATTTACTAGCATTACTGGTAACAATATAGTAATATAGTAATATAGGTGCATCTTACATCTCAGTGCGCTATCTAATATCTTGCAAGCAAGCGACATGAATTTCCAACACTTGCCGCAAATATCCGCTCCCTTGCAACATGTTCTTACTTCGTCATAATCAGTCATATCTATATCAAACACCAGTTCTCTCTCTACTGGCTGAAAATTAGGTCCTCTTCTTTGATCTTTCGGCCTAAAGATATATAAATTCCTCATTTTATTCATTGTGCATTTCTTCAAAAATTTTACTATTTTTTTATACTGGTATTCTTTGATATAAAAAAATTAAAACTGATTAATGTTGTCAGATCATTAAAACATATCATTTAAAATTATTTAAAAAGGGATCAGAATTCAAATTAAAAATTTCAAAAATATAGACGCTAAACCAGAAATAAGTCCAGAGCTTACAAGAATCAATTACTGAGAGGAAATACGACAATCTTGTACAGTAAATTACAATATACTTTACTGAACGTTATAAACTGCTCCTATGTCTATTTTATGCGGCAGCAATCTTTTAATCTCATCCGACAGTCCCTTCTGATCGTCGAAAGACTGATAACGTATATAAATATCATCAGAGAGAGTGAATGAGAATTCTCTCTTGCTGAAAGTGCCCACTGAAAGGAATATTTGATATTGTTAAATACGTGTATTAAATGTATATCAAATATATGCAAAAATAAAAATCTTACCATTTCCATAACTCAGCCACCGGTGATAGTCAGCGAAGGGAAACAATCTTGAATAATAGATTGGTAATAGGTCGAGCAAATTCGAAACGTCACCCATTTTTATATAATTAACTCCTTTTGTTAGAATTTCCTTCGGGTCGAGGATAAATTAGGCCTTTAACTTGTCTTTAGATAGCAGTCTTTTCTTGCTCTAGCGTTATCAATATACAAACATACATAAAGGTTATGCACGTACAACTTCAAAATCTGCTACTTATTACTACTAAATTTTCTGTTCAATAAACTGAAATAATACTGTGAACGTCAATGTTAGAATAACGTATATTTGCTTCAATTGCTCGTTTCAATGCACAAAGCTTAAGCACAGAAACATATGCGGAAAGGATCACGACCAGAAATGGCGCGAAATTCATACAATCGCTTCGGATTAGGTTAAGTTTAACGAAGTTCTGGCTAGGTTATGTTATCTCTTTATTATTTTATTCTTGATAATTTTTTCTCTTCTTTTTTGTATGTTGTATGGGTTGTGCCGTTGCGCCATTTTCTCTTGTTTATTTTGCGGTTTGTGTAATCTAATCTACCTTCTTAACTTTCCTCGTTAAGTCTGAGCGGTCTGAGCTAATTTGTAATTTTGCAGTTGGAATTACATTCGACGTTTTATCTCGATTTACAATCTACTTATTGAACAATATTACTTATTATGAAACTTGTATATTTACATTCATCACAAATATTCTTATTATAGTTATTGAATCACAAATGTTCCTTGTTACGAAACTTGAATGTCCAATGTATACACCATATAACCCAGGCAGCAAGTTGACGTTATTTATCGTCATTTTGATGTTAAAATGACCTTTCTGATGACATTTCGACGTTACAATGACGACAAATAACGTCAGATTGCTACCTGGGAATATTGTGATTTATATAAATAAGATTTCCAATTTATTTACCTTCCAATTTGCGATAAAACTTTTATATATTACTGAAAATTAAAGAAATGGTTATTTTTTTCATAAACTTTTTTTCAAATATATATAAATTCAGTACAATATAAATCTTTTAATAAATTAGATAAAAGCCAACTTATTAATTTCATGTAAACATATTACATAATTAACTTCTACATAAAAACATTCATTTTAAGATGCTATGTAACTTTTCACACATAAACATTTTATTTATCAATATCGATACATACATTGAATAAAATTTAGATGTTTATAAGTTTATAGTGATTTTAATACATTTTTACTATTTTATCATTTCTGTATGTATATAAAAATATAATCATACTATACTTAAAAATAAACAGAAGTATCAAGGTTTATATTCTTGTGTGTAAGTACAAGTTATTACAAAATGACTTGTCATGCATCAATAATATATTTTATTTACATTCGTGCACATATTATACATATATCTATATTTTTTCATACTACTGCTAAAATATATAGTGTTCGCGTGATTCTGAAATACCTTTGTATGTAAAAAGTAGTTCATGATTCTCTTAATTTATTCTAATGGAAAAAAATTCTTATTCGGCACGTTTGGCGTGCGAGGCAAATAATATATGTTTCAAATTTGGGACAGAATATCAATATATAATCTTTATTTCGATATTTACTTCAATATATTTATAATACAGTCTTTTCGGCGAAAACGGCGCCATGTTTTAGCTCGCTTTTAATATCAGCTATTTGCAAAATGGAATTAGATAATCCATTTCTTACCATTGCCCATAATCTTTCATCTGCATATTGATAGCTTATACAGTTAACCATACAGGAAATAGTGTGACTTAGTCTACATTATTCTAAATCTTATTTTTTATTTCTTATATTTTCAATGGATATCACATGTAAAAGCATGATCGACACACAACACATATACACACAAATCCACATATGTATATATACGTATGTACATACATACATACGTATATACNTACGTATATGTATATACATGCATACATACATGCACACACATACAATTTTTCGATAATTTAATCATCAATTATCATTTTTTTCAGTTATTAAAAAAAATACTGGCATTATATAAAATAAAAAGAAATCCATGTAAATATTTTAGAAAATATACAAGCCTCAATTAAACAATGTTAAAGCAAGCGTAAAACTGAGGATCTAAGAATTAAGTGAATGAATTTAAAGACCAAGATTATGAGAACTATTGGAGAATTGATTAAAATATTATGCCCTATCATTAATATATTATTATGAATTCATTATTTTCATAATGATGATTATTCATACATGAATATATTTATATACATCTATTCATAGTAAAATTATGAATTACTTCTGTCTGTTTATATTACTTATGTCCTACATTAATTGTAATATATTTATTCCATTTGTCATTTAACACTAAAGCAATAATAGTACGTATATAAATTATATATATATGCTTTAATTATTTACAAAAAAAATTTCTTATGTATATAACTATTTAAAAAAAATCGATTATAATTATAATTATAATCATAAAATTTCACGAATAATAATATTTATATTGTTTTTCATATAAATAAGTGAATATTTAATATTGTCGAATTGATAAAAATTGTTAGAAAATTTTACACATTAAAGCATTCTTTCATTACTTCCTTCACTATTTTTTACTTATATGTATATATATATACTATATTTGTGAATAACGAAACATTCTTACAAAAATGTTTAACTGCAACGGCCCGATGTTCACTGTTCAACATTGTTAAATCATTGTGTTAATAGATCGATAATTTGATGACTATTGAAAAATGTGTGTGGCTGTATTTAAAAAATATAATTAAATAATTGGCTTTTAAAAAATAAATAGATATTATTTATTCATAGTAATAATCCTTTCATAATTGCATAAGTTAGTACTACAGTTATGTTTTTTAAACATAATTGCTTCAAACTTATAAAAGAGATATAAAGGAATTGATTATCAATAACACTTTAAAATCACGAAGAAAATTTGTCACCTTTACTGCTCTAATGGTAAAGTATATTTTGAATCATTATAGATTCTAAAATTAAAAAAAGATACTAATGTATCATTAAAAAAAAAACATTCCTTACTTATCATGAGGCATCTTGACAAGAACTGTCCTGGTGCCTTCGGTATCAGAAATGTTGATTTTAAGCTCGTTAGTAAGAGCTTCGAGTTTATCCACTTTGACTATCTTTTGTCCACCTGGATTCGGCGGTGGCCATATGTCATCCAACGGTGGTTCGATATACTGTTTTTTCGTTTTTGAAATAGCAAGATCTGGTTTTAAGCCAAGCGTTCCTCCCACATGATTCATAGAAGAGACGTATTTAGGAGTAGCTTCGCTGTCAATGCGAGGACGTTTGTAAAGAGGCATCTGTATTATTGGGCTATAGTCGTGATCTAGAAGACCTTCGACTTCCTGTAACAATTCCTCACCATATTGCTGTAATTCTTCATCCATTAATTGCTTCGTATATAATAAAGTTCTCGAGCGACCTAAAATTAAACCAATTATCCTTTAGAATATAGTTATAATATAGTTAAAATATAGTTATAATATAGCTTATCTTTAATTTTATCAGTACTTATACATATATATGTATAGATAGATTCATTAAACATTTCGAATCAGTTTTACAATCTATCATAAAAACAAATGAATGATAACTTTTGTGTATGTAGTATCAAAATGTTTATATATTTTGAAAGATTAGATATATTCGCATGCTGCTATGAAATCGTGATATACAAAAATCACTACAACATTACAAGAACGAAGGAAAACAAGTAACTAATATCATTTAGAAATCTAATTATGAAAAAAAATCATAATTTTATTTTTTTTAATTCTTTAATTTAAGAAATTTTATTTAAAAAGTATAACATTAATGTCATCAAAAATGCACAATATAAAAAATTTTTTATACGTATAATTTATCGCTAAAAAAATTATAAAATTACATTTGAAAAATTTTTTTATAAAATTAAAAAGAAACAAACCATCCTTTGTTAAAAAAAACAATGTATCTTAATGTAAATGTCTACATAAGTTACACGAAAAAAGAATAATAAACGAACGAGTGAAAGGGGATCAATTTCCTGTTCCCTTTTAGAAAGTAGCAAGACTGCTTTTTAACGATCCCATAAGCGTGTTACAGTTTTCACTGTTTTCGCAGGAATATAGGTTTTTTTTATTATTCATTTTGTAAACAAGATGATTCGAAAAGTTACACTTTTTTAATTTTGAAATAGACGATTCTATTATTCAAATTCTGTTCTCCCATTTTCTCTTTTTGATTTATATCTATGTTCATATTCTGTTCCAATTTCTACACATGCATATTAATTAAATTTAGAAAACATTAATTTTTCGCGAATTATAGAAAACAAAATATCGCTTTCAAATCTATCAATGAACTTATATTTGAACAGTTTTCTGTTGAATTTGGACAATCTAAATACCACGTACGTCAGTTATTTTGCAATGTGCAACTGCGACGAAATTCGAGTACATTTATTTGTCAAATGGAATTTGCTATGTATGCAGTTCAATGCAACAAAGTAAACTTGTCTACAAGAAATAAAGGAAATCTGTACATGTAAAAGTATTTTTTAAAATAATAGTGACGTTGTAACACCAGTCCACATTTCATAATAAATATGCATTTTTATAATATGCATGTCTTCACTTTTATATATAAATTATTTTGCAAGAACGCAACTTTACTTGTATTAAACATTAATTTGACAACTTTAGTTTAATCCAAAAAATCTTAAATTATAATCAAATTTTACTTTCTACCATGTATTATGTAAAATTTATTCAATGCTCGCGACTTGTCATTATTGACAATTGTCTGTTTTACAATCTGTGTAAATAATGATAATATGAAGAATAAGCATAATTTTAAATATTAACAAAAGATATTTAATACATATATTGATGCATTTAGGTTTGTATTGAATCTCATGTCTAAATATTGTGTCATTTGTATCTTGTTAAGAATACGATTACGACATGCTTATTTGCATTACATAATACTAATTAAAATTAATCTCATTAAAAATTAAATTAATTTACAATTTATTGATTCATTTTTAACATCAAAAATAATTTCTTTTATTTTTCATAGAATTTTTTCTCTCAAAAATATTTTAATTTCTGTTTACAACGTTTAAATAATCAGTATAGTATAAGATTGAGAAATGAGGAGGGGAGAGTTATAAATATAAAGTATAAAAATACAGATATTATAATATATAATATTCTTCTAAAGGAATGACGAAACTTACCTGCGAGTGATGTTTTTTCTGGTTGCTCCTGCTCTTGTGTTAAATCGTTATTATTATTGTTGGAATGTGGTCGCAAATTCGGTAAAGCGACGAGAGCCAACGAAAGCAGCAAGACCATCAGACAAGTTGCTGGTTGGGCGCTCTTGTTGCCCTTTTGTATGAGTGCTTGTAGTCTCTTTAACTGACCGGCCAGACTTTGATTCTGCGACTGCAAGGCTTTGATTCGTTTCAACAATGTTAAGTTCTCCTCTGTACATTGTTTCACGCGGTCTTCCAAGCCATCCACGTACTCTTTTTTCCTCTTACGGGAATCCTGCGCGGATATTTTATTACGAATCTTGCGTCTGATTCTCTTTAATTCGCGCTCTTCATGCTTTGTCAACGGATAATGACTCGGTAATGTGATGCCCTCTTTTTGCAGTAATCGCTTTTCTTCGGCATTTAACTTTAGTCGTGGATAAGCTGAATCTGTTTCTGTCACTTCATCATTGTAACTGCAACCTTTGTCGTTGGACAAAATGATTCCATCCATGTTGGCATCCTCTTGTTTGATTTTCTAATTATAGCATGGAAAAAAAGTTATTTTTAAAAATAATGTTAATATGTAACATTTTCAATAAAATAACATCAAAGTACAATTAGCCTTCTTTTAATGAATATAAAGAATATTTTGAGAATATCATTTTTTTATAACAAATTTTTTAACAAAATTTTATAATTTATTCTAATTTATTCTTAATATTAACATAACGATTATGTCTGAGTTGACAAACAAAATTTAAAATTAGACTTTTTATAAATTAGATTTCAACGAACCAAACAAATAATATATATTATAATATATATAATTAAATAAATACTCAAATATATAAATACATATATGTTTAGATACATGCATAAATAATTCTCTAAGATTCTTTATCGAAAAGTATTTTTAGATGTTACATTGTTGTATATCGCATACCTGAACAGGTTTATTGATTATGTTTGCTTGATTAATCTTAAAGCCTTTCAAGTTTTTCGCTGGTGCTGTCATGATTTTAATAGTCCGAACTTTCTTCCCATCTTTCACGCTCACAGGTAATAAGATAGATCGCGGATTACCGGAACCCACTGGAGTCACGCGTATCAATTGTCGAATATTTCGCTTTCCATTATACGTCAGATTGCAAATATTTACGGCATTCTCTTGTGAAGTAAGTTGCACTTGCTGTTTAGGCGCTGAATCTATATAACATGAGACTCTGTATCATATCTTTTCATTACAGGTATTACATATTACAGGTTGAATTTTCATGTAAAGATGTTAAAAAAAAAATACGTTTTGAAAGTTAATTGTCAAATATTGGAAACTAATGGCGGAAATATCGTAAACATATCTTAATTACGTATATCGCAATTTGTGAGACACGAACATGTTATCAAAGCTAAAATTGCATCATGGTAGTCAGGATAATGAGACGTTATTCAATGACGTTTCCTGAACCTTGCATTTAATATAGCATATCGTTACATATCATAGATATTTAGATATGTCCTTGAATATACAATAAAAACCTACCGATATCGCCTAATGATTGTTCCGTGGCGATAGTGGTAGTAGTATTCAAATTTGGCATGATATTATTCGGCGCTACAATGGCAACTAAAGAATGATCTAAATCCATCTCTTCAACTAAGTCGGTAGTCGGCGAACCGATATTCGAGCTCATGACAGATCTGACTGGGCTATCTACACTGCCTAAAGACGGACTGGCCGCAGGCTCAAAATCCATACAATCTTGCGGACTGTTCAAGTTAGAATTGCCGATCTCCTCTTCGTCATTATTGTCCGTTTTCGACAGAAACGGACTCAATTGTTGCTCGTAGGACTCTGAAAGACTCAGCGCGCTGGAAAGTCCACTATCCGATGAAGAGGACGGGATCGTTTCCAGATCCTTCTCAATTAAGCCAAAATCTAAGTGTGAGTTCATATCCAAGATCGAGGCAAAGAATTCCTCTGGATTCGTTTCATCTGCCTGTAATATCACATAAACGTAAACATCACGTGTGTCTATAATACTTAATCTTTCAAAACATAATAGATTTATATATTATATTATTACAAACTACATATATTTCAGTATAAACTTAGAAATTTGAAAAGATATTCATGAGCCTAGTCCTAGAACCACCTAGATTTTTTCTTTTTTTGTGCATTAATTTAGATTTTGTGCATAAAATTTAGATAAATCGAGAAAGAAGAATACATAATCGATACAATAAATCAATCAACGACGTACGTTTCATCTCGTTTGTCGAATATGTATTATCGTTAAATATTGGTAGGGATGCAGTGAAGCGAGATATCGTGCTTATCAGAAGAATATTTTTTTGAGAAAGACAAAATGTTTCTTCTCTTATCAAGTCTCTCAACGCAATATATTTGCTATCCAACATATATCTTAATAACAACGCAAACGATTTCATTATTTTGTCTTTGATTTTATTAACCCTGCGTTACTCGCGTGGGATGTAAAATACTCCAGCTTTAGAAATCTATTAAATTCACAGGGTACTTAACTTCATTAATTGGATAAGCTGCAGAAATAAATTTACAATTATATAAGAACTTTTTATGCTTATCGAAAAAATACATAGAGCGTTATCAACCCCTTTTGTAAATCGTTAAAAAGAATAATAAAAATTAAAATATAATATTGGGATGTAAAATTCATCCCATACCAGTATTTACATTAGAAAAAAATCCGAATAACATAGAATTAATAATAATAAAGTATAATTATAAGAAAAAAAAGAATTATAATATAAATTTATATTGGCTTATGCGCTGAAGGTAGAGGAATCGAGACTTGCGGTTACGAAGAATTCCGTAACATAACGGTACTCGTTCAAAGGTCATTCGCCGCGTGAAGACCGGCTTCTCAATTTCTGGTTCAAAGAAAACCCGAAAAGAAATCGAAAGAGATCTTTCCAATTAATCAACCACGTAAATATTATTAACGCTATCGCGACATTAAAATGAGAGAAAAAAAGCTCGAAAAATAAGTATCCCGCGTGCGGACAAATTACGAATTTTTTCACGAATATTAGAAAACAATATACGAAAAAAAGCTCATGCGATAAAAAAGAAGCTTCGGTATACATGAATAACTTAAAGTTATTTGTGTGGATAACGTTGTCACAAAACATATCTTCGTACTGCGTTTCAGACATAAGTTATGAATGACGCATGTCTGCCACGTGCCGACGCACTTCGTACGTTTAATTATGCTTACTGCGTACACGCTAAATAAAAAAAAAATCATTTAAATCTTTTTTTAAATCTAACTATCAGCCGGATAATCCGAGAGATACAATTGCGTGATGCTCGTTTCAACGAGTTAGGACTGAGGTTAAACGCGGAACCCACGTGGGTAGCTGACGCACCATATGTTAAAAGCATGCCACTGGCAAAACTATCTCCGAGAGATATATTATCCGTATATGCATCTCTTGAATAATCCTCGAGAGAGACTCTACGACCTAGTTTTTAAAGGAATGTTTTATATTAACGTTATCTTATGAATCATTTGGTGATTTTAAATGACAGACGATGATGTATGTAAAATTTTAAACCTTACACGAACTACCATTTCTGACAAAATTTTTATTCCGTGATTTTTTATGCCCTATATGAAAAAAAAATGACAGAATTAGGACAAAATATACGTTAGAATATATATTTATAATATATATGGTATATAAAATTATGAATAAACTTCCATTCTAAATTCTGATAAAAATTATAAATTCTTTAAAGTGTAACTCAACTGATTTAGCATTGGATTAAAAACGATACAAAAAAAATATAAGTAAATAGATAAAGGATTCTACAACTGGCGTCTGTATACAAGAGCACATGGCGTTTTGTACCATATGTTAACATGAACTAAAATTTCAAAACCTAATGTTAAAACTCAACCTCCACATACAATAATATTATTTGTTTCTTGAACAGGCTCGTTATATTGTAATAGAATATAAAAAGAATTATGTAACATATTAACAAGTTTGATAAATTTGCATTAGAATTTTGATTCAATTTCAATGTGCCTCTATATTTATGCGTGTGCTCTGTTTTAACTTCGTTGAAAGTATACTTAAGTAGGTCTCTTATATTCACAGCTAATTTTCAATTATTACAAGAAACTTGCATGAACTAGATAAGAAATGGAATGTAACCAAGTATCGCCATGAGACTCCACTAGATATAAGTTTTCAACAAAATATATAAGATTTTTAGCACTGTTTAATCCAAACGAGATGACACAAGTTAAAAATTTATTGCTAATTCTAACAATACATGATAATTTTGATCATCAACATTGTACAGTTGAAAGTCACGCAATAGTAAATATCAGACTGTAACATCTCTTCTTACTTCAATGATATGTCGATATATCATTTAATCAAGCAAAACAAAACTGTTGCAAAATATACTTAGTCAGGACACAAATCATTACTTCACCATATGGAACATTCCATAGAAAATAATGCCATAAGATTAAACATTCTTAAAATAAGTCACTCTTGAATCTTATAAGTAGTAACATCAAAATTTTATAGAATTAAATATCTCGAATCTAATAAGATTAGAAGAATTTTATCAAATAAAGTGTGTACTATAATTGTATATCGTAATCATTCTAATCAATCATGCTACTTATCAACTGTATTCAAGTAAAGCTTAATACGTCATAAATTTTTTATAGACAATATATATATATATTTAATAGATTTTTAACAGATTGTCGATTCACGGAAATGTCGAAACTAATATCTTTCTTCGACATGATGAGAAACGTGTCGGATCTACGAAGATTGACACGAGCCGATCATGACACATGGAGTGGATTGGAGTACATTGTAGTACATTGGAAACTTTGCTAATGGAATTGCAGGGAAGCCGTGAAGTTCAAAACGCTTACCGTGATGACGCTGCCATAATCATGATCAAACATCTCATCCTTAATGTCCTCCTTCAGAAACGACTCGCCCAGCAAGTCGAACAGGTTCATGTCTGACGACATCACTGTCTAACATACAAAATTTACATTAGGCACAATCGTCGCTCTTCACCGCCTTCTGTTAAATGACGCACTAACAAGTGGATCGTGGTCGATGCACCGGTCAGCACTAAACGACTTATGCGAATGCGACCGGAGGAAGCGCCCACGAAACGGGGAGCCCGGGCCTTACTTTTACTTACTCTCGCCCCACCCTGTAACGTAGACTAACACCTCGAACCTCCGAGTACTTCGTTTAACACGCTTTCAACGCTTCGCCACATTCGATGTCTTCACATTCTCAATATCTAGAACTATCGGTATGGTAAATTGTGACGCGACGTTTATGGTTTTCCATACGGAAATACTGTGCAGCGCTAAACCGCCAACGTGGCATAGAACTCGTTGACAAATCTATATATATAGATACGTATATATACATATATATGTATAAAATATATGCTTAACATAAGTTTCACAAGCAAAAGCATCGACGAGATGCTGTATTGAAGACGGCTAACTTTACAAGAATTTATGCATATAACTTTGCACTATTATCATAGAGTTTATCATAAACTTATATACATATATAGTATATAAATGTTTATATACTTGATATGAGAAACGGGCCACGCAGGGATTGGCTCCGCTGCCTGCCACTACTTACTGCCCGCACGTGTGGTGGGGATACGCGTACACTAAGGGCTATTCCACACTGAACGCGATGGGCGACAAGCGATGAGCGATATCCAATCAGAGTTCTGCTTTCCAAGCGTCGTTTAGAAAAGCGAAGTTCTCATTGGATATCGCTCGTCGCTCGTCGCCCATCGCGTCCAGTGTGGAATAGCCCTAAGGCTGAGTTCCCATCTTAGAGCATATAGACATGGAGGAAGAATGGCATATTTTCCATGATCCGAAAGTGTGGCCAAGTTCTGTGCGAGAGAGAAAGGTATAGAGTCCTATTTCTCCTCTATGCGCATGCGTTTTATACTAACGCGCATCTAAACTGCGCANCTACATAACCTAAGATTTTACTCATGAAGCCAAGTGCGCGACTAATCTAATCGAAAAAAACATATTAGGCATAAATTTACCAAATTAATTCATTTTGTACAAAAGTAAAAATTTTAATAAAATCCACTTTTCGTCTCGCTTATAATCTTAAAATTTGCTCCAAGTTTATAACCTGTATTGTCTAAATCACGTTTCGTCTGTCAATTTCAACGCATGCGCATAGAAGATAACTCTATACCTTTCTCTCTCGCACAGATCTTGACCACACTTTTGCAGGCAGTATTCCTCCTCCATGCCTATATGCTCTAAGGCAGAAAACGAAACGTAAGCGCCTACGTTTGTCGTAGTCGTAGACGTGAAGCAAGGCAGAGAAAAACGTAGTCGTAATGTGATTGTTCGACCAGTCTCAATGCGACTACGTTTTTCTCTCCCTTGCTTCACGTTCACGACTACGACAGATGTAGGCGCTTATGTTTCGTTCTCTGCCATCAGCCTAAAGGCTATAACACACGAATTTCCGTAAGATGTAACAGTAAGATTCAACCAATCGCGTTGCTTAATTCTTACTGTTATGGTTACGTACGGTTGAATTAAGTAGTGCGATTGGTTGAATCTTACTGTTACATTTTACGAAAATTCGTGTGTTATAGCCTTATGGCCCATCTACAATGAGTCGTAGTAGTAAGGTTGTACAGCAAATTGACCAATGACAGTCAAGAATATATAAGAAAACTTGATTGTAGTTGGTCTATTTGCTTACGATCTTACTACTACGACTCATTGTAGATGGGCTATTAATGGTCTACATTGGCCTTAGCAGTAAGATCGTAAGCAAATCGACGATAGTCAAGAATATATAAGAAAACTTGATTGTAATTGGAAAAAAACAGTTTAAATATGTTTATTATTTGATTCCAAACAGCTAACATTTTGAAAAATTCTAAGTTTAAAGAGTTAGGATCCAAATGTTGAACGAATGTTATAGAAGTATACTATATGCTTTTATCATCATTTATGCTCGAATACAAATGTTTTCGGAAGATTTTGTTTAAATATTTACAAAGATAAAAAAACGAGGCCTGAATTTTTTCCAAAACGGAATCTAAGACTTTTCATAGTTTACACATATAAATAAAATGTTTTTTAGCTATTTATACAAAAAAATATCAAGTATAATAAAAATTTTAATTAAAATTAAA
>JAJVSH010000121.1:52302-84156 GCA_021460005.1 Tetramorium alpestre | reverse complement strand
ACCGAATACAAGCGCGCGGAGAGATACGACCGCCCAGCGTCATTGTTACCAAGATGTTTACTAAACGCGGCAATGCCTAAAAGCGGCGGTTTTGAACTGCGATTGTCCCCTTGTTTTTTTGCCAAACAACTCCTCTCGATCTTGGTAACAATGACGCTGGGCGGTCGTATCTTTTCGAGCGCTTGTATTCGGTGGTAGGCCGGGCTAATACAGCGATTTTTAATCATTAATAACTCAATATCTATTGCGAATTTTGCAAAATGGTACATAACTTTTCTTCTCGATTTGACTCAATCTACCTCCAGTTTTCGGGTTGGCAACCTTAAATCAGACACCCTGTATATAAACTGATGACTTTTTATACATTTTTATAAAAGAAATTTTTATGTATTGTCTTTAATACAGAGTTTTTCAATTTCTATTTTGATAATTTACTGTTATTGCCATTTCCATCATTTGAATTATTGGCAGGAGTTGTCAAGATTAACGGACCAATCAAAAGTTGCTATTACTTGACCAGACTCTTATTAAAGGGCCAGACTCTTATTAAACTCTAGCTTCTAACTCGCTTTCAAAATGCAACGAGGCTACTTAAGGACCGCCAACAGGATGATTTGAAACAATTTCTTTTTGATATTTCTCGAGCGGAATCTCCTAGGTCGACATCGCCGCATCCAGGAGTTCGCCTTTTGGGTCTCCCTCGGATAATAGTCAGGGAATGGCTTGTATTTGCTACCTGGGATAAATAAAGTCTGAGCAGTAACAAATCCACTATCCGAATATTTGTTCAACATACATAAAATATACAAATACATATATATATATATATATCCATTTATGTATAAATATATCTACTTATGTATAGACAAAATTCATGTATAATTAGATATGATCATTTTTGTATAATTCTATATAAGAATTTTTTATCGGGATGTGTTGCGAAAATATTATGTACAAAATACGAAATAGTATTATAATGACTACTATACCATTTGATAGAAGACACTTTCTAGTTTGTATTTCTGCTATCAAACTTTTACTTTTAGCTTTTAGCTAGTTTTAAGATATATTGTTAAAAAACAAACTGGTGTACCAGTATTGGTGACTTTACTCTATATTATGGCAAAGAATAACAGATTACATCAAATACAATAAAAAATTCAATGTATCAAGTTGGAGAGTGTATAAAATCAATATAATCAAACTATCAACTTTTTATTTCTTAAAATAGGAACGGTTTGTTTTCTGCATATTTTGAATTGTATAAAATATTTATTTAAAATTAATTGTTAAATTATAAAAAATCAAAATTTAATTAAGAATTTTTTATATTTGTTATTGTATTAAATTTTGTAAATTAATAATTATTTTAAATTTTGTCGATTGATTTCCAGATAGCCAAGTCTGCCGAAAGCAGATAATACCAAGTGTCTGATATCAATTGTTGCCAACAAAAATTCTACAAATTTGGCACAAAAGTTATTTATTACCGATTAAGTTATCAAATTGGTACCAAAAATCGAGCAAATACTGCCGTCAGATTGCTCGCGCGCGCTCGATATCTGCCATCAACCTGACATCTAGGTTATCAGATCCTGCTCGGTTTCTGCCGTCAATCTGCTGTCAGATTTTGTGAACAGGATATGTTAGCAAATCGTAAGCCTATTGCGGAAATAACGGATGCCAATTTGCTGACAACTTTTGTGGAAATCTGTTGCCAATTTGCTGGCAAATTTGGCGCATTTTGTTATCTGGGTTATAGACTTATATACTTTTACACATGAATTTAAAATGATGACCTATATTTAAAATGAGAATATAAAGAATTTTTCAGATTGATTTATAATTAAACCTCTTTATTTATACTTTGTACATTATATATATTATTTTATACATATTAATTAAACGTTTATAATATTTGTATTTTGATTTGTCATGACAATTTTTATTTTATATAGGAATAGGTAACTCTTTTGCAACTAATATCAAAATCTGATCTATACTTAGACACCAATTTGCTATATTCTTGGAAACTTTGCACCAATTTTCTCCATGATGAGATTCTGCAGCAATACATCTCTTTTTTACATCTTCTTGCTGTTCTTTTGTACCATTCAATAATTCAAATTTGTAAAAGTATACCCATGCATCTCCTAAATCTGGATCTATCTTTACTGTATTATTGAACCAATCTCTACACTTTGAAATCTTGCATTCACACCAAAATAATTTTAATACTGCCAGAAGAACATGTGGATCATGTTCGCATTTTTTAATAGCATCAATACTTTTAGTTTTTCGTTGAGGTCGCGGTTCCATAAAAATTGCCTCTGCCCAGAGTAATCCAGATGTAGGACATTCTTGTAATGCCTTAGCCATTAATGTATTTGCCATATCGCGTGCGCCACCATTTTTCAATTCATTTCGTATAGCTTCCAACCATAATTCTGCATTTTTAGGATTTTTAAGTGTAGCTTTTTTCAAAATCGAACTTTAGTTATTTAATTTTTCTTGTGCTCTAATCGCGCCAGCAAACGCCACAAAGGTATCGAATTTGAACACTTTTTTATCACTTGATTATATGTATCTATTGCTTTGTCTAGATGACCCTGCTGTTTCTCAATTTGATCTTTCATTAACCATAATTTAGGAAAATCATCAAAAGCTTCAAGCGCTTTCTTTAATAAATGCAACGCTGCATCGAGATTATTAAGAGCCCATTCCAATTTAGCGCTTTTCATCATTACTCGAGGCGTCAAAGCGGATGCTCTGGCTTTTGCTAATAAATGTCGCGCTCTCTCATTTTCAGATTCGAGCTTCACTGCCGCCAGCCAAATCTCTTCGAAATTTGGATTAGTTTGAAACGCAGCAGATAAAATACTTCTAGCGGCTGGTACATCGCCAGCCAACCACTTAGATTTAGCACCCATTAGCCATAACACTTCGCTCTTGGGACAATGAACAACTGCTTTTTGTAATAAAGTTTCCAAGGATTCCCGCGTGCCGTATGTCTTTTCGAAATAAGCGGCGCGCAGCAAGCGGCCAAATTGATTTTTTACTAGGAAATGTCGTTAATGCATACGCATAGACAGCTTTGGCGCATTCCAAGACTCCTTGTTGAACATAAGTTTCTGCATCTTCCATCCAAGTGTGTTTTCGATTTCTTCTACTCCAAAACTAATAATAGCTTTAACAATAACTTGACAACAGTGTACTGCTCCTGCTTTTTCAGCTTCCATAGCTTCTTTAAACCAATGTTCCCTATTGATCTCTAC
Organism: Tetramorium alpestre; assembly: GCA_021460005.1. Classification (NCBI taxonomy): domain Eukaryota; kingdom Metazoa; phylum Arthropoda; class Insecta; order Hymenoptera; family Formicidae; genus Tetramorium; species Tetramorium alpestre. The sequence goes on along the minus strand of JAJVSH010000121.1, from coordinate 80,881 downwards.
TCCGTTCGCTCTCAACGAGGATAGCACGTTCAATGATCTTCTCCACCATATGTTTATTGCCATTCGCGTCCTCCAATTTGGCAGCGGTAGTCCAAATTTGTCTATCAGTCAGAATATTCTTTCCAGCTTTATTCAAAACTTTTCTCGCATTATCGTAAGTCTCTAATCTAGCAAGAGCGAGCCACAAATCCACGCTCGTCGGACAGCACTCAACTGCACGACTGAGCAAGATACGCGCATCCTCGGGCTCCTCTAACTCAACGGCCGCTTTCCACAATCATATTGAGTTCGGGAAATGTTCCAATGCCTTTCGATACACCCTTCGTTTCGCTTTTATTTCCGTTTCCAAATCCGCAGCCTTTATCCAAATTCTAACGGACGTTGGAATGTGACGTACCGATTGCGCTATTACTGCTTTCGCCATATCCGGTGGCTGCAGTCTCGCAGCTTCCAACCATAAAGCCTCAGAAGTAAGATTTACCTCGCATCCTTTCATTATTAAGTTTCTCGCTGCTTGAACCTTTCCAGTCACTTCTTCTAGACGCGCAGACGCGATCCATGCTGAAGGATGATTAGGATTGGTTTTTCTGACAGATTTCAATAATAACCTATCATTCTTTATGTCATTTATGTCACCACATAAGTAGGTATCATGCTCTGCAAGTCTGTCAGGTATCCTTTTGGATCAACCACGGTTTGACCTTCCACAGAATCAGAAACTTGATTCAACTTGACATTCATCAATGTGTTTCTGGCCTGTCCGATATTTCTGAGATCAAAATCTCCTGTGGGAGTCAATATGTCGCCACACCTGGCATTATGGAGGCTAGACCACTAGATGGGTCAATACTGGTGAATGTTTCGCCTCCTAAATTTCTCGCTAGTACAGAATCCGGCAACGGCGTGAATTTTTCTGCTCTTGGATTACGATTTCTTGTTTACGATTTCTAGCATCCCCCACCTCAGGAATATTTTTCCATTCATCCTCAGTTACATTGACCAATTCTCTTTTCAGGTCTGAGAATTGTTGTTGAATCTTGGGCCATTCCTGACGATAATGCTCTAAATCTTCTCTAAGGCGCTTCTCTCTGTATTCCTTACGCCTTTCATCCATTCGTTTATCAATATCTTCATAAATCACATCTGCTTCTTCATCATCTTTATCATACGGATCCTTACTAAAAAGAAAATCTCCGGAAAATTCATTATTAATTTGAATCATTCAAGTCCTCTTCATCTTCTTCCTCCTCTTCCTTCTTCTTTGCACATTTCGTAGGTGGAGCGTGTCGAGCGTCTGAAACGTCATTGGCATCTCAAGTGGGACCGATATTACATCGTGTTGTAAATCCTGTTGCTCCTCTACCAACACCGGCCACATATCCCAAGGGTGCCGGTGCACCTAAAAAATGCTTTATATTTCGCGTTTTTAGCGAAATCGAGGGGACCGCCATGTCAACGTCACTTGTTTCTATCACCGACTGTACATAAATCGACGTAAAAATGAATACTTAACTCCAACCAAGCTTCTTCTTTTTCTTCTTCAATTTATCCTGGCACCTGATCTTTGCCGAGACACAAAACGGTCAAATCAATATCTTATGTCCCCTTAAGAGCGAGGTTATTTCAAAGCGTAAAGATGCATCAGCAATCTTCAAAAATTTTTCTTTGAGACGAAACATATCCGACCACGTTCGCTACTAGTTCACGAATGATTCCAACCAAGCACGAGACCGGAGAGATGCTTGCAGACTGACTTCGCGCATACGGAGTGGGGCGGACGTCAGTCGCGACGCAACCGTTGATTAGCCGAACAGTGGAAGTTTTACTTTCTAAATGGACCAATCGACTGAGAAACATCGTTCTATCTTTCTCGACATTCAATAAGTAACGAAAAAAAAGGAGAAAACAGGTAATAAAAGGCATCTGGTCTACACACTTTCCGTAAATTATGCCTTCGCTGCCCTTTTTTCTGAGGATAAATTATGTCTAGCATTAAAAGCACTTTTGCCTGCTTTATTTGAAAAGGGAAACTTCCGGACCTTTATTCGACACATGTTTTGCAGGCAAACGAATATCTGTTATGGCCCGTCTACAATGACCGTAACAGTAAGATCGTAAGCAAATCGACCAACGACAATCAAGAATATATAAGAAAACTTGATTGTGGTTGGTTGATTTGCTTACAATCTTACTGCTACGGCGATGTATATGTAATTGACGATGCTTTAGACAAGATGTATATGTAATTGACGATGCTTTAGACAAGACTTTTTTTTAGAATATTTTAGTTTGATATTATATATATTTAGATCGAGGACTCTTTCCGGCACGAACACAACGAAAAGACTCGTCGGTGTGGCGCAGCCGAGTTCGGGCAGTAAAGGAGGATAAGTATATATTTGTTTAATAAATATTTAATAAATATTATTTGCATAATAAATAGTAATAACTGTAAAAATAATTAAAAATAAATATTTGAAAAACATTGTCTACTGATTGGGTCGTGCCGGAAGGAGTCCTTGATCTGGCAACTTTGGTCTTAGGAAGAAATGTCACCGGAATATGCAGGACAAAAATTTTTTTTAAGAGATACAGGTCAAATTTTTTCTATTAGGGAGAAGGGGGGCTTGGAAACAAATTACAGTGGAGTCTCGATAATCCGAGCTCCAATAATCCGAGCTTCTTTTTCTGATATATCTAAAGATTTTATCTAAAAATATTGTCAAACATTTAATTAATTTAATGCATAAAATTTTAAATTATGTATGAAGGACTATTTCAAAAAGGTTAAAAATGCATGTACATATATACCTATTAAAATTATATCCATATATGTATTTTAGCATGATTTTATTTCAAAATTTCATTCATTTCTTAACATCATTACAGTAATACAAATTTTTCGATAATTTGAGGGGATCTCGGTTCCGTTTAACTCGGATTATCGAGACTCCACTGTACCTTTGAACGAAAGGTAAGTATGGGTTATCGTTCAGTTGCAACTTGTTGGAGTGCAAAAATCATCCTAAACGGAAAAGAATTTTTTATAAATATTAAATACTACATAAATATTTTATCGCACGCACGCACGCAGTGTGTGTGTGTGTGTGTGTGTGTGTGTGCGTGTGTGCGTGCGTGCGTGCGTGCGTGTGTGTGTGTGTGAAAGAGAGAGAGAGAGAGAGAGAGAGAGAGAGAGAGAGAGAGAGAGAGAGAAAGAGAGACTTAAGCAATTAAGATATTTATTCGGTATGAAAAATAAATATTTTAATACATAATTATTTGAATACAAATAAATATTTAAATATAAATAAATTTTTTTTTTTATATTTGGCGCCGCCAAACCAAATAAATATCTTAATTGCTTTAGTATGTTAACAATCATTTTTTATAAACTAAATTACATACTATCTTATCAACTATGATAACAATAATTTTACATATATATCTAATTCCTAATCTAATCCTTATTTTATAATACAAACGCATACAAACGCAGGAGAAAGAAAAAACGAAAGACACAAACACACATACACTTGCGCACGCGCGCAAACACACACACACACACACACACACACACACACACACACACACACATCTACGCACGCACGAACACATTAAGAGAGAAAGGATTAGACAATTACGATATTTATGCGTAATTTATTCGGTTTGGCGGGGCCAAGTATTTAAAAAAAAAATTTATTTATATTTAAATATTTATTTGTATTCAAATTATGTGTTAAAATATTTATTTTTCATACCGAATAAATATCTTAATTGCCTAAATCTCTCTTTCTCTCTCTCTCTCTCTCTCTCTCTCTCTCTCTCATTGCGTGCGTGCGTGCGATAAAATATTTATGTAGTATTTAAATATTGATATGTTGTGCGTGCGATAATATATGTAAAAATATATTAAAATATTTATTTGTATTAGAATAATTATTTTTATTAAAATATTTATTTGTTTGCTTTATATTATCTTCTATATTTTTTATTTATATGGCCGCACAACAACCGTTTTTTGTAAGCGCACAGCTGCGCGCCTTCTATCGGCGCACAGCAGCCTTATATCGGCGCACAGCAGCCAATATTTTAATATCAATAGGTATTCATAGTCTGATATTATCTTTAAGTTTATTTTGAGTTCATCTTCAAATGCTTCGTAATCAATGAAACAATTAGTATCTGAAGATAAACTCAAGACAATTTTATATATAAGATCAGACTATGAACACTAGCCAAATCGTACTAGTGAAAAAATAGATGTTTTAATTTATCCATTTTTATAGTTGGAGCGCACTTTCTTGATATCACATTTTTTGTAAAAAAAATTAATTTCTTGTCCTTTTTTTTGTATATAAGATTAGACAATGAATATTGTGGATACTGGCCAAATCGTACTATAGTGAAGAAATAGATGTTTTAGTTTATATAACTATCCATTTTTACAATTGGAGCGCACTTTTTGTTAGGATTTTACACATTTTGTAGTAATTATTATCTTTTTGAGGCGTAATTTTGTACAAGAATTGTTTTTTTTAGGCATTTTCTGAGCGCGTATACTTGGCGCATTTTTGTACCTTTTTTTGAAAAGGTAATTTTTTGTGATTTCACACATTTTGTAGTAATTATTATGTTCAGTATATTTATTTTTTATCAACTTTTTATAAGAAAAATATGTAAAGATCTTTAGCACCTCTAGGCCATTGTCTTTTCTTAATTTGTGCATCATCAGCCTCAATCCAAATATTAGACATTCCTTCTCTACATATACTTGTGTAATGTCCTTCCTCAATACTTGTACTATTGTGAAATATAGCATTCATTACTTTATACGATTGTCCAGCTATTAATATTTTAGTCGTTGGAATAGCACTTACATTAAATTTACGTATTTCTTTTACTAGATACTTTATCATTTTGTGATGAAAACAATACTAAATGTATGATAATTATATCTTTTGTTAATGTTAATTTATTCTTAAATAATATTTCATTTCCGGTACAATATACACATGATCCGTTACTATCTGATTGACACCAATGTGAAAATGTAGCATTTAATATATCGTTGAGATTATAACTTTACTTTTTAAATTGTTAATAGGTATGTTGCGACAACGGATCAGCCTATAACAAAGATCAAATTGTAAGCAAATAAGTTTGATTGAAAATAAAATTTTATTAGTTTACAAGAAAGATGTTTAATGTTTGAAAACATATCTTATAATTTTTAATAAGCCTTATCATTCAAAAACTATAGAAATATATATTAATTTTTAAAAACTTGCCCTGTGTGTGTGTGTGTGTGTGTGTGTGTGTGTGTGTGTGTGTGTGTTTTAACACAGAAACATTTACTATAATATAACTATTAGTTATATTATAGGACATAATACTTACCCAGATAGAAATGCATGCAGAAAAATTTAAGCATCCTTTTAATTTAAAAATACAATGTATAATATATTGTGTAATAAGTCTAAATCTAACTTTCAAAATCATTAATTCTAAATTTAATTATTGTAATATACATATAGTAGCAAGCTTTAAAAAATTGATTCCTAAAATAAATTCTTATATAATTGTATAATTAGAGCAAATCATCTCGGTACAATTATTACTACATATATTTCAGAAATTAATTTTGTAATTATTATAAAAATCATTGCAGCATAAAATTGTGCAATTATTATTCAAGTAATAATAAGAAATTTTTTATTTTTTAAGTAATTTTGCTTGTTAATTTTTTCAATATTTATCATTTATAATTATAAAATATTTTTTAGCAAAAGATATGCGTTTTGCAGAATAACCTTATGACAATTATTGCGAAATGCTGTGAATAGAAAAAAGCAATAATTATACATTTATTACAAAAATTTTCTATCTGGGTATGTATTAATGCATTATATTGAAATATAATTGCCTGTTTGTTCTCTCTAAGAGTTTCACGCGAAGAGGTAACTTGGTGAAACACAGCCTGTTACACACGGGTATCAAACGTAAGTCTTGTCATGTCTTATCACATGTTTATTCCACAAAAAAAATTATTATACATACATATATAAATGTAATATTTTTTAAGTAAACTGCATTGTTTTACTTATTGTATTTGTTATGTACAGATGTATTTTTGCATTGTTTTTCAGCATTCAAATGCGATAAGTGTCCGAAAGCTTTCTCGGCAAAATTGTCGTTGCAAGTACATCTCAATACCCACAGATACGAACCGCCTCAATCGTGCATCAAATGCAACCGAGTGTTCATCCGGCAAGATTGCCTGATGCGACACATTCGCGCGAAGCATTGGAAACTATTGGAAGATGAAATGAACGAGGTAAAAGGAGGAATTTGCAAACGCAGCTATATAACATCACGTCGGCCGCTGCCGCCAAAATAAAAACTGACGAATCTAGAAAACTATCTATTGACGAGTTGTTGAATCTCGCCATCATAGATCTCTTCAGGATACTTATCGACGAGGGAACATTACAGGTATAGTTTATTTAACTTTATTATACATTGCCTTTTATATTAAAATTAATTACTGATTTAATTATAATATTAGCAATTGTTTGGCTGGCCGGAGGCACCAACACAAGACATCCTCGAAGTCGTGATCAAAGATGCGGACAAGAGCCGATAACATCGGAGACGAATGTAATATTGACCGAGAGGCTACGACAAAACGTCAAGCTTCTGTTCACCGTTGTCATCGACACAGTGAACGATGAAACGGTGAAGTCTCTATTGACAACGAAAACGGTGGACGATGTCATTTTCCACGTTTTAGAAATATGTAATCAAGATTAGAAACGGAGAGATTACACAAAAAAGGTTCATAGTTCTTTTTAATTTTGAATATTACATTATAATTGATGTTAGCAGAATAAATACCATACTGCATAAGAATTATAGTGCAATAATACAGATATAATTCTTGGTACTTTTGTTTTTAACATTATTATATTTTTATTTTTATGTATGCGTTTTTCGATGCGATTATGTCACTTTAACGTTTACCGTATTGCAAATACGAAATTGCAAAAACTCCCTATTATTACATCTTTATCATGGGCAATTACTATAAACATTTAATTGGTATTAAATCTTACTTTGTAATTAATAATACATGTCCAGTATATTGAAGAAAATTATCAGGAATTATTAACAATGTAATTTTTGTATCAAAATTTTTTTCAAATTTTTTGTCAAAAATTAAAATAAACTATTGTAATTTACAGTAATTACGGATATAATTCGTTCTCAAAATTTTCTGTCGTAAGCTGTACAAGTGTACGCGCCGATATAAAAATGGATTTCTCTTTTAATTTCTTTTTTAAAAAAAGGTCTTTTCTATATATAAAAGTAATATTATAATATTAGCAATTATTTTCTTAAAAACGGTTTTCTCTATATAAAAATACAAAAAAACCATTAAAATAGCCACTGAAAAAGTATATAATTTTTCTTGCATATTATGTTTCTTATATGATAATTCTTAAATCATATATCCTTTTTGTAAAATAGTAAATTCAATTTTTTTATTGATAAAAGAATAAGGTGTAAAAGAATAAGGCGTAAACATTTTATTATTTATATAATAATTCAATACGTTGCTAAATATCAATATTGTTGTTACATATACATACATGTATATTTGGGTATGTATGTAATAATGATTGATGTAGATGATTAATTTGATCTATTTACAATAAGCGTATAATAAACGACTGAATACCGGTTACTCCCTCGCAAACGATCCATGCATACACATATACGTAGAAACGTATGCATGTAATTATTTAAATATCACATATTTTACATTTATATCTGAGAAAACACGTTATATTTTATTTTCTGACAGTGAGTTCTAATTGAAAAATGAAATATCTACGAAGAGCTTTTGTATATTTTTAGATATGTTGCTTTCATCCTTGATAAAATTAATCGCGCAAATACTCTGTATCTCTTTCTAATTACGTGCAATTCTAGATCAATATACATATTGCGAGACCGTAGACCGGTAAATCGTTAACGCGCCGCACTAACATTTGTAATATATGCCTGATGTGTCACGCATCTTGAATCTAATTTTCTCTTACAATCTAATCGCTCCGTATCGTAACGCATATGAGACGTATGTAGTATTGATATTACTGTCACTTGGGCAGTGTTTGTTCCTTACGAGAACAATATCAACGAGGAAAAGATTCTTTCTTCTTTGTTGATATATTGATTATGCGATATCTCTTACGTATAATTTTATGTATATATTATAATATATATACCATGTGTTATAAGTATGTTGTGGAATCCTTAAATAATGCGATATTATTTTTAGTCTTTTCCCCAAACATTCTCTATTGAAACGTAGTCTCTTAATTAATGAAATATATTCCAACTATATTATGGCACGTAAACGATCCGTGTTATAGGCCACGTTTAATATTTTGTTTACAAAGTATCTATCGACGGAAATTTGATAAGCGATTATTAATTATCGCTTTTGTATAATTAAAACGAGTAGAGAGACGAGCAAACCCAATTGCCTTTTACGATCGGAAATCAGATTCTATGTATTTAACGCCGTATCGCATTAATTGCGAAAAAACTGCATACGAAAAAAACTTTTTCTTTGTCTCGATAATTAAATTTAAACGCTAATACGTTATTAATTTATCACTAGCGTAATCCGTGCAGAGAAAATCTAGTAATAATCATTATTTCTCAGAACGTTACACAGTTCAATTTACAATTTCGATTGTGCTCGTAGACACAAACGAAGTATTATACATTGCGTTTTATCGAGATACCTATCTTCGAATTTTCACGACTGTTTAACGAGCTCGATATTTGTCTATTGTTTTAATATGGCTTGAAAGAATAACACTACGACGTTATTCGATTTGAAATTCATAAAAGTTTTGTAAAACGTGACGTAAGTGTCAGCTTGATGAAATAGATTTTCAACTGCATCTAACGCGATAGAAATATTGCTTCGCGTTCATCGATGATTATCTCATATTGTTACAAGATAGACTTATCTCACGCTTCGATCGGGCGGATATTTTATCCTCGATGTAACATACATATGTTATATAAGTATATGTATATATCTAATTGTAAGGAATCAACGTGTTTTTTTCTAACAGGATTGAAAATTTCACCTAACATACATAGAAGAATATACGTAATGTATTGTCACACTAATACTCCTAATTAGTATTTCTCATGAAAGTAGTCAACTTGAAATTGAATCACTCCAATCGATTGGAAAGTGGTCGAGCCAAGGATCAAATGTTTTCTTGATCTTCGTTGTCTTCACCACCGAGATTTTCCTCGCTGTCTTGCCGATCGATTGCCACGAAAATGGCCACGAAGCCTTTGTTTGAGATTGTATCATCCGTTCTGAACCTTACTAGTAGCGCCTCATTTATGGAGATAAAATCAGTAGTATTCTGTAACATATATAGCAATCGCAATTTTTCATACAAATTTTTTCTTTTATATATATCTTTGCGTTTCTATTATTTCGATATAACGTTATTGAAAGTGTTCGAGAAAATTGAAAAGCTATACTTACGGAATTACCGCAAAATCGACCGTATGGTGGACTGGACGCGTCTAAACCAGAGAAAACTTCGACAAAGTCATATCCACAATCAGTTTCGTATTCTAAGTGGAATGAAAGAAAGGATAGGTGAACATTTTTGCCAACTGGTGCTTCTATCACCCAGTCACAGTCAGTTCTGTGATCGTAATGGTAATAGCCGTATTTGGCGTGAGAATATAAATGTTTCACTCTATCCGTTGCCATAAGATGACCACCGCAGGCTGTAACGCAAATTAGAGTTATTATACGCATAACGTAATTATAAGCAAAATTCTCTCGTAAAGTCAATCAGTGAAACTTCAATGAAACTCACTGTCAATCAGCGATTGTACATTAATTATCAGTGATAAATATATCACTGAAATTTCTCAGTGCTATACTTATCACTGAAATCAGTGATTATACACTGATTGACTTTAAAAGAGTATCATGACTTAAATTATGTATTTAAAAAATTCTTTATTCACATTTTGATATTATACTTTAACATTTAGGCTGGACTCGTAAAGTGAGCATGTATCTACATAACATTTATTATAGAAAAATCCACGCGTATGTGCTTTATAAATCCAATATTGACCAATCAAATCCTCGCGTTAAAATTCATTACCAAGACTATTAGAAAAGAAGACTACCTGTGCTGTGCATGGCCAAGAAACCTTTTCTCTGCACGGACGCGTCACTCTTGAAAACCATATACATTTGATTGCCCGTAGCAAGAATCGGATGTGGTTCCTTGTTGCCGCAAAATCTACCTAAAGTAAGGCTATCCGGCGAGTCTCCATCGTAAATGGCAATGTGATCGTACGCGCATTCTTGATGCGGTTCCATCTCGAAAACTTTAAACACCTATGACATTGTCATTATATTAATATTAATATTAATATTAATATTAATATTGTCATATGTTTTCTTCTCCAAATGCTCTCTTATATTTTCCTTTTTCTCATTTCATATCTCTTTGAGACAATATCTTTTCTTACAGTGTACGATAACGTTACATAAATTTTGTATACGAAATAACGGTACGAACCAATTTTATCCGATGGCCTGGCTTCGTAGTGAAATGCCAAACGCAATCCTTACGGCCAGGATAATAATCCGGATAGTTCGGTGAGGAGATTGATCCCATGGGCGTAGTAATCTCGTATTTGCAGCCACCCTCTTTGCAATCGTGATCGTTTTCGTGAAGTGTGAATCCATTGTGGCAAGAGCACTGATAAGAACCTATCGTATTCTTACATTCGTGCTGACACCCACCGTTGTTATTGGCACACTCATCCATATCCGTGAAAAATACGGCAGCAAAGCCTGATTTTTGGACGCTGTTCAATAAAACGCGCAGAGCAAATGATAAGAAATATTGATTGTTTTTGCCGGCACTACCCCGGCTAATGTTTTATACCGTATTTAATAAAATAATTTAAAGTGAAAGTGCTAAAAAAATGTTTCGATTGATTCTTTCAGTCATCGCGTGGTATCTTTAATAAATATTATTTCCAAAATAAGACGTTTTTTTGTATTCTATGTGAATCCAAAAATCTAATTAAATAAAGAAAATGTTTGAGTGTTCTTGACATAAAAGACAAATAGATTTTTTTATATTGAGGTTTCTTAAGATCGAATCATTTTACGAAAAATGATACAACGATTGAAGGATAAAGGTTAAAAAAATTAAATATTTAGTATCAGTATTTTTGTACTTTCTCATTAGGAAATTGTGGTTCCTAAAATACTTTTGTACTTTTTCTAAAATATTCTCGATTTTAATATAGTACCTTATTGTACGATATTAACAAATCGATTTTCAATCTTTTAAACATTTAATCGAGGAAAAAGCATGGGAGGGAAAAAAAGTGAAACGTATAGTATTCTATATTCTACATCGAGTAAAATACTGATAAAGATGAATAAATGCATATGACGAAAGATATGACGTTACATTTCTGTAGCATGTAAAAAATTTAATATATGTGAGCTAGACACTAAGAAGATAGATGACGTAAAGTAAAACCTGTTATCAGATGTGAAGGTAATCCTCATAAAATTGCCCTCGGATGTGATAAGTGGCGGTAATCGCGCGCCACAAAATACCCCATGCTTTCTGAGAACGTCGTCGCCAAGTTTGCTCGCCACTTCCACAGAATCGTATTCGCATTCTTCCTGGTACACGTTGTTGCCCTCGAGATCGAAGTGCGTGAAATTTAGAGTGATGCGATATTGAGGTGGAGCAATAATCTCCCAGACACAATTTTTGTTTCCTGGATAAGTTTCGGGAAACGATGGACTCGTGATAGTGCCATTGTTATCGTCGAAAAATCCACCGCAAGCATCTACGAAAATAGAATTTTATCATATTGTATTTTATTATGATTGATTGGTTTAACACTAGAAATACGGATCATTTCTGACCGTTTCTATTTTTTTAAATTAATATCCTATTTCTTGTATAAAAGATAGAATTTTGAAATTTTATAACTTTTTATCAATCATTTTCTTTATTCTGAATTTATAAAATTTCAGAAACTTATCTTTTACACAAAAATTAAAATATTAAATAGAGTAAAAAATAGAAATGGTTAGAAATGATTATTCGGTATTTTTAGTGTTAAAATTAAACAAATTTTTCGCTCTTATGAGAAATCGTTCTTTACCTTCGCAATGTTTACCGTCAGAATGTAACTCATAGCCAATTTTACAAGAACATTCGTATCCACCGAGTGTATTGATACAATCGTGCTCGCATCCGTGATCCGTTAACACGCATTCGTCGAATTCTAAAAACATCAAAGTAACTTATCGTTCACCATCTTTCCTGCTATTCTACTGCTTTCACTGTATTACGCACCCTTCATGAAAGTTGCCGAGAAACCGGCCTTTTGAACAGAACCGTCGCTGACAAACTTAACGAGCAGCTTATTCCCCGTCGACTTAATATCTGGCGGTATCTTGTACCCGCAATAAACGCCGATTAAGGGGGAATCGTTGTTATGCCCGTCACGCACTTCAACGTAGTCGTACACGCAATTGTCATGGTTCTCGATCTCGAAAGATTGGAACTTCAAGGCCACTTGATAATCTTGAGGTACGGACAGCTTCCACACGCACTCCTTGCTGGATTGGTACTCCTCTGGATAATTTGGTGACTCCAGGTGTCCTACGCCATCTAATTCAACATCACCGCCGCAAACGGCCTCGTAACTTGCCGTGAAGCCACGATGGCCACTCTGCCTGCTGGACGTCACATACGTTACCAGCATACGACTTCCACTCGACACTATCGGCTCATGCATCTTGCCACTGCCGCAATATCGACCTTGAATTAAATAAACGTCAAGAGTTTGAGTGAATTACTTATGGAATCATAAGATCTCCTGGCAAGCAGTTCCCTGATTAACAAAAATTGTAAATTTATTAACCTTTCACTGAAAAAAAGACTGATTAAAAACGGACGAATCAGAAAATCTTGTAAGATTGATCTAATATTCTGGTTATTATAATAGAACTCAATACTTTATAACTTATAAAAACCAGAATTCCTATTATAATAGAATATTTCATCAATTCTACAAGATTTTTCTGATTCGTCCGTTTTTTTTCAGTGTTCAAGCCGAAGCGTGACACCTTAAGATTCCAATATAAAACATCAATTTGTATTTTTTGCAACAAAACAAATAATATTTGTTCAGAATTCAAACGGCAAACTTTATATTTTATTATAAAAAAATGTGTGTTATTAAACATTGAATTTGTAAAAAATCCCGCGTAATGACTGGAAGGTTAAAGTTATGTCACATGGATATCTCTTACGCTTCTTGAACATTCTTTCGTTAATCTTTCGTATTTGCCTCATCGGAATTGTTGGACCCGAGCGTACTATACTTTTTTGAATATAAATTCTTACCTAAGGAAAAATTAAGGAAAAAAAATTCTTACCTAATACTCGACTCTTATACCAGTACCCGTCTCGAATCTCAAGGTAGTCGCTGCGGCAATAATCACTTTTGAATATGTCGAGGGACGTGATATTTAGTACGATACGTTCGCCATGCGTCGCCGTAATCCTCCATTCGCATCGTTCTCCATCGACAGACGGAGAATTATTCGGATGATTCGGTGATCCGAAGCTGCCACTGTTCTCCTGAAAAGTTCTACCGCATTCTGCAAAAATTCATCAGTCGTTCAAATCTATCTATTTAATCGGGTTAAGCTAAATTAATCAAACGACATATCTGGCATATATTTCAGATGAAACGAAACCAAAGAGATTTGAAATATTTCAATTTTAGCGTATTTATACTTCTAATTTTTATTTCCATCAGTATATTTAGTACTGTATGATTAAAAAATTTTATCGTAAAAACTGACGAACTGTTGAATATTAAAAATCAAATCTCCTCTTTTTGAGGCATTTTAATTTTTATAGTTATAGTTACAATTTGAAAATTCCAACAAAATTTTTATTTTGCATTAACTTACTGTGACACTTATATAAAAGATTCGTTTGTGCGATGTCGCCCTCGCTCAATCTAATTCTTTGTCCGATCTCGGGTCTCTTCTTTCCTTGGCTTTCCATAGGTAAGATCGTGTCCAAGTAAGTGCCTTTCGAGAAGGTATTCTTTGCGTAATGCATAATAGAGTCATAATCATAGGGTAAACCGAGTGAATTGACTTCTTCTTCTGTCAATTTATTGAAATTGTACTCCTGACCTGCAACAAGACATAATACTTTTACCGAAAAAGAATCTCTTCGTGTGGAAGAATCTCTTTAAGATGCAATGCGCGCGTGTGTATAAATATTTCTCTTTAAATAAATTAAAATAATTTAAAATTATCTAAAGAGCAAGTTTATCTGTTTATAACAGTGAAAGTGTTTCAATTTTCGATTAGGCATTCTATTAATAAAACTTATCGTCAAGGAAAAAAACGGTTTGCAAATTCGTGAGATAACGCGAAAAATGATTGATTAGTTATCAATAGTGCCATATATATATTCCTCGATTACAAGGAAATAAACTTTCGATTCATACGTATATTAATAACTTTATATATTACCTTGTAATATGGATAATTTGATTTTTTAAATTTTTGTAGTTATTAGAATTTTCGACTAACTGTATTATTAGCTATTTCGTGACATAACGGCTAGCAACTACGGAAGCAACTACGGTTTAAACGGTAGTTTACGTGACTAGTGGTCTTGAGCAGAAACTCAAACGGATTACGATATAACAAGCTATTTCGCCAACTGAACAATGCGTTAGGATAGATGATGATGATTCAGAAGCATCCCATTCACATAATAGCTAATACTGGTGACTGGTGAAATGTGAAATGTGAAATGACAATCATTGTCGATAATTCCTGGTGCTTGTCCCGTGCAAATAGTCAGTCTGCCACATTACTATTGTTATTCCCAATGATCGATGACATTTGCACGTAATTAAGTTAGACGATTAATTTTAAACGAAAATAAATTTCGATCACGAAAATAAACAATTACTTGGAATGGTATTGCTTTACGGTAAATATGTGGTCCAAGGGACGTATGTACATGTATGCTTTCCGAAGAAATCCTACTCACGTTCATCAAATATCGAATGACTATATGACAACTCTGTGAAATTTGTGAAAATTGGTCTGCAAGTATTGAATATATTATTGTATGTTTGCAAAAGAAAAAGGAAAGTGCATGTTCAAGAATACTGAATATATTCTTTTATTATCAACTATTTTTCTATTAATTAACAAAAAAGATATATTACACGCACCTTGTGACATATGTAATAAATGAAAATATTTTTGAAACAATTATCGAGTCGATATCAAATACAATTGTCTGATACCATAAAATTTTCGACGCATTGATTTTTCAAAATTGAGTCTGACGTTAACGTTTTTAATAATTAAGACCAAATGATGAACATTTGTACAAGTGATTGAAGATGAAATATATTTTCAACGAGCAGAGTACGTGCAAGTGCATTTCCGATTTTAAATATCCGCAGTCTCTTTAGCTTAAAAAAAATATCAGGATCACATTTTAGATTAAATTAGATATAATATGGGATGAGACGAAAGATAAAAGACCCAAAGTGCCGTACTGAAATATTGTTCTTTTAAGCTCTGAAATAAGAGCACCTCTTTGAAAGTGCCCAGCAGAATGCAATTAGGGCATAATTATAACGCTGACAATCTCTCAAATCGGTCCTTGCACAAGCCTTGAGCGATACTTTGGATAATGTTTTTCATTATCTAAATGGACTTTCCGTGTGCATGTCGTTATGTCAATATGCTTCAAAACTCAATAATGTTTTATAATAGTATATTATATATTTTTTATATATTTTATTCAATCGTACGCTACGCGATGGCTGATAAAATCTCGCCAAGTAAAATCCATCCCAGGTCCTAAAAGTGAAAGTTAGGGATTTGACAAATATTCATGTCAGTTCCCGTACCGAAAAGATTAATAAAATCAATTTAAAAATGATTTAAAAAGATATATGGTGAATGAATAAGTAACGAATACCACTATAACGGTGATCTAAATACAATTATAACTTTGACTTAATAAAAGAAATCCGTTCAAAAATTTATATACAGACTGATTCCAGATAACCCGGCCAACAAAATCTAAAAAAGGGCCTAAAAAAGAACAAGAATCACTTTTACCATGTTTTTTTGTCTGACAATACCTCGTCATTATTGCTACTTTGGAAATGTATTTTTCTTTTATTAAACTCGATATAATTTTCAAGAGATTAATTTAATCATTGGTAATAACAATGAATTAATTAATTATAAAATTATAGCAAAATTCCGTTCACGATATTGATATTATTAGCGACGTGACATCTTTCTTTAGATATATCAGAGAAGAACCATTAACGCAAGAGCGCATCGTATTATTGTTGTAAATGCAAATCCACGTAAATAAGCGCTTGCATTTACTGTACTTGGATTTATTTAACATAGGCATTATTGACATTAACTTACGTGAAGGGGTCATGCCACCCACATGCGCAGTACATATTCACAATTTCAGAATAAATCAGATATCACCACTTACCACTCATAATATTGTCGCGAATGATTTGCACATGACGGTCCCGATCCGGTCGTGTGTGTTCGTGCCAAAATCCAACGACGTGGCCCAACTCGTGTACAACTATACCAAACTTGTCACAGTTTTTCCCAATACTAATAGCCTGCGGTCCATTACCTCTCTTACCAACGAAAGAACAACATCTACCGAGAAAAGTACAATATATCGTTAAACACGTACATATTCTCCATGCTAAAGTTCTTTATCTTTTATCCTTTTAAAATCACATAAATGATATCAGGGTATTTTATTCAGGATTATAAAATATCCTGATATCTTTTATATCGCTGTAATTATCAAGCGAAAGAGAAACAGGAGGAGGATTAGGCTACCGCTTAAAATAATAATAATAATTTTAAATTAAAGTCGCTTATATATATAAAAAGATAAGAACAAGGACGACAAATTATGCAAATTACGTTCTATAAATATAATAGTCCTCTATTATGCACGAGGCGTATACTCACCCGCAAGGTCTTTCCGTGAACAAAATGTAATTAGGATGCTCTCTAGGCACCCTCTCTACAAATTTGACGCAAGTGAAATTCTCCCAGTGTCTCATCGCCTGCTTGAACAAGGCCTTATGCGCACCGGAAAAATTTCCATCGATCTCGTAGGGGATCACACCATGATCCCACACTCGTTCCTTCCTCGCAGTAGCTGCCCGTCGTATTCTGCTTAAATACACGTGCCTCGTGCCGCTCTTGTTCGCCAAGTACTTCGGTTTGTGTTCTATATCGTAGAACTCGATGGAACGGAGACGTCGATCGTGTACAGAAACGATTTCGTCCGATGTATCAGCAATAAGGTCATGTTTTCGTCGAGTACAATGATTGTGAGAACATCTACGAAAAATTCTAAGGATATACAAACATGCGAATCATACACCGGCTGCGATTCACTTACAAATGTAGCGAGGTATTTTTCTCCTATCTTTTAGCGAAGAAAGAAGGAGAAGAAGAATGCTTCGAAACATTTGTACATTGTTAAATTCATAATGTCAAATTATAAGTTATTTTTAGCTATTCCTTAGGTTGCTCTAATATATCGTTAATTTACTGAAACAATGGAGTTAATAACTATATATTTTGTATTAAAATAATAATTTCGATAGACATGGTAAAAAATAACCGAAAAATGGTAAATGGTAAAAAATACCGAAAATAAGAGAAAATGGAAAAAAATAACAAAATATGGTTTATTTTTATCTAATTCAAGAAATTGGTTTAAATTTGATCTTTTAATATTTGACAGTGTAACATCAAGTGGACTGCAGCCAGTATCAAATTCTGGCTCCAATGGCAACAATATTTTATTTAATAAACTTTTATTTTTATCTTCTGGCAAGCAGAATACATCAAAACGAATATGTAAATTGAAAACGTGGATAAAATCGCAATCAGAAATATTACACGTCTGCCTGCTGTGCGTTGCGAAACATATAATTCTAAAAGTAACGTAAAAAGTTCTTTTCTCAATTCTAAAATCTAAAATCCAAAACATAAGCATTTGTAACGTGCAGAACGATTCCGAAAGTATAGCGATAAAAGCAGGTCGCTAAGCGTATATTGAACGCATTGTGGACGCGTAACTTTTTACGAGAGCGAACAAAATTGGCAATTGGCGTTGGCAATTGCGACGAAACGCAACGTTAAGGATCACGTTTTATTGTATTGCGATTGGCAAACATTGGAGAAATGAAGAGTAAAATCTAACTGTAATAACAAAACAAAACAAAACAAATGTTAGTAATGTTGATCTAATAACAATAGCCAACGATAGCTGTAAAATCGCTATTCAAAATTTCACGTAATTTCGCACTTTCCGCATGTTTTCTACATTCCCACATATTTCCTCTTTGTGGGGGGAGAGAATATCGAAAATAAGAGAAAAATACAACGAGTTGTACATATATATAGTCAATCGATATATGAATGACGCATTGTAATGCAAACGACCTATTAATTTGTACAGAGAAAATTATTTCTTTGAATTTAATAAATTTTGTTGAAATTAAACAAATGCAATCATTGAAATAGTTTAATTAATTTGGACTATTTCGATGATTAAATTAACAAATATTAATGATTGTATCACTCTCGAAAAAATGTATATATTTAATTAAAATATATTTTGAAAAAAATAAAGTTAATCTATTTGTATAAATCTATGCGGTTATTCTAATATTATTCTAAGTAATAAGTTAAGTGAAACGAAGCTCTTTGAAATCAAACGTATTTAAAGTGTTAATTCAAATAATAAGTATAATAGTTTTTTTTCTGTAAAATAATATGATTTAATGCAAGGAAACAATCAAGTTTTTATTCAATATAAAATAATGTTATGTACAAAATAATATCTTTTTAATAAAATAAATAGTCAAATGACAATAGAATACATATATTAAATGCAAAGAAACGTTTTTTTTCTGTGTAATAAAGGGTGCGATCGGTAGCAAGGACTGCCGGAAAGGAGCAAGGACTGTGAAAGATCGCCCTACTGCTGTACCTGTCATTCATCTATCAAGATCTCGTAGTAAATATATAGAAAATCACGCCGCGCCACCGAGTGGTCCGTGTACCGTGGCCCTTACAATTAGACAAGGCGTTCCTGAATCAGCAAAGCGTTACAATTACGATTAATTAGCGAGTCTTGCGTGTAAGTCGCCCTCAAGTAAGTATCGCGAGAGGCAAGGAGAAGTACAGTAGAGTACGTTAATGAATCCGGCCGAGACCGGAGCATTTACCGTGCTTCCTCTATGTACGTAGCTCGTTGCGCCCAGTTGTGCTGTGTAGCGAGAAGATTAGCAATCTATTCCGCTGCTTCGACAATATTACGGATCTTTTTGAAAGAGGGGCGTCATAGAAGGAGAAAGAAAAAATAAAACTGAACAACTGTTTGCGAACGCTGATATTTCTATTGACAATCGTTCCTGTTAAAAAACGATGCGAACTGATTGGCGTTACTCGAATTTATAACTGACACTTAAACATACAATACTTGTATATGACAATTAATGTAATAAACGTTCTCAAATCTGA
The DNA here is from genome assembly GCA_021460005.1 of Tetramorium alpestre. Classification (NCBI taxonomy): domain Eukaryota; kingdom Metazoa; phylum Arthropoda; class Insecta; order Hymenoptera; family Formicidae; genus Tetramorium; species Tetramorium alpestre. The sequence continues at coordinate 61,119 of JAJVSH010000121.1, read as the reverse complement.
CAAAATTTACCGCGTACTTGGGTTTTAAAATCATTTTCGAGATGATTGAGCATTTCAGCGAGAAGCAAATATTTGAGAATCTAAAGAAAAACACAAACGGGGCCATTTATTAAACATCATATTATAAAGGTCTTGGTTTGGCCTCACGAAGCTTCGCAGTCGTGTAGCACACACTCTGCACATGTATATGTCAGTGTGTTAATCTCGTAGGGGTGAAAACCCAAAAGGGTCGCGATATATACATAGGGATTGGGGTGCGCACCGGACGTAGATTGAGCTTTGAAACACGCTTACGAAAGCGCGTGTTTACGCCCTATATCCGATATCGTGAAACATGATCGTATGGTGGTGATTCCCGACGAAGCTCTAGAGAACTCCGGGGGAGGAGATTCAGCCTCGCTGGACCCGCGAATGAGGCGTGTACGTAACATGGATCGGTAGAAGCTCTAGAAAGGATGAGCGGCGCTTTAAGTAAACCATAACGGATTTTCTTTTTTCCGACTTTGTAAACTAAAATAATGGCTGTTTGCCGGTTTGCCAAAGTTTTCGTTAGACTGTATAACTTGTTATACTGAGCGATCTTTTCTACTCAGCACGTATATATTCGATTTCGTTATTTATCTACACAGATCTCTCCGCTCCGATGGTTCCTATATCATTGATAGTGATGTGACTGGTGTCCAGAATGCAGTCCAGAAAATGCAATCAAAATGATGATAATTCGATACATCGCCGTTAAAAGAGTAAAAGGTAATAATGAGTAAAAAGTCGAAAGCTTTTTTTCGCATTTAATTAAGAAGGAGATACTCTCACGAGCGTATACGATAATGCGAGCAACCTACCTACCTGATCGCAGGCATACGAGGTATACGAAATGTCGCTGCCAATGCTGACAAGTTATTGGCAGTTCGAGGGCTGAAAATGTCCGGACGTATGGGGTAGTATCAGACCCCATTTTCCAGCTTTACGACGACGGCCATTGTTATTGGCATTGCGAGATAGCTGCCGCTAGCGGAAATACCGTTGGCGATACTTAGAAATTGATGCGCTCGCCAGTAGCCAAATGGAAGAGTGATAGGGCCACGCCAAATCGCAAATCTCGCGCTCGCAATCTTTTCCGACAATTTAATTGCGCGTCCACGGTAAATCAACGTGAGTCCGATCATTTTACTCTTTATGTCCGAAATGATTTACGCGTTCTCGTAATGTATCACGAAAGATATCACAAATAGTCCCAGTCAACCCGAAACATTCCAGTAAGATTCTTACAATATAGAATGTTATTATATTGCTATAATATTATGTGTTGGTTGGGGTGCCTTTAATATATAACTATGTATATATAGCATTATCGACTTGTGTCATCTAACCAGCATCATCAATTTATGTCATCATTATTATCATTATATATCAAGAATTACTATGAATGTTAGCGATGAAAGAGATTAAATATCGAATCCAAGCAAAATGGAAATAAATAACTCGTTATGCTAACTAATCTATTACAGAGCTAATATACATAATAATAACGTTTTACATTATAATTTGCATATTAAGTATAATAGAATCGAATATCTACATTTGAATAAATTTGTGATCGCATTTTCCTACCTTCCGCGATGATGACGTCGACGTCGTCGGTTTGCGATACTTTGCGTACTCGTTTCGGGTTGCGCGGTAAATGTTTCCTTGCCGCCCGTATGTGTGCGACCTACATATTTATTATCCTCGAGAATTAAAGTTGTAGGGGTTGAAAATTCGAGAGGCATATCCGATTGTCTAGCTGTCACTGATCTCGGTGTCGAAGGCCTCCTGGAAAGCTGTCGATGAGCTTGTTGTCCAGAATGCCTTTTCTTCGACGCTTGGGTAGAGAGCTCCAATCTGATAGACACAATAGTAGGCGCAACTGTCAATCGGTATCATTTTTTTCTTCGTCGTTTACGTGTATTTAACTGTATAAAAATAATGTAACGTCGTAAATAACTAAAACAGCGTTAAGTATTTCCAGAAAATATATATTTTTACGTTCAGGACAGATAGCAAACGATGATATTATTTTATCATACACAGCGCATTTTCCGTTGAAATTTGTATCGTATTTTTCTATCTATAATTTACGTCAACGCTTGTGATAATATTCTCTCACGCGTAAAGTACTTAGAAGAATATGCATTACGCAATGAAGAAAGATGACAAATATTAGATATGTTTCATTTAATTATTGAAACGTATAGTATAGGGTAATTAAATTCATTGTAATACCTGAATTCAAAGCCCTCGTCTTTCACTGCGGGATTAGTATCGTCGTTTCTAGCACTAAAGCTGAAACCATCATTGGATTCGTCACCCGTGCTATATTGGTTGCGGTTTATCATGATGGGCTCTGGCTTCTCTCGAGCAGCCATCTGATCGTGCTCACGAAGCACCTGCTTCTTAGCATCGTGTTCGCTCTTAAACTGGAGAATCTCTGAAATGAACAGTTTTATTTCTTCGAATTGAATATGAAAGCTAACCACAAATATTAAATCTTGATTATATAAATACTTTCGAATATCTTCTACAATTGTAAATTAGATTACAATTTACGTGCGCGCGTTTGTATATTTGTAAAGTAAAATCACAAATAAGTGCAATGATAATTATTAGGAAATGGTGATATTGCAATCCGAGTATTTCAACAGAAACTGCGTTCTTTAGATTCTGCATATTCAATCGAATAAATATATTATTTACCTGTAAGACCTTCCTCCTCTACCTGTAGGCCTTCTTTTAATATTTCATCCCTATATTTTTTCAATTCCTCCAAATAGCTTTTGTTTAATTTTTGCTCGCGCCATTCTGTGTCGTATTCGATATTTGGCAGAGCAATGTCACCGAGAAACCCGCCTGAAATTAATCACACGATACATATATCGTTATATAATTCCGTTCTGTCAACGGATTGAATGTACGAGTAACGCGCGTAATAAATTGGAATTCTTCCAATCTGCGATGTCGCGAGCGTACATACACATATACATATCCCTGCGTGCATCGGCGACCGTTTCGGTTAATTAATTAGGCGCTCACGCATGCACGCACGCATGCACACGATCACACCTCGGTAAGTATTAACGAGGTTGAAATCGCCGCGCATTCGCGGCGACATATCCATAAATACAGCCTCATAGCAACGAATTGCATAGCTGCAGTCACAGTTTGCCCATTCGTACAATCCACATTCGTACATGCATTTAGGTACATACACGCGTAAGAGGCCTGAGATATTAAAACTTGTTAAAATATTAATTATCTATATATAGTTTCTATTATCTCTTCTGTAATCATTTCCTCAGTCTTAGGCTTTCCGAAATGCTGTAACATCACAATTCTAGTCACTAATTGTCCTGTCACAATATAATTCTAACGATAGACTTTTAGAGGAAAATACCGCGAAAGCTTTAATTTATAATGCAACATTTAAAATAGACACATGTGACGGTTCTCTAGAAATGTAAGTGCGGCCCTGCACAGCTTCCGTATACGAATGCATGTATATGCGCGGTGCAGTCGGTTACAAACCACGTAATGCCAAACCCCTGTCCGTTTCGAATCGGTGATTTCGTGCCATTCAGGCGGGAGCATCGTCCGAATGTTCACGTGAAATAATTTCATCGATACTCCACGTATTCATTACAAGTGATAAACGCTCTTCAATTCAGCTTTTTTTTTAGTTCCCGCCATATACTATCCATTTATTTTACTATCGATTGTTGAGATTAAAATAACAATACTTTCTTGTGATTAATATTATGTTTTACATAATATTATTTTTAATTATCAAAAAACGGGAAAGAATAGCGCCAAGAATTACGTTCGTTCCTTTCATTGAGGAATTTTTTTTTTTCAGAGAATAGACTTCTCAAATAAAAGAAAGAGTGAGGATAATATTCAAGATGCTATCGTTTGGCCGCCGAATCGTGGCAGAGAGCCAATCGTGATGTCGGAACTGTTCCAATCTCCGAATCGATCAGAGAAGCCTCCTTTTCCATTTCCAGGACATTTGCAAGATGTGAGACAGATAGATAAATAGAGAGAGAGAGAGAGAAAGAGAGAAAGAGATCAAACATTTTATGAAATGAAGTAGACAAGAGCTATTCCTAATTAGAGCTGAAAAGTGGTTTTGACTTTCGCACTGAAATATTTACGACGGACAAACGATTTTATCATTATTAAATATTGTTTCGCCAATTTTACTTTTTTAAAATTGTATTTTGTTCAATATCATTAGTAACATATTATGATCTCTAGTTCTGTTCTAATAAACGGAATATTTTAAGATATTTAATCGATATGTGAAACACAATAATTTCTTTAAATTTAATCTGGTTAAAAAAATATTTATTTTTATATGCACGAATTCTTTTCATATTGTTATATACAATTAACTATCGAACATACATACCTATTCAGTATGTGATTGATAGAGCGAGAACAGATTTTTGGCCTTGAATTGTTTTACGTCGACGCTATTAGTGATGGACTTATTGTAAAATAAAATATTAAGCGGAAAAAAACAAAGACGATGCGTGAAAAAGTAAAAAAGTGAGAATTTCCTGATACTCTCATTGTCAATATTCCGACTCTCAATATACAACATACAACCGTATCGTACGCATGTATTACTGCATATGTATGTCCGCGGATTACGTGAGTATGTGTACGAGTATGTGCTGTATTGATTCGAATGGAGAAACCTCTCGCATCGCGGAGAGTCTCTATCGCGTCGGATTAAACGCTCACGTACACTACTGACGTCAACTTTATATCTGCTTTCTCTTCGGTTTTTTTTCCTTTTTTTTTTCCTTGTCCTGCGCGCGGTAACATGTAGTATTCGATGATGATTTTCTTTTGATTTAATTGATAGTGATATTTTATCTCTTTTAATCCTTTGCCAATGACAATTCGATCGCGTCCGCGCGACGCGCCGTAAAATCGCAGGAAACAGGAAGGAAGTTTGTTCTCATCAAATAAAACGTGATTAATAATATCGTGATTATTGATATCATGATTATCGAACAGTTTGATGTAAATATTCACAGAATTTGTTTGTTTTTAAATAAATTATATTTAATTCTGCGATTAAAATAATGTCAGAAAGCGATAGTGAATCGTCAAATAGATTAAACGTTTTGGAAAATTGTGCCATATTATTAATTAATAAGTTATCGTCAATAAATATCTCATCTTTTATTGCTTATTACTGGATATTACTTGTTAGAAGAGACACAAGAAAACTTTTCCATATAAATTATTAAGATAAATTCTACGAATATTCATATATCTTTTCGATTTAACGCAATTTTTTACGCGATGATTAAAAGAAAATTATTTGCATTATCTTTTAACATTATAGCCCGAGTTTACAACGAAAACTTGGCTCTTTATATTTTTCTTTATATTTTCATCATCAGTTTTACATCGTTCAGACTTTGTCTGTTATCAGACTTTTACTAATTAATATTATTTGAAAACTTTACTGCATCTCTCTTCACCGTCGCCTTCTCGCAGTCATTTCTCTGAATCGGCTTTCCTTTTTAATAATCATTATACATCCTGAATGCGTCCCCGAATATGGGAGTTTCCATTCCTATCACAAAAATAGTCTGTTTATTAAGAAACGATTCTTCCCGAGGTGACTGCCACTTTGTTATATGTCGCGAGCGATAAGCTTGTGGTGTTAATAGTGATTCATTGTGTTTACGACATTCCTCAATAACGTTATTTTTGTCTGGAAACAATGATCGTTGTAACGATGGCTTGTGAAATCGATCTATATCGTAAGAAATGTGAGTGACAAGTATCTCTAGTTGGCATCTTCCTATTCTCTTTCTTACTATTCTCTCATCATAGTGCGCCTTTTACACCAGGGAATATTCGATCTAATCCCAGAGGATAAATCCTCATCACGTTCGGCTTCTGCGTCACTTTCCACTTCCTGAGTTTGATTCGATCGAATGTCATAGTTTCACGTTCATTCATAAAATATACATATATGCGAGGACCAAGTAAAATTATTTCTTTTGTCAAACCTTTAAAAATGATCAAAAAATGAAGAAAAGGAGACAGATTTCTTAGATTCTCGGATATAGAGATACAATATATATATATATATATATATAGATACAATATATATATATATATATATATATATATATATATATATATATATGCACTCACTATTGAATCTGTCAGTTCGCTTACCATACTCAGAGCTTGGATATGGTAAGAGTAAACATTGTTCTAAATAAATGGTAAGACATCAAAATCTCGTTTCCTCGTCTGGAATTAAAGAAAAAGCCTCACAAACTGCGTGCCAAAGGCGTGTCGAGGGTTAAAAGGTTATCAATTGACGTGATAATCAAGCAAACAGAAGGAAAGCAAGGCGAATGGCATGCTACAGCACGGCTTAACCGAGAGGATCGAAGAGAATTGATTCACATTGATTTATAAACAGCTATCTTAATAATGCTCTTGAATAAAATTCTTGTAAATTTCATTATATTACGTAAATTTATATTATCTTACGGATCTCACTGAAAAAATATTTTTAAACATGAACACGCAAGTAATATTAATAATCGTTTACTAATGTCTTCTCCATAATTTATATATATTACTTATTATTCTTATATTTTCAACATTAAGCAACAATTTTCAGTAAACCGTTGTAAAGAACCGTGTATCTTATTTGCTTTTTAATTTTCATTGCTTTGCGTAATCTTTTGTACTTGTATAACTTTGGCAAATTTACGTATTATTTAGCAGTCTAAATGCATATTTTCTACACAAAGAATATAATCTTCTTATTTGCGCCAATTTGTCTTGTTTCTTCATAATTGGTTAATCTACTTGTTTAAATATAATTAATAATTAAAACAAGCTCGCAATGTGTATGTGTGTGTGATGTTGCGTGTAATATGATTAAACTTTGAAATTTTTTTCCGGGACATTCGAGTTATGCACGTTCATTCGATAGTTAGATATCAATCATTAGACATAGATGTAATTTTACACCTTGCGGTATATATAAACTTGCATCGTTCGACATTCGAATGCTTCGATTTCATTATCAATTACATTATACAAAATGCACGAGTATACGCATACGAGTATGTGCATAATTCTGCATGTATAAATAATCTGCATTACGTCTATCCTTTTGTGCTCAGCTATGATCTACAAAATTTTAATTTTAGTAAAATAATTAGTAAAATAATTAGTAAAGAACCGTATAACACTAATGGCATAACTGAAAAATTAATTTAATTATTAAATAACGACTATCCATCGCATTGTCGTTACTTTTTGCAGCCGCAAATATTTTTTCCCGTATTTAAAATTGTAATAGTTGAAAATGTGAGAAGTGTTTTGAGGCACGTATATACCACACTTGTCGTGTACACTCTATCAAAGTCTTCTAATTTAGAGAGGAAAACAATTAGGGCGAAAGCAAGCACCAGACAGCGAATAGGAGAGAGAAAGAGGGGAGAGAGTGGAGCGGCGAAAGGGGGAGAGAGGGCAAGGGAGAAAGAGAGAGATGGCAAAAGATGACAAAGAACGCAGAGGGAAAGGATAAATCACCAACGTATGTCTCGCGGAGATAAAAATTTAATATGAAGCAACGTGAAACTAGCTTTTGAGCGGAGAGGCTCTGAAAAAGCATACATTTTTGCCCTGATTAAATATCGTTCATAATTAAACTTTTTTTTATAGAGAATGAAATGAATATCAATGCTTTCAAGCCTTTTCACTTGAGAGACTATTTTTGAATTTTTAGAATTGGTCGAAATTCAAATATTACAAAGAAAAGACATTCGAAGAAATTGGATCGTCACTCGAACACTCAAGAAATGGAGCTATTCAAAGACGAGATACAGTAAGATTCATCGAATCCATTTTTAGACGAGAAATCGCAGCGTGTGGCAGCGTGTTGCTTTACGTGCGATCAAGAGAAGAGAGGAGCGCGTGTTCGACAACATCATGCACCAGGATGCGTTACGAGAATGCGCGAGAACGCGATCTCGACGCGATGTTCTTTTCGAGCGGCCGACTTTTTCTTCAGTCTTTTAGAGCAACATAGAGAAGAGTGCGACATGCTTTTTCCTCATTAATAAGACATATTCGGACATGGCATACTGATCTTTATGAAAACTTTCTTAAATCTTTCGAATAGTTGGAAGCTAAAGATTTCGTACTGCAACAACAGGAAGAGAAATATTTTTGCATAAAATAATTATGTTAATAGATAATATGTACGTAACAAATAATTAGAAATTACTAAGAATTTATACAGTGAGCGTATTACACGTATCACGTGCATTATCGAAACATACATACAGTCTCAACAATAGTTTCAGTTGGACCAAATTGAGTGATTTAATATGGAAATTTCTAATTATGGAAAAATTTTATTAATTTAAAGACTGTAAAATAAATGTAGAAATGCAATTCTAATGCAAAACAAATTTCGCATGTATTGAAAATATATTAGCCAATTGGATTGTGCGAAACATTGACTCTTAATCTCCGTTTAAGTTACTGAAATTCTGTCCATAAGTACAAAGAATTTAAAAACTTTTCCTAGTAATCTACATTACATTGATTATATTTGCAAACATTGAGAGGAAGATTTACCATATCTTATGCAATTAGCAATAATTAATAACGATTGATGACGTATCGATAATTGCTTCGTAACGAGATACTATGAGTTTTCTTATTTTATTATTACATTTGTATTTTATTATTACATATTATACTGTTCTTATATTTTTT
>JAJVSH010000121.1:9802-47302 GCA_021460005.1 Tetramorium alpestre | reverse complement strand
CGGGAAATTACGGCCGTATAAAAAGGAACCACGTAGAGAGGTTCCCGAGCGGATTGCTCGACCAGACTATGCCTTACATCCAGCTGGGATACCACTCAGTGAACAAGCTGTAAAAGGCTCCGGCCAGATAAAAATTCTCGACGATGAAGAAATCGAAGGCATGAGAGTCGCTTGCAAGGTACCATTACATACTCGCTGTATTCAAATGACATAAAGATGGCAGAAAGGAGTCGAGTAGAGCTTCCATATTATGGATGTATGATGTTCTTTGTTTGCAATGTACCTATTCCTAATTCCTAATTGTATTTTCCACAGCTCGGCCGAGAAGTCTTGGACGAAGCTGCAAAGACGTGTGACGTTGGCGTGACAACGGCCGAAATAGATAGAATTGTACATGAAGCTTGTATCGAAAGAGACTGCTACCCATCGCCGTTAAATTATTATCAATTTCCTGCCAGCTGTTGTACTTCCGTCAACGAAGTGATTTGCCACGGCATACCTGATATTCGGCCCTTGCAGGATGGCGACATTTGTAATGGTATAAATTTGTCATGTTATTTGTCAATGTTATTTGTATCATAAGTTTTTCTTTTCTCTCAAGCACCAGAGATATATTATTGAACCCAATTATCGCTTCTTCCCAGTTGACGTTACGGTATATCACAACGGTTTTCACGGAGACTTGAACGAGACCTTCTTAGTGGGCAATGTAAAACCGGAAGTGAAAAAGTTAGTAGAAGTGACATATGAATGCTTGTCCAAGGCTATCGACATTGTGAAACCTGGTGAAAAATACAGAGAGATCGGTAATATTATACAAAAACATGCACAGGCGTATGGTCTCAGTGTGGTGCGTAGCTACTGTGGCCACGGAATTCATCGTTTGTTTCATACCGCGCCGAATGTGCCGCATTATGCCAGTAAGTAGCTTTCCCCAGCGAGTAAAGAGTGAGTGAATTTGTCCTTTTAATCAAAAAGTTATATAAACTTTATTATTTATAGAAAATAAAGCGGTAGGAGTTATGAAACCGGGACACTGCTTCACAATCGAGCCAATGATATCCCAAGGTACATGGAAAGACGAAACTTGGCCCGACAATTGGACTGCCGTTACACTGGACGGTCAATGGTCAGCGCAATTTGAGCATACGCTTTTAGTAACGGAGACCGGGTGTGACGTTCTCACGAAGCGGCTTGCAAATGACGGTAGGCCATGGTTTATAGATCACTTGTAGTAGCGTTTTCCTACAAGTTTTATTTTCCTACAAGATCTAAAATAAAACTCGTGCGAATCGATAGGAGTCTAATGTGTAAGTTACCTCCGTATATTTGATAAAATGCAGTAACTTTTTGTTTTTGCAAATGTATAGTAATAACAAACGAATAAATAGTATAGTTGAGTTATCCTTCCAATTTTGCATAGAGACACCTGTTGTGTTGCACATGCGGTGCAATTTTGAATACTAAATTTTAAACTTTGTCAAGTTTTCGCGAGCGAGAGAAAGTTAAAGATATAAAATACCTAATAAACTAATAATTTGTACTTGGAGTAAAGTTACTTGTATCTCTCTCAAAATTGTTATTGATTTACCTGTTACATTCGTATTGGTACCTTTATGATGATGCGCGAATATTCGAAGCAGTATGAGTGAAATATTGCAATTGACAGAAACTTCCGCCGATTGTCCGTCAACGGGATAATAAATACATAATATGCACACACGTTTCTTTACGTGTTTTTCACACGTAGCATAAATAACTTCAAATAAATTATTAATTTATAACATTCTATCCCTATCTTTTTCTAGTAATCGTCAATTATTAATGTAATGCACGTGTGCGCGTTCGACAATATTTTTGCTTTCCAGTTTTCTAGGAACGCAAACGACTGCCAAACTCAACACGAGAATCGTTATCGTGCAATGTTGTTTTTCCATCGGGCAAAGTCGCCGATTGCATATCGATTTCCCCTTCTTCGTTCTCATACTCGTACTCGACGTCTTCGATATCGTCTTTCCTCACGTTACTTTGATCGTCATCGCTAATGTAATCACTCTCGTCAGGCACGGTAATTTGTAAAGGTAACTTTTCGTTGTTTTGTGCACTGTAACTTTGGTGCTGCTGACTGATTTTCACATTCTGATCTGATTTCAATTGATTATATTTCTGCTGTTGATTATCGTCGACCTGCGACCGTGTTATCTTATCGTGCTGAATTATTACGTCACCGTTATCATTCTTATGATTAAACGGCATTGCTTCGTCTTTCTGTGTATCTTTCTTCTGTTGCTTCCGAAGCTGGCCAATGAGACGACTGTTAACGTTACCGGCAGCGGCCAATGCGGCTAATTTCTCAGCAGCTTCTCTGTTGGGAAGTGTAGTGTAGTATCTTGTCGATATAGCATTATTATTAGACATTTTATCGAAATACGCCGTCGGATTTCTCTGATGGGTCATTTCGCCGTATTCAATATTGTTTTCAGACTGTTCGGCTCCACTTATAGGAAATGTAAGTTCTTCGACAGAGTGCACGTTGTCATTTTGTTTACGTTGTATGTCTATCGAAGATTCTGGATCGAGATTATAATCTGCCGTGACACTTTCAGAAGCGTAGTTCTGGTCAGATAAAATTTGCTGCTGTCGCCGTTGTAGCTGGTTAGTCTGTTCGTCATAATTGAAGGAATGCATTTGCGGTTGAGAAAAGCTTGTCGCCGCTTCTGTTTCGAGGGTTTGGCCGAGTTGTTGCTGTTGAAGGAGTTGTTGCTGATCTAATAATCATAAGAATTGGACAAATATAACTTTTTCTAGCATCGACATTCTGTCGTGTCAAAGAATTTACCGAGGAAGAAATTGTGGTTATAACTATTAGAATAGTGTCTAATCAATTGATCTTTTCAATCAAGCGAAATCTTGTCTCAATAAATATGTCGAATATTATTGTCGAATTGTAAGAGCTATTAATTCCGACTTTTCAAAAAAATTGTGCAGTGTAAAGACAATTATTCGCTATTGTGCGAATAATAGGCTCTAACAATCTCATTTCTTACGAATCTATGTAATCATCATCCGCAATGTTACGCGATTTCCTCCTAGATCGGTTTATCCTATACTAACGTATATCTATATAAAGATACACTACCTGCTGCATATTGTTCCGCGAGTTGGTGTGGAAAATTATTTAACAGATTGTAGAGCTCTGAAGCGGACAAGGGTGGTCCTGCTGGAGCCGGATGACCTACGTGAAGATCAGCCGGTAGCTCTTGCCGCGCTATGGTGTACGGTGCCTGCAAAATGCCTGCGGCGGCGGAAGGAAAACCGACGTTCAAGGAACTATGAAGATTCGTTTGCATTGGCAGGTTTGCCTGGCCAAATTGTACATTCGGACTTGTAACACTCGTATCTGTGTTAATCGGGTGATTTGTAAACAGCTCATTGGATTGCGGCTGAGGATTATTAATTATATACGAATATAGCCTCGTTATATCCAAATCTTGTGGTTGAAGGAGAGCCGGTTGGACAGTTTCATGACCCTTTAGAGTCACGTCGTTGCTTTCCGTAACTTCATATTGATTCCGTTGCGGCGGAATCGAGCTCGTCGCTGTTCCCTGCGACGATAAACTGTTGCTAATAGTAGCCAATCCAAAAGTGGGTCTTCTAAAATCTATAAACAAAAATAACATCCATTGACGAGAGTCATCGTCTGAATTCTGATGATCTTACCTAATTCAGAGTGCAACTGTAACTGTAAAAATTTACATATAAAAATTCGTACTTTGTGCAGAAGTTTGGTAATTGAGATCAGTCGAGTATGGTTGCTGATCCGCGAGATCTTCCAGATGGGTAGCAGTATTGAATCGTATGGGTGGCTTATCCGCTGGACTTAAATTTGGTGCTGGAATCGTATGAATAGGTCCTTTGTCGTCGTCGATACTCCCTCGATGAGTAGGCGGCAATGCTACCAGTTCCGGTCTGTATTCCGGACTGTATTCCGGTACTTTGTTTATAGAATAAAATTCTTTAGTGGGAACACGTTGTGGCAAAAGTGGACGATTGTTCAGGGATACCGCTCGCATTGGAATTTGATTCTTCCAACCAGTTGGCAAAACATTGTATATCGGCCGGCGAAATCTAAAATTGAGAATGAAATTTTTATCCGTAATGGTAATAGGGAAAAGAAAATGCGTAATTATGTTAAAAATTTCTTACCTGTAATTAGCATGTTTGTAAGGTATTCTCTGAGACAGACTACCACCGATGTGAATGGTATTTCCCATAGATATTCTTTGATTGATAGGCCGAGGCTTTTTTAATATCAGCGCAGGAGCGTAAGGTGGAGTTAACGGTCTTCTAATCTTATTCTTCGCTTCGGAAAGGCAGATACACACGGCGAGGAGCCAACAAATCCAACTAGTTGTCTACAATTTGGTTTATACAGCATATCGAATCGATTCTCTATCTCGCTTCCTCCGAAAAATTTCAACGGGAAAACTGAGAGAGATTGCTCCTATTACTTTCAAAACGCAAGTGAAAACGATCTTTACAGCATCATTACAGGCTACGGCTCTTTGGGCCGGGTCATCCGTGCGTCACGAATAAGCATGTACCCGCGTGCCCGTAAAACCAAAGAGAAAATTGCAACGCGCTAAATGTGGGACACTGTGCCACATTGGTGCGCGCGGGAAAAGCGAGTATATAATCAGCTCGAAGAAGAAAATATATATGAAAATATGAAAATTGACTGTCTTTGACTAACTGCGGTCTAACTGCGAATTAATATCGTATTGACCATTGACCGCGTTTGGTCTGTTTTGCATCGATAGACCAGAACAAAAGTCGAATTCTTATTCGTTTTCGATTGAGTAGCGGGTGGATCAATGCGTAAAACATTTCGGAGACACGAAACTTTGCCTTCGAATTTTTCCAACAACTCATATTCATTGTTAAAAAGCTATATTATTATTCAGAAATATATAAATCATTAAATTGACATCAGTTACAAATTTTTATTAAATGAAAAATAGGGGAGATTGGAATTTACAGATAATATTTCAATATTAGTGGTGAGTTATAATTTTTTAATATAAAATTTATAACGCTTAGTTTACACGTCGTCAATGTAGCGTATCGCACATATTATAATGTTATTACCGCACGCTATAACGATTTCGATTAAGCTCAATCTTTCTATAATTAAAGCAAATTATTATTGTAAAATAGCATAATAAGTTGCGTGAATTTTTCGTAATTATCTCTTAACGCTCTGAAGACATCATGTAACAGTGCAGATACTTTTGATAAAAACAATTTCCAATTCTTGCACAATATAATGTATCTTACCTTCATAATAATTTATGCTTTTGTCGGCTGCAACATGCAAAACTGCACTGTTCGCGTTATGAAAAAATGGTTAAACTTCTTTCTTTTTCTTTTTGCCTTATTTATAAATATATCTCTGTATGATAAGGAAACAAATTAGTTTAACATAGCTCTACCCTCATAAATAATAAAGTAAGAATGAATTGCGCGCACGGTGATTGACCATCGAGGAAGCACAACAACGTTCTGCACACAATTAGGTCATTGTCCTTCATTTATACTCCGAACCGGCGAACGTATTATCCAAGACTAAAACTGGCCTCCTACCTAAATCCGCAACAGTTGCTTCGAGATATCGTTACCGATATCGGTAAGATTGAGAATAAAAAATAAAAAGTATTTACTCGATGACTCTCCTAATAACAGATTTTATCATTAACACATAATATTTAATATTTATGCATTAATGCACAACATTTCTCTCGCCGAGAAAACTTGATTTTCTTTTAATATAATTCATGTATATTAAACTCTCTCAACATTATTGCCAAAAACTTTTTTATTAAATAAAAGAATTACAGCTGTGAATATACTGACAACGACGTTCGAAGGAAACTTAAATTCTTGCATTTAAGATTTAAATATAAATTAAATTTAATAGCGAACATTATGGGGAAGAAATAACTGTTTCCAAAATTACATTTGTTAACAAAAGATTTTAGCTACGTACCCGCACGCACACAACATACGCATAAATAAGATCTGTCTTATAATGTGTTCTCACTCACGAGATTGCGAATCGATTTGATCGAACGCGTAATTTGGTCACGCTCTCGCAACGTTTCTCTCCATATCCTCCATTCCGGACTCGCTTGGGAATGCAGTCGTTGATGCGCGGGTAAAACTGCCACGCGTGTGTGATCCAGTGACCTATATATAATGGCAAAATATGTGATACTAGAACTACGAAAAGAATAATCAATTGAAAGCGTAAAATCTCATCTTTGTTTTTTTTTTACACTTACAGACCACACCTCGCATATATACTTATAAATTCATGCGCATAGTAATTTGTAACGATCATCAGCTTGTATAATCATCATTGATTTTTTTGCATCTCTTGTAACTTCAAAGACATATGTATATATTTGTCCATATTTTTTTACAAAAGTCTTTTTATCTAATAGCGTAGCGTACTAACGTATTAATATTGTAATAAACAATCTAGAATACTGCCAATTATGATGCATAACATGTTGATAAATAAAATTGCTTTTTAAATATAAAAAAAAAATCTTTATAATTCTTTGTAACGGAATTTTTCGTCTCCCATTCTGTTCCCATACGTTTAATTATTCCGTTATTCCTATTAAGGAAATCGAGGTTGTATATACATTTAAATCTCACGTACGTTTCAAATCCCTGCAAGATGTAAACATTTATAAAAGAAAAATAATAACCGTCTGTCCTGCCTTCCATTGTTCGTAAGCTATGCAGTGAAATACAACAAAGAAATTGCACTTGTTCACATTGATAATAATTATGGAGTTTTTATATACATGATTATGTATTTCAAAGAAATTTTTGCATAAAATTCTGTGCGTAGAGAGATTCGGATTATCTCACATGCTCTAATTAATCATCAATTCGATAAGAAACAAAATGAATATTTTTTTCTCTGTTTCTCGCTCTCTCTCCCTGTACCGTTTAATAGCATTCTCAACGGTACAATATAACGGTAATTAAATATCTACAGTTGGCTAACCAACCAAAATATATAACAGCTGGTGTAACGGTACGACTTTATATCGATTGTTTAATCTCACTCGAATGATAATTGAACGAAACTTCCGCTGTTGGTAATATTGCGTAATACTGAAAAGTGTCCAGATAATCCCTTGCTCGATAATGTCCATTTCTACCAATATAGATTAATTTTGCTCTCGATCTTTTTTTTTTAATCTTTTAATAATTAAAAAAGATGGAAAAAGTAAGTTAAATCGAGATTAAAATTAATTTACTTTAGTAGAAATGGACATAACTTAATTAGACAACAGAGTTGTCAATATGACAAAACACATTTTGTATTAGAAAAAGAGAGAGAGAGAGAGAGATTTGATCGTTTTCGAATTTCTCTCTGCTGGAAGTTTATCTCTGGCTGTATCCAATAGGAAAATTCTTTCTCTAATAATTTTATCTAGCAATTCTACAAATAACCCTAGCAGAAACTCGCTAAATAAAACTAGATTTTATGTGATAACGTTGGCAACGCTTGCGCAACTTCGCTGTTGTTGTTGTGGTTATCTGGAGCGTTCTATCATTCGATCGGATTTCGTTTTGTATTTTTGTCGTTTTTTTAACATTATAGCCGTTGGAACGATTTTCCACGAATTTAAAAAATGTCCACGAAATCGCCGGTGGATTTACGATCGGAGTTGGCGGAATTAGTCAAACGCAAAGCCGAAATCGCTGTGAGTACCTATGTCGTGTAAATTTTTATGCCTACAGTGTGACAAGTTACGTTTACGCATATCTTTGCAAGATGCAAAATTCTCGGCACGTTTTAATTGTCATTCCACTTCAAATATAAATAATGAACAATTGACTACGTACGTGCACATGTGCGTTTGTATGCGCGTGTATGTATCATATGTAGTTTATTAAGCTGCGAGGTTATGGTTTGAAAGGAAGCCTCGATTAATGTGGTAAGAAACTTGGGCACAATGAATAGTTTTTAAAAAGAAAAGTGACATCTGTCACTGACTGATATTTTTGTTGTCGACACAACGACAGTTGTCGGTAATTAATAATTTGTGTAACGATATTTTGTGTGCGGACAAATTTTTACGAAGATCAATTTTTGCAGGAGACGTTAGCCAACTTGGAACGTCAAATATACGCCTTTGAGGGGAGCTATTTAGAGGATACTCAGTTATATGGAAATATAATAAGAGGTTGGGATAGGTATTTAGCGAGTAACAAAAATACCAACAGTAAAGCCGACAAGCGTAATAGGAAATTTAAAGAGGCAGAAAGATTATTTTCCAAATCGTCCATTACTTCCATGGCAGTGAGTAAATGCATCTATTTAACAACATTGAATTTTCTCACATGTAAATGCCTTTTATTACAATACAAACTTGTTATTTATAAGATTAAACTTGAATTTTTTTCCTTTCAATATGGTTTGTATATATATATATATATATATATATATATATATATATATATATATATATATATATATATATATATATATATATATATATATATATATATATATATATATATATATATTATTAATCTTGTCAGAATTTGATATTAGATTAATCTGCATTATTTTCTCTTATAGGCGGTTAGCGGACTTGTTGAGAATACACAAGAAAAAAGTAAGGACCTCAATGGATATTCGTGATTATACTTATTTGTTTATAAAAATATTACTCTTATATTTTGTACACTTTTCTTTATTATTCTCTTTTTCTGTAGAAATAATAGCATTTTAAATTTTATAAATATGTTTAATAGCTGTTTTGCGTTCAATTGAAATTATTCCCTAATGTTGCATTACTGTATTATTATGTTATAAATAGATATATATTTGTACATACATTGATATTTTTTTGTTTGGATTGCTTCACATCTGAAAGAATAAGATTACTAGAGTTCACATCTTATACTATGGGGAAGTTAATATTTATGATAAAACAAAGAAAATACATAGGAACGGATTTGCATTATGTGTTTATTCATAAATGTAAAATATCGTTTAATGACTGGTAAACTGATTTTATGCGTAACAGTGATGCTCGAGGGAAAGCTTTTTTAATATTCGAATAGATTTGATTGCGATATATCTGTGCTTAAAATACTATACATATAAATGATATTTTATGATAAATTGGTAGTTCTTTTTTTTTCTTTCTTCATTTTCCTCTTGATCTCTAAGTAAATAACGCTGCACATATCTCGAAGTATAAGTAATCACGCTTTAAAGGATGTCAATTTGCAAATATAGCAAGTATAGTAGACCAATTAATTATACTGAAAATGAATAAATATCACACAAATGTTTACTTAATGATACATGAAAGAGATATATGATGCAGCGTGAGAGCAGTACGTGGAAAAATTATATTTCTAACACTCGCTTATGCACCTGCATATCTCCATCTGCGATCGATATCTATCTTCCACTGTTTGCTTTCTCTCTATTTGTATACACTTTATACCCTTTAATATGAGATCCCTGCTTCCAGTTGAACGATACAGCGAATCAGAGTCTCAGATTGGAAATAGTGGCAGCGAGGACAATTGCAACTTTGGCAATTCGAATGCGATTCCTTCCAGCAATAACAAAGAAGCTAGTGGGAAAAATCATACTTCTATTCAAACCGGACATGTCCAAAATAGCGGCGCTCTTAACAGCTCGGACAATGCTTCGATGCAATTTACAAATGGATCAATGTCCAATGGAAATTTAGAACATATTACTACACCTATTAAAGAATGTCACAATAACAGTAAAGACTCTAATAAAAATAAATCTGGAAATAGCGCGAAAAAGAATAGCAATAAACGAGCTAGGAATAGATAGAAATAGGTCAAAACTCTAATAATATATGCGTTAATGAAACATGTATTAACTTTTTCTTTCGTTATTTAAGCGATACGAATATTGCGTTTGTCATTTTCTTGTCACTTGTAATTCTCACATTTGACTTTTATTGCACTAAGTCCGAAGCGCTATTTTTAGGCATAGATATCCATTTTTGTACATAAGAAACAAAATGTTTTCATTTTAACATAAAATAAGGATTAAGTTAACATATTTTATCTCCTGAACATATTAGTTTTGTCGTATGTTTTGTATTGTGTTCGTATATATACATAGTAACAGACATAGCTAGTAAACATTCCACGATTATAAAAGTACATTTCGTATTTATAACATTTCATATTCATAACATTTCTTGCAGTATTAATTTTTGAGAAGCTATTTTAATTTTGTGAAAAATAAGTATTAAAATAGAGCGAAGATTTATTCATGACATACACACTTGCAAATGAATAAGCTTAAAATAATATATCTTTCGGCTCTCTTACGGCCTTGTGTGCGTGCATGTGTAAATGTGTACATATGTGTGAGCAATTAAAATTGCAAAGTATATGTAATTCTGTGCACACATATACACACATTTTAAATAAAATTATTTTACAAAATGTAATAATTTAAAGTATTAATTTAATTTTTTAATTAATGTTTAAGAAATGCAGTTATCTAATATGTATAAATTGATATTGAATTGACGAATAATAAAACTATTATTCACGATTTTATATAATTTTATGATTACCTATATAAAAAATAAATGATAAATAAGAATGTCTTCTCTTTCAATTTTTAGAATGTAAAGATTTAATTTTAAATTATTGAGATTTATTGAATATGAAAGAAAATTTAAGTGTTAATTCATAAACTTATGTATATTTTATCTTCAAAAATAAAAAAAAGACTTTCCTTACATCATATCAATAATATAATATTCAAGAGTTTTTATTTTATACCAACAAAAGATAAAATTATAAGTTAGAAGAAACGCACTTGGTAAAAATATTCTTCAAGTATCATAAGATATATATTAAACATTTATAAAGGGATAACAGAATTACACCACAAAATATAAAAAGAACTTTATATATTCAATGTATATGTAATATCAATATGTAACAACTTTACTTATATATATACATACATATCCATATGTGTATGTGCAGTGTATAAAATAAAACTCAATCTCTTATATATGAGATGCACGATATAATGCAACGTGAATGTACATTGCGTATAGAGACTTAAAATAAAATAAAGCAAAGAAAAGAGAATACGCGTATTCTCAAGCACAAAAAACTGTCGATGAATCTTGCATTGAAAATAGCAAATGGAACAAGACATGCGTAATATTTTGCATGTAAGATAAAGCAGCGAATTATGCTGACATTAAATTTTACGTCTGCCCCTAGGAAATATAGCGATGGGTACGAATGTTTTTACTTCAACTGCGGATTTCGTGTTCTTCGGAGGCTCGCTTCTAGTCACAACCGCATTGAAACCATTACGATCGTCCGCCGTGTAAGAAACTGTACGGATGGTCCCATCCGCTTCGACCACCGAATATTCGCCTTTGACCGTATCTCCGTCTCGTTCTTCCCACGCTGATTTAGAATCGCCGGTATATCCATCAACCACGCCATAATTGAAGGAATACTTTGGATATGCCTAAGAGAAAAATTAAATCTTGATGAAATGATTGAAATGAAAAGAGATAACTCAAAAGATTTGCATACATAAAATAGCACATATGCAATAAAAGATCAAAGATCTATTTTATTTGGAAATACGATTTGATAATGATATCAAATCGTATTTCCATAAACATTAGTTAGTTTCCAATTAGTTTCAAATTAATATATAAAGTTACAATCACGAAATTGAAATCGGACCGTATATTTACCGTATATCGAACATCTTTTTGCGTTTCTTTTAGCGTTTTCGGTTCTGTAGCCACGATAGCTGACGCGGATTTGACAATGGGTGGTGCAATGTATACCAAGGAAGACCTCCTCGGTAAAGGCTTGTACAACAAAGGCGCTGATACTTTAACGTAGGTAGGTGGTTGCACGTCACTCGTCGGAGTCGTTGATTCAGACTCATTGCTAATCTCGGCTAATGGGGGTTCCAATACACGGGGGGTACACGCGACAGCTGGCCCAAAAGCACTTGGCGACGTCGAATCGAGAGGTGCGCAAGAGAAGGCGTGTCTCGAATTTCCGAACGGTCGAGAGGAATATCTGTCGCAAGAGTTATATAATTATAATTCTTTTCATCCTTTTTCTCGCTCTCTTTCCCTCGTTTTTCATAAATTCAAATTTTTCTATAGACTGTAATAAACTTTTTACAAGAACACATCATACACTTACCCTCGAGGAAGGTTTGATCGACTAAAACTGTGCGAAGCGCAGAGAAGAAATATCTGGAAACGAGAAACAATTTCTGACAATTTTTCAAACAATTGCACATCATAAGATACATTTGTGTCAAACGGAAGAAACAGAAGGAAAAAAGGATGCGATCGAAGATCATTCATAAATGAGCCGCTGAAACTCAAAGTAATAATAACCCATACAGCACAATCTCTAAAACATGTTTAAGACGTTTTATGACCCGATTTTAGACATTGTGCTGTATGGGAACGGTTTCTTTTTTTGAGAAACGAAAAATTTTGGTTGGTTGAATGTAAAAGCAAGCTTATAAGTTATATAACAATTAACGGTTTGATCAGTGAAATCTACCAAAGAAATGTTAAAATTTTATGTGATAAAGAAATTTTATTTTTTCTCGTCTTTTATAGTCTCGGAAAGTGAATTGTACCACGTACTCACTTTCTTGAAAATTTTTTTTTCTCGTCTTTTATAGTCTCGGAAAGTGAATTGTACCACATATTTTCTTGAATTATACAATTATAGATAGTTTATTCACTTATGCATTTTTATACTTTCTTGAATTATACCATTTGGTGGTCTCAGCGGCTCATATCAAATTTACTGGCGGTAATAATTACGACTACATTTAGGACACTCGTTGCGCTTCTTTTACGACGGATGCGCGCGAATCTTTCCAATTCGCAATGATTCTTCACGATTATCAATGTTCTATGAACAATCTAATGTTGTAATCTATCATATCGTTTCAAGAATATTTGGAGATGTCTAGAGATATCTTTCTCTCATTTCTCATGTCTGATCTCTAATATCTATGATTGAATATGGATGTGAGCAAGCCTGTGAATCTGAAAATGAAGAAGGAGGAAGATTCGCCGAGGGAGCAATATCGTTAACCCAATCACCTCCCAAAGTTATGCAATTTATCCATCATGTTGCACCTAATTAAAACACCACCAAACGACGAATTTATGGTGATTTGATGATACGATTCTTTTACATGAGATCTAATTATCTCATGTGTTGATTTAGCAAATATATTAATTCCATTGACATCATTTATTCACACGCTGATTTTTATAATGTAAATAACATTGATAATAAATGCGATGCGTGAATGAAATGGTTATGCGTGAGATTAAAATAAATATTTAATAATATAAAATAATATATCAATATTTAATATCCTATAAAGTAAAATAACATTTTGAAACATACATGAATGAAATGTTTGATAATAAACGTATTTTCCCCATTCATCGTTGGTAAATAGAGCGGATTAAATTGAATAGAAAAGTCCTTTATCGTTTTGCGATTATGAGAATAAATAAAGCTCTGCAAATCAATGTGCATCCGCGCCATTCGGCGAGAAGGCACAGCCCAGCGTTTATCATCGTTAGCACGCGACAAAGCGACACTCCAAAAAAAGTATTTTACATTCAAAGTGATTTTTCCTATAATCTCATATTCTAAGCTTACTGTTTTACAGCAAACATATTCAATAAAGAGAAAAAACTTTTTTCTCTCTTAAATGCTTTTTTTATATTATTATTTTTCTCTTGATTTCAGAGGAATGTCCTTTTGAGGTTAATGTAAGAGTAAAATCTTCTAATTGTAAGATTTAGAAGATTCCATGTATATGTATAAAAAAAATTTTTTATTTGTGAAGAGGAGCAATTTGTTCACAATAACGGCAGTGCATAACAAGACGATCTTTATTTTGGCAGATCTTTATTAATTAATAATTATTTATTGTCATAATCGCAAAACGGTAAAGGACTCTTCCACTTATTGTTGATTTAATTCACTCTACTCATTCATGATGAGTGATACGCTTATTATGAAACCCTGCACTGAAAAAAAATTCTGATTAAAAACGGACGAATCAGAAAAATCTTGTAGGCATGATCGAATATTCTGATTAATATAATAGGAATTCTGGTTATTATAAGTTATAAAGTATTGAATTCTATCGTAACAATCAGAATATTTGATCACGCCTACAAGCTTTTCTAGTTCGTCCGTTTTAACCAGAATTTTTTTTTCAGTGTGTATATTATTTGCAATACTGACCATACTACGGATGATTTCTTCGAAATTACGTTTCTGCGTAAGGAACAGCATCATGATCCGCGCGCGGGTGAATTATCCGGAACACGAATACAAGGCCCTTCGTTGTTGGACTGTTTCTCCAGATTTCTTCTCGACGATCGCAAAATCACCGCTTCGATCACACAGCTTTCTGTCTCGCCGGCGCGCGTTTATCATACATACGCGTACGCGCGCACAGATTCGCAGACGGGCGCACGCGGTACGGCGCGGTTCGATTGAAAAAGATATTGTCGATCGGCTTTTAAACCATGTCGTTTTCGCTTCGCCTCGCCTCGTCTCGTCTCGTTCCCGTGAGCGCCCAGGTATCACGCGAACGTTGAAAGATGATCCCGGAATGACGTTCTGACAGTAGGATTATGAGAGTTGCGGCATCCTACGCGAGACGCGACTCTTCTTTATATATACCGCGAACATTCACTTGCATTTTTGCTGGCCTATTGCGCCGCGCGTACCGCCATGGGATGGGATTGCGCAGCGCGACCGATCAGCCGTCGTAAAATCGCATGGGAACATCGAGTTGGGATAACGTTCGGCCATGTCCTTGCCATTATACATTCCAGCTCCCTAGTAAAAATAAAATTTGGAGCGTAAGTCGAATATAAGGGAAGAATAATAGAAGCTAGGAAGCAAAAATTGAAACGTCGGAGCGTAAAAGAAGCGTTAAAATTTTTCTACGCTTCTTTTACGCTCCGGCGTTTCAATTTTTGCTTCCTAGATGTTTTGTTCACGCTTCTATCACCCTTCCCTTACATTCGACTTACGCTCCAAATTTTATTTTCACCAGGGAGATAGAACAAAAATTATAATGACATCATATTGACATCAAAATAACGCTAAATTAGTGATAAAATAACATAATAATGACATTTTGCAGTCATTTTGATATTTTTGTGATTTCTTGTTCTATCTGGGATTTGCCGTTTGTCGTTCTTCCATCGAACGAACGCGTGAATTTCTCGTTATTATGATATAAGAGAACTGAATTCAAATATTTTCTTCTGTTTAAAAGATTAAGCTTAAAAGACAATGTTTTTATTAAATTACAAATTCCTTTTGTATTTGCGACAGTGCCATCGAGAACGTCGTACTAAAGCGATCATTTTTCCAATTAAACACAAACGATTACTTTCACTTTGTATACATATATGCAAATATCGCGAAAATAATAGTTGTTTAGCGATCGACGCGACATGTTCAAACTAACGAAACTGTGAAGTAACCTCGAGCCAACAAATGTGGAATTATGTCGGTCGTAGATCGATCGAGAATTAGTCGGTAAATGGTTCATTCCGACGATAACAATTTGAGTTGGTTATTTTTTATTAATTAAATTTGTTTCGTTCGCAATTTCAGTATCAATTATTATTATTATTCAGGCATAATTAAAAAAATAACAATATATAGATACTTGTAAAAAACGCAATCCATATAGGTGTAATTTTGAAATTAATCAGATTTTTTCACAGCAACCAAACACAGCTTCCCTTGTTCGGTTAATTTATATAACAAATTATTAGAATACATCAGTCACCATAAATTTCAAGTAATGAAAACGGATGGGCCGCAACTAGATGAAATTGACAAAGTAGATTGACATAAAAAAAATATAATAATGACAATATAAATTTTTGTTTACACTTGTATTATCTTTAAATTACAACATATCGATATTACGTTTCATATTTGCTTGCTTTCTCCTTAGCGCATACAATTTCCTCTTCACTCACTGATGGTTGCAATCCACATGCTAATTCTTCCTCTCTGATAAACGCAAGCTTCTCCGCCTTTTCCATGTAAAAATCCTTTTGCAGGTCTTTCAATTCTTTTTTGTAAATATCCAACTTTTCTTGCACGAGTTTGTTGCAATGTTTTTCTGTTAATCGTGTTAAGGACTCTTTCCTAGTAATTTGATGTGGAAACCTGTAAAATATTTTGTAGAAAATAATTATCAGATTTATAATAATAAATAAAATTTCTGAAAACAATAGGATATGTTATTTAGTAAAAGCTCTTACTCGGGTATCGGAGTATAAGTAAGATTGAGTTTCTCCAAGACCCATTCAAACCGTCTGTAATCCCATTCTCGTAAGAGTTTTAGCATTTTCTTTCGTTTCCCCATTAATATATTCAATGTACTTTTCATTCCTGTATGCTTAGGGTTGGTTTTTGTTAAAAATTCTTGCAATTGAAATATGTCGTTGGTCATGATGGCAACTGGAAAGTAAAAGCATGACAAACTTATAGTAGATGTCAGCCTATTCTATGATCTATGGTATTTATAATTGAAGTTATGTGTTACTCTTAGCTTCTAGCGATTTCCGATCTAATTTGTGCCTTTTCACCAATTCCAAAACCTTCTCTCTTCTCATATAAACTGTTTCTTTGCGAGGTAGAAAACGTAACGTAAACATCCTCTTAACTAAATCAGGAGCACTGACAAAAATATTATATATATATAGGTAGCATATTTAAAATACATAGAATAAAATATTTGTCTGGGTATGTTAGTACTACTTACTCCTGCAGTTCAGGTAAATTATTATATTCTTTCCCCAAATCAGCTGACTTAACATCGATTTTTAACCCTAGATCACCAGACCTTTCGGGTGACACAAACGGAATTGGTTTGGGTCGTACCCAATTAATTTTGTATTCTTTTATAGTGCGGTACTCTCTTGAAAGAATACAATTATTCAATAAATTCGTGGTTATCTTCGTCGATCTTTTGAAATTATTTATTATTGCATTTATACTCATTGTCTTTTCCTTAAATACACAACACTTGGATATTATTTGGATGTTTTAACTAATATCAGAGAGAACCTGAGAGCGATCACCCCGATGATCCCGACTTTTTTCATGGAACTGATCGTGGGCCTAACCGTCGCGCCAAACGTGGATGTAGAACTACGTGGCCACGTTCACTGTCGATAAATCGCTTTCGTGCATGGTGTGTCTCCGTGCTAAATCCACTTTTTGACCATGTCGATAAATCACTTTTTGGCGTTTTTATATGCCATCTCTACAATTTGTGGATGTTTTGCAAATTTTATTAATAATTTGTTATATTAACATGGTTGTAACGCTTTCACAGTGGATAAAGTAGTGAGTTACTAAAAACAACAATATTTTATTTTTATAACGATTATTAATACTATTACTAATAGATATGTATAATATTATTTTGTGTATATTGTTTAATTTCTGTGGAAAAAATATTTCTATCATTATCTGATTAATCGATTTTTAATTATTTCGTTAATAATATGAGGAGAGATACATATCGAAACACAATAATATTCTATTACATATTTATATTTACCTTTATTAATAATTTATAAAAATACACACATTTTTCACACACACATTTTTCACACACAGTTTTCTTAGTCAGAGATATATCCCCTATAAGTGATAACATTATAATTATAAAAATTCCAAACATTGTAACATTATATTTAAAATATTCCAAAGATTTTCTGCAGGCATGGCCTACTTCCATTACCATAATATGGATTTTATAGAGTAGACAGATTATCAAATATATATATATTGAATCTATCTATCTTTCATACTGAAACATTTAAACAAAAATCTGCAATAAGTATTGTTTCCTGGATATTTAATCATGATAATGTTTTCAATGTGTACTCTTATAATTTATTGCATAATATAACACACATCTAATCGATAACACATACATATATCTTTCGTTTTATAATCTACAATTATATACATTAACAATTATAGATATATTTAATTTTTGCAATTTGAGATTAATTAGATGTGAATATCTTTATCCATTGTAAGAAAAAAATTCTTTAAAGAGTGCATGAGAAAAATGATAATTACTTTGAGATGAAAGTACGTAATTAGCACATAAATTCTTTGTATATTTGTTTTTCAGATTGCTAGTGATTAATATTTGAGGGGTGCTCTGGTATTCTATTAAGTCTTCTTCTACTAAAAAGTAATTTTTATTAATTAAATAAAAAAAAATTTCTTCTTAAAAAGCGCATAAATAGTGCATTATTACGTAATATATTCATTAAATTTTAATGAAGTGAGAGGTCTAGTTATAGACAGATGTAAATAATGCATTTATACCAACTGAACACAAATTACTCAAAACATGATTATTAAGAACGTTATAAAGGCAATTAAGAGAGACTTATATTCACTAAAATAAATTAATGATGATAATGATCCATTTGACTTTTTTAGTATATTTTATTCTTTCAATATCAATAATATTATTACAGAGAATTAAAAAATCTGAAAATAAATTATTATTCTGCAAATTGTAATGTACGTTTAAATATTTAAGCAATTATTATCATTATTAATTAAAAGAAACTACAGGTAATTAATTGAATACCAATTAAGTGAAGAATCCTTTGATTATGTATATTATGCAAAACGGCACACAGTGTATTAAAACAATAGCTATTTATATAACTCCTTTAGTTTTGCAATTTCTTGATAAATCCTAAAATTTGTAATCATTTTTTTCTTTCTTGCGTTTTTTTCGCTAAATATTATAACACTTTGAACTTCAAAAATCGAGATAGCAAATGATTGCATTCTCCGCATTACTATGTATTTTATGCAATACTAGTGGTGGTAGACGCGCGTTTCGTGAGCGAAATTTCTCATTATTATATAATGAAACATAATTCTTGTAAACATTTAAGATTAAAAAATTTTTAATTTCATAAATGTTTTAAAATTAAAGCAAAAAAATTAATTTTAGAAGCAAAAATTAACAAATAATTTTTATATCTTATTCGTTACGTTGTGATAATTTAACTCAGATAGTTTATAGGTACATGAGCTATCTGTGTCAAATTATCAGCACGTAACCAATAAGACATAAAAATTATTTATCAATTTTTTGCTTTTAAAAATAATTTTTTCGCTTTAGTTTTTAAAAAGTTACGAGAGAGTCGATAGCTCAATATTAAATAACTTTTTAAAAAGTGAAGCAAAAAATTGATTTTTAAAAGCAAAAAACTTTTAAAATTGCAAAAAATTGGTAAATAAAGCCTACGGCACACGATGCTTTTTTTTTCTGCTGGATTGCTAGCTAGATTGCGTAATTGCTACTGTGTGGGTTGCTGGCAATGCTTCTGACTGTGTTGTTGGCCGTTGGATTGGCTTTAGACGATACAGACTTTTGTACTGGATCATACTTCGCGTGCGAGCTGTCAATCGGTACATAAATACGGAGCAGGCCATTGCTCTTGCAGTACAACATCAAAAAAATGCAATTGCATTATTTTTAATTATTAATAAATTACGAAAGCGATATCATCGACGTTTGAGGAGTCGATTATATCAAACATCAGAATACGTTAAACTTTTTTTATTTAACCTAATCCTAATCAAGCTATACTTTGATTGGCTCTCGCATATATATATATAATACTTTATCGATATTGAATGCCTTTCAATTAAAACACAATACAATCAATTCGTAAATTTGATTTGCAAATTGTTTGCCAATTTTATTTGGAAAGTCAAATAACATCAACACTATTAAAACTACAGTAAAAATGAGTGTATAAGCTAATAAAATTTTAAAAAATGCCTTTATTAGAAAAATAACATTAAATTTTTCTTTAATTTCTTATTAAACACAAGAATCATGTTAAATTTGCAATTTACTTACGAAAATCTTGCTATTGAAAATCTCTATCAAAAGAATCTCTTATATGTACACAGTTTTATTGATTTTTGGAATCAGGTTTTCTTCAATGAAAATATGAAATTATTTGTCGCAAGTTTAATTTACGAATTATTAAATTAATAAAATGTAGAATTAAATTTTTAAAAATTTTTACCAGTAAAAATAAATTTAAAAGATATTAAAAATATTGAATTATTTTTTAATTTGACTAATTAAATTTCTAATACTATATTTTTTAAATATTTAGTATTAGAATAGTATGTAAAATTACTTTTTATTTTAAAAACATGTATTATTATTTTTTATTAAGAAAACATATCGTTTTTAAAAATTATATTTGAAAAATTTCTTGTACATAATAATAATTTTATCCATTTCAAGTTATTAATATTCAAGTATCTATTTAAATAAAAAATAATTTAATTTAACACGTAAAATCTATTTGTCAGATTCACATGACACAATTGTGCTGATTTATTTTCGAGATGAGCTTTATAAAGTGCTATTATACGCCGTCAGTGAACAGTATCTGACACATATGAATTGATATTTTAATAGTCCAACTTCTTGTTACTTTAAACTATAAGCAAAACTAAAATGTAAGTTTTCAGTAGCAATAAGAACCAAAAAACAGAGCATGCTATGTATACTGGACATATATGTATAATTCTTCTTAATTTAAGTTAGAGTTGCGAGATATAATATAAAGAAGCTGAAGCAAATTAAATGTTTCTTCAAAAGAAAACAATAAATCTACAAAAAAACTTAATTGTAGTTTTTTTTACTTTTAGTTTTATTTTTACTTTTACGACAACGAGATAATTATAATATATTTAAATAATTAAATACTGAAACGTAATATACATATACTTTATATATTTATGAAAGTATATGTACATAACGTAATGTACATATACTTGCATAAATATATGTATAAAAAAACATATAAACCTCTTTTAGTTTTTAAACTTTGGTTGGAAGGAGCATTAGTAATTGTAATTAAACAAATGAATTATTGTATGAAATATTTAGATTTGGAAAACATTACACAAACATAAAAATTTAATATCCAAGAAAATTATTTCCTATAAAAAATTAGATGTAAGGTCGTGATGTAAATATATTCAATCTTGAATTATCATGAGATTATAAGAAATTATCGTAAATTTTAATATAAGATATTACAATTATAATGAAATTTTACTTATGAATTTCTCATAAACATTAGAGGATTTTTAGAATGTAGAATTTTCGAGATTGTTTACAGCAATTTTTAGCTTATATCTCGTTTCATATTTTCTGTAACTTCTGTAAATCAATGCTGGGATTTATTTGCAACGTTCGGCCAGATGTCTCGATTCACACCCGCTCGTAACAAATAAACGCGGCGACCGCGGCGCTTCATCTCAGGCACGTGCATGTGACAAATATAATGGGACAATACGTCGCGAAAGGTTATTAAATTTATATNGAATTTGATTTTCTAAGCCGTTTACATTTTACGAGAGATGGAATATTAACAGGAATATTAGAGGTTCGCATTATCTTCATTGATGCATAAATTCACGTAAACGGCTTACAAAATCAAATTCAATAAAATTTTAATAGAAACGTTCGCTATGCATATTGTCCCATTATATTTGTCACACGTGCGATATGAAGCGCCGTGGTCGCCGCGTTTATTTGTTACGAGGGACAACGAGTGTAAGTCAAGAAGCCGAAAGTTGCAAATAAATCCCAGCATTGATTTACAGAAGTTACAGAAAATATGAAACGAGATATAAGCTAAAAATTCAATTATCTAGTTGCATAGAAAAGCATGCTTCTTATAATGAATATTTTATCTCATATTTTCTTATGTAAAGCAGATTTTATAAATGATTGGAAACAATAATAATACATGCAATGTGGTTTATTCCGTATAATCCCTTTGTTAAAAAAGCTTAGAAAGGAATTTAAAAGAGAAAATGTTATGAATCGGAAGGAGAATCAAAATATTACGGGATATATTTGTTCAACCGTGTTACAGATATTTAAAATTGCAAAGAACACTTCTATAAATTGTTTATTTCTGTTAGTTGTAATAAGTTTTCACAAGTTCCAAATGTTTTATAGAAATTTGTATTTTTTCCTGAAATATAAGATTTTAAAGATTATTTATTGTATAAAAGAATTTTGATTGAGGATAATTAGCCGCATTTACGAATGAGAGAGAAAAAGAGAAGAAAGAGAGAGAGAGAGAGAGAAGGGACATGAAATAGAATGAGTTCTTTTCTACGTGCTTTTCTATCTCTATTCTCACTTCTTAAATGAAGGCAAACGCCTCAATCTAGACATATCTCTATGATCCGATCAAACGGATGTAATGATTCGCAAATAACCTATCAAAATTCTTTTATTTTTACTCAAATTAAACTAATATATTTGGCATTCAATTTACCGAGACACGTGTTAGAACTTAACATGTGTTTTAGCAATCGATTTCAAACAATAATAATAATTTTAATAAAACTATTTTAATTAAAACTTGTATATTCCTTTTAATTATTTTCAATTTTTTATGGATATTAAAGTCTACATCAATCAATTACTCTAATTTTATTAGATCAATCTCACTTATAAAATTTCAGAAATATTATATTTTTTGGTGTAAAAAAATAAATAGTATTCGGTGTAAAAAAATGAAAGAAGATTAATTTGCAAAAAGAAATGTACCTTTGCATAGTTTGCTTCCACGTCCTTTTGCTTCTATTCTTGTCTATTTCCAATCCAATAATAATTGAACGTGTAAGTAATCAATCAAAAAAGTAATCAAAAAAATCTCAAACTAAATCTGAAAAACATTTGAAAAACCAAGACACTGATATGCACGACTGCAAAATAAAACAGCGAAGAAGATACGCTTTGATATTCACTTGAAGATTAAGACTGAAAAAAAATTGGCAACAATACTGGGAAAGTGTAAGTGCATATGAGGACTTGATGTAAGTACGGCTGATTCGTTAGCTGTTTTACTTACCATGGAAACTTTAATTGAATTCCAAGTGGATTCGCAAACGGAACGCCAAACGGCCGAGAGCAGTAGTTTAGCGACAGCTGATCGCGTTTCTAGAATATCTTCGCAGACGTCCCTCGACCCAGGGGAAAACTTTACGCTTGCAGAGCCTAATACGAATAATTTATCATCAACGATACGGATAATCACTTTCGACAAGTGGGATCAACGAAATAAATATCAATATCGAGAATAAAAATTATTCTCATTTGGAATAAAATGCAAATTCATTAATTGAAAATATAAAAATTATTTCTTAGCAATTTAATGGAGTTTTGTCCGAAAAGCGCAATATTTTAACTATCTGCGTAAAAACTTAAAACAATTCTAGATAAAATTTATAATTATACTTTATCAGTATGTTTATAATATATATTCTATAATAACCAAAATGGTTAATGCAAATGAAAGGAAATATATGTTATTATTTGCAACTGTACTTGTTGTCAGTATAGAATTACAAATTCTAATGGATTTAATGGAAATTTAATGGATCTATAAATTTTATCTAAATGTTTGAATTAGATTAACATTGCAATTGCAAATTGATATCTCAAAATTAAATTATAATTCCCATGTGATTGCAATCACTTTCCATGCATTAAGTTAATACTTTTAATACGGTAAAGTATTTTTGCATAAATACAAGTTATTTTTATTTTCTTTATATAGATAGAAATAGCAAATGTTATAATTAATTATAAAAATTATAAAGTTTTATAAATTTCATAATATTTTATCATTGTAAAAATTGTATGAAAATTAATGTATCTGCATCATAAATGAAACTGAAAAGATTTTTTGTTTTTTTTACTTTAATAAAAATAAAAGAAAATAATTTTTTCTCTGTTTTAATTTAGATAAATACAAGTTTTCTGGCTCTATTTAAAAAAAGTGCTTTAGCAAAAAGCTTATTACTCCCCTAACTCTTTCAAACATGCGCGTACTATCATACGACACAGTGAATAAGTCATAATGTGATAACACAATAAAGTTTTGTTTGGTTAATTACATATATGTATTTTTTCATTTAAAATTTCCATATGTTGTCGGACCCTGAAGAAGTACATAATTCATTTTCTCAATACATATTACAAAGTTTTCTCGTCATATAATTAGTCTAAATACAAGTTTTTTTATACGATAGACACATACCAAGTGAAAAAATGATGTAAAATGAATTTTTCAAATAGTATTTTGTATTTTTTTACGCAGTTTTTCGAAATAATGTAATCTTTTTATACGAACGTTTTCAAATAATGCGACTTCTTTTTATTGATTTCTTTCTTAAGTAAAAGACCGCCTAAAAAGAAAGTATATTTAAATTCGATTTATCATTTTATTCTAATATATAATATAACAAAAATCATGTGAATCAACTAACTATGTGCAATTTAGTAATTTATTCTGCATAAAACAGATTTTTTTCTGTTAATTACTTTCCTCGGAAAACAGGATTTTCTATGTCCTAGACAGATAAGCAAGAAATACGGAGAGTATGAGAGTATGATGAAAAGAGAAAGGTGTAGGCTTGGTTGTATATTTCATATTTTGCGACTGCGTAATATCATATTTTGCGACTGCGTCGAACGGACGTGGGATCCTCCGTGAACTCCAGGTTCCCTTCAGTTTACGCTGCGCATCCGATCTGATATCTCGAATTGATATCCCGCTCGCGCGTTGCTAAATTCGTATTACACTCTTTCTGTGGTGTGAAACTTTCATGTATCTGATTAATATTTATTGGTTTTGACATTTTTACTGAAGATATACTTTCTGTCCAGATAAATATAACATTCTGAAAAACTCTCTCGATTGTTCGGGTAAATATTATTAAACATTATAATATATGTATTATTATTTTATTAAAATTTAACACAGTGATTATGCCCTCTATTTTCTGTGTATAATTTTTACATATTCTGGATATTTCATATAATTTATAGTAAAAATCCTTATATACTTTTAGATTTGTTACTCTAATTTTTTAATTGTACTTGCAATTGTGATCTTAATAACAAAAAAAAGAATTAAAAACAAGAAAAAATTTAATATTGCTAAATATTGCTAAAATGGAAATTTAGTAAAAAAAGTAGTGTTTTTATAATAACCGTTAAAACTTGATTGAGCCTCCTTTCAAGAAAATATATCAGTTTTACAAAACAAAAGTTTGAAGAAGAAACTTAGAAAGTAAACATATTTTAAGAACTACTTCTTAATATCTGGGTCATTGATAAAATACTCGCAGACAATCTAACTGCTCCTTAAACGAAATTTTGATTTTGTTTCAATTTAAATTTTAAATGTTTTTGTATTAATTATGCAAAAAACTACTTAATATCAACGATGTCTAAAGCAATGCTCTCAAATTTATAATTTTTTTTCTTCTGCAAGATTATGTGATTTTTATAAATTCGTAGTAAATTTTTCTAAGTTTTTATTTATATATGTATGTATTTTGACAAGTATAATCTGTAATATTACGATTATTTTTACGGATACATATCTTATAAGAATTTAAATTTTCTATTACGTATTATTTCATTCGTAAGAGATAATATTACATCTTAATATACATATAATGCTATTGCTCTGCACTGTCACGTACTGTTCTAATGTATTCCCTGAAGTAAGTTATAATGAAATATACTTAATAAGGAAATAACATCATTTAGCGTTAAATCTTTAGATATTTTGTTGCATTTAATATACTTGGGACTGTACTTATACATTGTCAATTTTTAGTTTTCAATTTTAATTTCTAATAAAATATTTTTTAATTGCTACGATCTCAGCAGACAATTAAACATCACTTTACACTTTGAATGGCTAAATTAAGTATCGATTAGTATTTTGAATTCATATATCATTTTCATGAAGTTGGTAAATGATAAAACAAAGTTTGCGATGAGATAATATCAGAATCTGTTACATTTGCGGATATTAAAAGCACGTAGTTGTGCTACATACATTCATATATTTTTTATATCCGCATTTTTGTATTTTTCAACATCATTTTAATATTGTTTTTATTTCTGATTTTACATATCTGCGTGAGATTTTTGAAATAAGTGTTCGTTTAATAGAATTCATGCACACGCATGCATGCACAATGAAAAAAAGATTATAAATGATGATTCTAAATTTGTGAGAAACACATATTATTATTCCCATTGCAGTTCGTGATGATATGTTTAGTATGTTCATCTGCATGAAATTTAATGCGGCAACGAATTTCAATTTATTGTCGTTTTCAGTTATAACGATATATATATATATATATATATATATATATGAAGTCTTTGTCTCTTTTTATCAGGCAATATGTACAAAAAATAGAAAAAAGTTAAAAAAATTAAAATACAAAAAAAGAATCA
Source organism: Tetramorium alpestre (assembly GCA_021460005.1). Classification (NCBI taxonomy): domain Eukaryota; kingdom Metazoa; phylum Arthropoda; class Insecta; order Hymenoptera; family Formicidae; genus Tetramorium; species Tetramorium alpestre. Next base: position 20,751 of record JAJVSH010000121.1, on the reverse strand, counting down.
TTTAAATAATTTCAATAAATATTCTTTTTTAATTTTTCGTGCACATGATTCTTTCAAATTTCCAATATATTGGTCAAATTATGATAATTAATCATTAGTAAAAGTGTGATAAAATCGTATTTAGAAGCAATAATTTTGATGATTTTATACCAAACACATAAGCATATTAATTTATCTCTAGATTTTCCTTTCTGTGTTAATACATGTAGAACAGGGAAAGGAACTTGCTAAATACCCACAAGTACGATATTAGTAACTAGTTTAATATTAAACAACTTTGGTGATGCTTTCAAGTTTGTTGCAATGATCACTATGTGGCGCTATCATCAAGCAGAAAGTTTCGATAGATTAAAGACATCGATGGTCGAATGAATAGTTGTTATCGTTGTTTGATACATGCAATTTTCTTTCGATCGTTGTGAGAGTTTCGACTGTTCTATTATTCTGTTCTGACACTCTCTTTAGGTTTCGCTATACGTCTTCTTGCACGTCTCTCGACACATTTGAAAAAGCATTTTATAACAAAGGATTTAATGTTTTTTGTTATAAAAAAAACTCGAAATACGACACTAAATTTCTTAATCAGTTTTTGAAAGCAAATTAATAAAAGATTACATAAATTATAAAAAAATATTCTGTTTTTTAAAGCTGTAGTACTTATAAATTAATATAAAAATTTTGTATTTTGATAACAAATGACATTAATTATATAAATAAAATTTATTATTTTTTTAATAATAAATACAGTAAAGTCTCAATAATCCAAGTTAAACGGGACTGAGACCCCCTCGGATTATCGAAAAACTCGGAATGATTATTGGAACTCGGATTAGTGAATTGACGTTAGAAAATGAATGAAATTTTTAAATAAAATCATGCTAAAATATATGTATGGATATAACTTTATATATGGATATAACTTTAATAGGTATATATGTACATGCATTTTTAACCTTTTTAAAATAGTCCTCCATACATAATTTAAAATTTTATGCATTAAATTAATTAAATGTTCGACAATATTTTTAGACAAAATCTTTAAATATATCAGAAAAAGAAGCTCGGATTATTGGAGCTCGGATTATCGAGACTCCACTGTATAATATAATATAATAATCTTTTAAATTCTGTCATAACTTTTTGATTTTTAGTATTAAATACTTTTAATAATCAAAAACCTATAATTAAAAAATATTTACATTATGACTACAATATTTATCTTACTATTTATCTTACAAATTTTGACCAGTGGGTTAAGTGTAAATTGCGAAGACACTTTATTTTTTTTGCTGTATTTTTTCTGCAAATTTTTATTGCTGCATTTTCTTGCTGTACTTACTAAATATCCAAGGATCACTGGTCCTCAGGAAGGCCATAGATATTTAATGTTCTTTTATATTTGTTTGGTAGGGCTATCTTATAAAGTAAATTTGAGAAAGAAAGTATAGTAGAATAAAACAGAGAAAGTTATAAAACGAAAGAGAATGGCATTATATGATAATTGTCGTAGGACTGCTGGGGATGACTTTATACTAAGAGAGTTCAGTTTACATACGACCGTGACGTGTAAAGCAAATTCATATTCTGAAGCTTTGATAGATACGCTAAATGCGATAGAAGCATACTAAAGTCTGTTCATCACCTTGACAGAATATATTATTAATGTTAATAATAATAGCATTCTGTTGTATTCGAGAGAATGTATCTAATCTTCTCTCGATTTTCTAACAATATTCAAAGATGTTAATCGGCGGTCATAACAACAATGAAATATATTGTTACCAATCATTATCGTTTAAATAAATATTACTATTATTAATACGTTCTAATTATAGCATGTAACCACCATTAATTATCTGCGACAATGTTATTTGAATTATACAGAAAAATGTATAATGATATACAAGAAACATTTCTTGAGAATACATTCAAAATTTTATTTGCAAATTTAATTGTTTTTTAATGAAATGATGCTATTACTTTGCTTTAAATTTTTAATATGGCAAGTATTAAAATATTTGTTATTAAATATATATATAAATATTATAAACAAATATTAATAAAAGAATATTAAAATATTATAAACAAATATTAATAAAAGAATATTAAAAAAGAATGTTTAGTCGTGAAATAGAGCAGTAATAAAACTATTTCATTACTAATTCGTTACTTGATATAAATTTACGAAAATTATTATTTGTACTGCAGTTAGAAATAAAAAATTTTTAACATAATGTTTTGTTGTGTTACATGTAAATATGATATAAATTATTTTTGTATACACAGTGTTATTGAAGATGTTGCAACATCTTGTATATTTACAAATATATTATATATAAATATAATACATAAAACTCATATTGTATTGTGTTCTCTAGAGTGTAACCAACTAAATTGCAATAGAAAGGGAAGTTATATCATTGAAAATGGTCTTTTATATTGTTGCTGTAAGCAATTCTGTTACAGTTCTCTTAACTAAGCGATTTTTTCAAATACAGAAATTCTATTATCTATTGTTCTATTGTTGTATTGTTTTATTGTCGTTTTCTATTTTTGTTCTATTGTTGTATTGTTTTATTGTTATTTTCTATTTGTGTTGTTGTTCTATTGTTGTTTTGTTATCTATTGTTCTATTGTTGTTTTGTTATCTATTGTTCTATTGTTCTAATTCTATTGTTAATATTTTCTAAATTTATTCTCAATTTGCACATGTGTGAGGATTACTGCAACGTGAACAAAATTTTTAACATTATCCCATATATTTTATAAACAAGTCAAAGAGAGAATGGAAACTCTATCCAAGATGTATGCATGTATTCTATTTCTTTTTCATCAAAAAGTTTGACATGTGGCGATATGGCAATCGGCTCACGTATTGTCTGACTGGGAATACTGGCTAAGCTTCACATTATTCTTATTAAAAGCGAAAATAAAGTATTGCCAAACAATATGAAATAACATCTCGTTGCTATGTTGATTAGTGTGCGTTTTAACAGAATTGCCATCGTCGCGATACATTTCGATCGAAATCATCGAGACTTTTGATTCGATTTCACTTCATATCGCAGCGAACTGAATAAAAAGATTCGAAAACATCGAATCTTTATTTGCATTTACAACCTAAAATATTTATTAAAAAAATAAAAATATAAAGTAAAACACAAATTAAAGACATTAAGGACTGACTCCGAGTTTGTTAAGTAAAGATTTATTTATTTTAAATTGATCACAGAATCCATATATAAAAAATTGGAATTCGATCAGACTGAGCTATGTATTGTAATTTACTGAAATACCATTCTCGAGCTGCTATCTTCTCAGAAAAAAGGGAAATTTGTCGTTTCTCAAAGATTTCTCTTTAGATTCGCACGTATTTCTTTTTTCTTTCAAACATATAGATATATTGTAATAATTATAAATTTAAATAATTTAATTTAAATTAAAAAATAATAAAGTCTTTATCTGTTTATCTAAACTATTATAAAATTGAAATAATTTTTATTTACACTTAAACAAGTGATAAAATTTTATCACATATTATTATTTATAATTTGCATGCAAAATTTGAAATAATCTCTAATAACTTCGTTTTATTTCAGGAAATTAAAATCCGGAATAGCAAATAGAATAAAATGACTGTATAATCATGACATTACAGAAATTATGTTAATAGTGTTATAAAAACTCTATATTTCATGTAATATGAGAAGAAAAGTTTAACTATTCACAAACTTTTTTATTACTTTCAGACTAATTTCATTCTCTCTTTCTCTCTCCCTCTCTAGATAATTGCTATTAAATAATTTTTTAAAGTTAAATTTTATACAATGATTACAAGATAACAGAATGCAATACTTCTGTATTTTGTTCTATATTTAGAATAATTAATTTGAGCAATCAACATTTTCAATCGATTATCAGCTATATATCAGCGATTATAGCTGTAACTATCCTTAAACATCGAAAAAATGCTGTCAGACATTCTCAACTAATTAAAAAAATGCATCTTTTGTATATAATATTATATTATAATTCTTCTTTGATATATTTCTTCTTCTGATATATTTCTTCTATCTTTGATATATTAAATTCTTATTTGATAATTTTTAATTTCTTATTAGGTAAAATTGAAAACTTTAAAGATGGTAAAATCGAATAAGTAAGTAAATAAGAATATTTAGAAAGAAATTAATAATTTTATGTTATTTGTTTTTTATCTTTAAATATTTTTCGAAATTCATAAATTATACTTTGTTGTACAAACAGTTGCTTCAAAACATATATAAAATCTGAAGAAACAGATCTTTTAGAGAGGAACTGTTCTTCATAGCTGTTTTCCGAAAGGAAATCTTTCTCAAACTTACGTTCGTCAAAGCAACCTTATCGGTTACTTTAAATATTTTCACAGAACATTTATATAAAAATCTATTGCAATTTATGTAATGCATAAAATACGCGTAACCAAACAATCTCATTCTGATAGTCGAAGAGAACACATTAAAGAGATGCGTTTCTGTTAATTCGCATTTGAGCTTATGCTTAAATAATGAATCTCGAGAAGATATCCTCCTTTGAAATATATCAGACGACAGACATTAGCAGCATTTTACCGTTCTCGAGAGAAATTCAACATAGGATAAGAGGGCTTGTCACAGTGACAACAGTTTGACCGTTACCGGATATCCATTTCCTAGGGGCATTGGACAACTCACGTAATTTAAACTTGGCGTCACACCATATTGCACGTAGTGATTAAACAAAATCCAAACAGGAGGATTTACACGCAAAATATCTTTTACTACTACTCTCATTAGCTTTCATCATCCCACGGAGAAGATCCGATATTAAAAAAATTCTACTAAATACGTGCGATTTCCCAGACATGTGTAAACTCGAGCCATTCACGATGTGAAAACACCGGTTATTCAGACTATCGTGAGATCGTTTTGTCTCAATTTATAAGATTATGTAATGATTGCAATGTATTGCTACATTTTACTACATTCAAATTGCACGAGGTATTGTAACTCTAATAAATATCGATACGCTGTTATAATAGTGTATGCCAAGTGTGTGTACTCAAGAACATGTATTTTACTCCACTCTCTTGAATATATTATACACGTATGTCGAGCGTGCCCTATGCCCCATGTACAAAATTAATAGTTGACGATGCATTATGTTAACGTAACGGCATGGGCAATGAATGTCTCGCGTCTGCTGTTCCATAATGAAGAAATAAACGATTTTCCGTCAAGCGTTTTCATGAAAGCGACAACACGGTTCAACGCATACAGCTTTTATTCCATTCTCTTAATAATTCACGTAGCTGTAGCTTTCCAGTACTGCGTTTGTTTAGCAATTTGCTTGATTTTATTTGTTTGTGCGGACTCTTTTAGACTTATCTGAAATAAATTGTCTTTTTGTCTCGTTCACGCTTCTTGCTGCCACTTTATCTGTATCGCATATTGCCATATTTTTATCTCCTTCAGCTCCTGGAAAATTAGTCAGCCGTAACAACAAAACCGCGAAGAATTTCCCCTACAACGTTTTACATCAAATAGTATTATATGCAATTTGTAAACTGATCTTTTTATCAAATTCAATAACCGTTACTTTTAATATTATATTTGAATATTTATGCTTTAGCATCTTATGTGTCTTCTTTGATATTTTTATTACTCCACTTTTCTTTTAAAGTAACGATTCATAGGGAACGGGAATTTCGAAGAAACAAAGATCCAAACAGTCATCACATTCTGCAGATTCTTACAGGAAAAAGGCCTACGTTTCTGAAGCATTCGCTCCAACATTTATTTTATCCATTTTAAACATCAATCTTCTATTTATGGCTTTATATAAGATCTTTTATTAAACTGGAAGCTTATTATTTAAACTCAGTAAAGTCGAGTTTAACGACAGCAATATATAATCAACCATTTGAGAAAAAAAGATGTAATTTTGTATTTTTAAACAAATAATTTTTATGGTTTATCGCATTTAAACATTAAAATCCGAATATTTTAAATTAGCAATCCGATCGGCTTCAGAAAAATTGTATATAGGAAAAATAATTTAATATCTTCGTAAACCACACAACCAATCGCGTAATTAGTAATAATCAATAAATGAAAGCGGCTTACACTCTTAATCACGTATCGCCAAAAAATGGAGACATGTTGAAATAAAGACCTTACGTAATTATAAGACACATTTCAAAAAATCATTCAAAAAATGGTACTTCGAAATTAGGGTTCCACTTTATTCGAGATGCAAATGAATGATTGGAGATACATTTATTATATGATGAAGGACATACATAGGTTACGTTCCGATATTCACTACCAATACTGAAAATCTTAAGTATACATAATGTAAACTATAGATTTTCGGTACTAATCGTGATTATCGGAACGCAGTTATTATAATAAATTCGAGATACTTGACATTCTCTTTATTTACTGAACATACTTAGACACTAACGTGTCTGAGCATGCATTGATTGACAAAACGAGGGAAATAAAGCAAATGTCTGTCTTCCCGCATCATGTTGGAGATATATTTGTATCTGTATTAATGGATACGAGGTACGTACGGAAAACATTGTACTTCCTTAAAAAAAGTACCGTGAATTTATAAGACCGGTACCTTCAATTCAATAAATAGTTTTATTATTACCTCATATATCCTGTATCTCATGCTATATATCACGAAAAATATTGTATCTCCTATTAATATGTAACTTAAATGTCAATTCTATTTAGAAAATAGTACCTCAAATTTGGAGGTACTACGCGGTACATGATTAAGAGTGTATAATAGAGTATGAAATTTGAAATCCTTTTCGCATGGATTACTTTGCCAAGTGTTCACAGTTGCGGATTAATGGAACGTGATGTCATTTGGGAATTCGTGCACTTCTTGCGATAGATGGAATAAAATTATAGATATAGATTGTGCAATATGTCGGTTATTCACACACATTCGTGTTGTTCATTTTTTAAAACAAATTGTATTCCATTTCCATTAACTCTATATTCCAAACAAGTTTCTTATAAGGCACACAAGAAGCAATTCGAAAATATTACGAAATATTATGAAAGAACTGTCAGCAGCAATAGCGATGAGCAATCTCTGAGAAACGCTGTCTTTCTTTAAATATATTTTCTTAAGTATATTTGACATCTAATACAAACAATAAAAAAATGTATGCGTGTTGTGCTGAAATGATCAAATATCTCTACAAATAATGCAGGCATGTATACATATATACAACATATTACGAAGCATTATTACCAGTATATTTATAATTGATAAATTGAAAAGAAGATTATTATTATCGTATTATTCGATATTTATATATTAATAAGTTTAAATATATTAATATATTAATAAGTTTATTTAAAATAATAGAATTAATTAACAGTATCATTTATATATATCCTTTAAAATAAAATACAAAACAGATGTAGTTGTAGTAAATGATAATTTAAAAATGAAGTCTTATATGAAAATACATCATACTCTCATTATCTCGCACATATTGAGAATGATCAAATTCTTACGTTAATGAGATATAGATATGTTTAACTATAGAAAATTTCATATCGTTCCTTATCGAGATTGTTAACGTATGACATTTTTTCTATAGATAAACATATCTATATCTCATTAACGTAAGAATTTGATCATTCTCAATATGTGCAAGATAATGAGAGTTTGACGTCATATATAATAAGATTAAATTCTGAATGTAGAAACAGTGCAATCCATCAATGTCAATGTCAACTTTATTGATTATGATTCGATAATAAAAATCCTAATTTTTTGAAATCCCAATTCTGGAAAATTGAATAATAAATAATCGTATATGCACGGGATGAATACAAAGGATAATTTTTTAGTTTTTTTTTTATACATGTCAGAAGTAGAGAGGCATACATAGCTTTCACGAACTGCATGAAACACGCTTTATCGTCAATTGAACCGAATTTAATATTCAAAAAGCAACGTTGTCAACATCACATACCTGCGCTTCGATATTTGTCCACATTTCCATCGCGTCATCGTTTTTCGAACTCTCTATACCAGTTCACGTAGCTTGTGTTCTCGAACCCGTGTCCGCCGAAATTTTGCTCGCTTTTTTATTTACCGGTACGATCATATGACTAGGTCATGCGGATTTCCATATCATTTCAAATGTTTAAGACACGCGGAATGAAATTACATGTTGTACCTTTTGAGTTGCAATTTCGCATAAAGCGAAATTCCTCGCTAATAAATATATGCCGAAGAAGCAGTCTGTTTAGAAAGAAGAAACGACATATATAACCGTACAGCAAACGTGCTAAAAGCGATTTTCAAAAAGAATTCTTCGTTCCTCTTTCGTCTCCGTACATATTCACAGCCCATAAATTGATGCATACAATGACAAATAGTAAGTTAACACAGTACTGCCATAATGCTCATTTTGGATTGCGTCTATTGTGTCATGGTGAAAAGCGGCGTGACAAAGACGTTAACTCCTAAAAACTGTTGTAGTTGTAGGAATTTACTTGTGCACTACTCTGAAAGATTACGCGCTTCACGTCAAAGTCTCGATCTTTGAGTCGTGATTATTTGAAATAGATACGCTCGAAACTTCATTCATAATCGTTACGTAGTAATCATCGGTTTAATATTTTATTGACATTTGAAACCGTCAATCGGCAGTTTCATTATAACTGTGCAACTTATGAATGATTTATCGATATAAAATCGATAAGTATATTAAATTAAAAAAAACTTGTAATAAATAAAACTACTTTAACCATAATTTTATCTTTTTATCAAATTAAAAGACCTTAAATGTACTGATTCCTATTTTGAAAAAGAGATATACTATCATAGGATATTAACGTTTGTTTGATTAACTAGTTTTATATATGTACTTAAACAGATACTATCGATCACCACTCGGTTGAATAGAGTGTAAGAGGCAACCGATATAGATGAAGTTAATGACGCAGAGCTTCTAATCCAGATTACGATATTGCAATTAATTACGTGAGTAAATAATATTGATTGAAACATTATGGAATCACAAAGATCGAAATGACTAAGAGTATTGCTATAGGCATATAATTAGCTCAATTACATTTAGTTTTATAAAAAAATCTATGCCAGTAAGTGAGTTAACTTGTAAAAATATCAAGAAATATATCTCGAGAACTTTCTGTAAAGGTAACATCTATGATAAATCCGCAAAAGCTTTATGTAGCTTCAAATGGCGTCATGCTTCGTGAGAAAAATTTTGCACAATATTCGCGAGAAGCGTGAAATATTGAGCTTCTATCTATTATATAACTGAAGTCATACAAATGTAAATTTTTTTGTAATATTGTATATACAATATGTTCGCAATTTCCTAATAGGAAACCTTAACGTTTATTTGAAAATGCATCTTAAAGCGCAAAGATACGGTAATTACGAACCTTAAAAAAACATGCTTTTTTAAAAATAGAAATATCTATAATTAAGATAATGACTGTTTTAAGGCTGTTTTACAGCTATACTATTGTACGATAAAAATGTAAACTTAAGATCGTGTTCCACACATTGCACATTATAACATTGACATAAACAACATGAATAAAAATTAAATCAAATAATCAATATGAAAAATAAAAAATATAGAAATAAAAAAAAATATATATAACAGATGTAATAAGAAATTAGTAAAAATCTGCACAGTTCATTTTTAAGAAGAGAAAAAACAGCATATATTTCATTGTGAAATTAAATATTATTTTTGCAAATATTTCAGAATAAATATTAACTATAAAATAATATTGTAATTACTTTCAAAACGTAATCGTTATTTAATATAAATAAAACAGAGATTTTATACATTATAATAAATATGATGAGAAATTGTATTTGATACAATCATCCGCGTGTTAAAATTTTATAAAGTTGCGACGCATAAAGATATTCATTAATATTTATAATTTTTAAGTACTTTTATGTCATATATTTTTAAAAAATTAAATCGTTATTAAAAATTAATATGTTATATATTTTTANACATGTCAATAAAATTATAAAATAATAAATAATAATGAAATAATAACAAATCATAAAATTTAAAAAATGATATATTAAAGATACTAGAAAAACAAATACTATTAGAATACTAGAAAAACAAATTATTTAATATTATATTATTCTTATCTNATTATTTTAGTATATACTCTCATATTATTATACGTATATTACTTATACATATATAATTTTTGTCCTCATTATTTTTTAAAAATTTAAAATTTTATTTTATCATTTTNAATTGAATAATTATCGTTCTTTATGCAATTGATTAATTATTAAAACTATCTATGATATATACCAGAGATTTTATTCCATTTTTTTGAAACAAGTTGATCTATAATTTAAAGCGAGTTTATGTATAATTGCACGGTTCATAAATCTCTCTAAACTTTGTTAAATGTGACATGTTTAATGTAAGCTTGTGGCTAACGCAATTAGACGGATATCGATCGTATAGTAATTGTAATTTAAAGCCCTTTGTTATTTGCTAACGTACCGATAGCAAATTGCAAGCACTGATTGCGTCATGAAAGTAACAAACAATTCGATTGTAACATGGTTTATATTGTATGATATGTATGATCGATTTTTGATTTGCCCCACTATCATATCTATTTCCATACATGAATAAATGAGATATTTTCTTTTAAAATGGCACAAATAAAATATTGAGCTCTTCTCTAAAGTNGATATGTGACATAGCTTATATTTGGATTTTACTTAAATTTATCATCTTTCAATATTTACCGATGTTCATAAGAACAGTTTATATATCTCGAATTCATGTCAGCTTTACAGACTTGTTGGTTTCAAAACAAGAAACAGTTTTAATAAACCAAATACAGAGAAAATGTATATATAAC